>NW_024102840.1:2687513-3287513 GCF_013122585.1 Styela clava | reverse complement strand
TTTTTAGTTGTTCCATATCTTCCATTACTTCTGAACGAGTGTGTGCCACCTTGCTTTGAAAAAGCCCTATTGATATTAAAACCGAAAAACAAACAATTATTAGCCTTGCAAATTGTATTGTATATTGTAGCATAGTTGTTTAATTATTGATCAATATTTGGTTTTGGCATCAACATTTGATGTCTGGTGTTAATGGTTTCCGATGAGCTGTAGCGATATTTAATTATTCCTGTGGCTTTATGCAGAACCGGAACAGCTATTCCTAACTAGTGGGAAAGATTATGTGTTGTTAAATATTCATTATTTATACGGTTCTATCCTTCAAGTTTTATTCAATGGTAAACATTCTTTTTATTAATATATCTCCTCATTTCTTAAGCTTTAGTACTTTAACTCTTTATCTCACTTTGTGTTACTATAGCAAACTATCCATGCACATTCCTTTGTAGCAAGGTTTCCCAAACTTTTTTGGCCGCAGACCTAGGTTCGTAAATCTTATTTTGAAAAGATCCCCATCTGTGCCTAACCAATAGGGAAGGATAATGTTCTCTGACGAAATAAAACTTATGGAAGTCCGAATCAATACATGCTAACGTTAAATACTGGCATTCGATTAGATTATTTACTATTTGTATATGTTTCGGACTCTTTTTGGTGCTTCCGAAGTATGCGAACCAAGAAGGTGGACATCGGAACGTAACATGGGTAACAGGTTAGGGTTAGGCGATAATTTTTTCCCAATTTTCCTTATTTTAGTCCTATTATCAGTTCGAAGACTAGCCAAGAGCCTCCCGTAGTATTTATGCCTAAAATTATGGCCTAACCCTAACCTAGTACACATATTACATTCCGATGTCCGCCATCTTGGTTCGCATACTTCAGGAGCCCCCTCTTTTCATATTGTTGCATACCCCCTGTCCACTCATCACGGCACCAAGGTCCACAAACCCCAGTTTGGGAAACCCTGCTCCATAGTACTTGTATTCTTGAAAACTTGAAATTTATTTCGGTACATTTCATGGACTGTTTACCAATAAACTTGTTCTATTCATTTTTTTCAGGGACAATTGTCAGTGTTGGAAACCCAGAAAATAAATATGCAAGGTTTGAGAAGATTGGACAAGGGTGAGTAGTTTTTTATGTTTATTTTTGGACATGGACCTATGCATCGTTTTTCTAAATTTCTGTCAAATCAATTTTTTCAATGACCAATGGGCGCTCCAGAAGTGTGTGTACCAGTATGGAGGTAACTAATTTTGTTCGGCCACTTTATATCAAGTTGTGTAAAGAGACTGAAAACCTATGGACAGGGGGTATATTCACTTGGCTAACACAGACAGTCCCCGAATTCGTAATAGAACTAAAATAAGAAAAATCGGAATAAAATCATGACCTAACCCTAACCTGGTACAAACACTACGATAGTACCGACCAATGGACCTCAAATTGACACTACGTGAAGATGGATTCAGTCTCTAAAAGGCTATAATTTTTTCTATTTTAAAGTTACCTCAAAATCCTACAGGACACAATATTTCACCGAGTTTGGTTAATTCATAAAGCATTTTTTTTTTCATTAGTGGTATCACATTGTTATGTCATACTAGTATTTCGATCTTTTCAATACTGTATCGACGGATATTTTGATTATGACAAAAAATCCCGAGACCAAATTTTGACCAAAAAACTGTGGCACTTAAAAGACTTTTTTATTTGTCTGCTGAGATTACTTGGTCAATTTAAAAATTTCTTGGATTTTCCATTTTGTCTTGTTGGAGGGAAAGGGTTTCAAAAGGGAGAAATGTAGCAAAAAGCGTTTGACATTGCTTGATTAGTAATTATTACATGCTAATAATTACCGCGATACGCTTTCCAAATTCTAACAAGTCTGTTCTTATTGCCTTGACACCAATTTGGGTTACTCAAACTTTGGTACTCCCGCAGTATGTGAACCAAGATGGCGGACACCGGAACGTTGTATGTGTACCATGGTAGGGTTGGGCCATGATTTAATTCTAATTTTTCTTATTTTAGTTCTGTTACGAGTTCGGTGACTAGCCAAGTGACTCCCGTAGTATTTGTACCTGAAATTATTGCCTGACCCCTAATCAGGTACACATACTACGATTCGGTATCCGCCATCTCTGTTCACATACTTCTGGAGTACCATAACTTTACCATTCATTCACTTTTCTTCAGAGCGTCAGGCACAGTTTTCACAGCAGAAGAAATATCAACTGGCCAGCAGGTGGCGATAAAGCAGATGAATCTGACACAGCAGCCTAAGAAAGAATTGATCATTAACGAAATTATCGTCATGCGCGAGAACAAACATCAGAATATTGTCAATTACCTGGATTCTTATTTAAAAGTGAGTAATAATCAAGATGTCTCTAGGAAAACTTTTGAACCAATATTTACTTATCTTGAAAATCAGATATCATTTTACTACAGCATGAGTCGGCAACCTTCAGTATTGAAAGCGTCTCTCCATTAAACTTAAACGTACTCGTAGCCGCAACATTCCACTCTGAGATCACTGGCTATCAAAATTCCCGGGAAAACATTTAAGATGAAATAATCTAGTTATTACTAAGAAGAGGCAAATGAAATTCGAAAGTTACAAAAATTCAGTCTATGACAAAATTAAACAAATTTGTAAAATGAATAGAAAACATATGTTTTGACAGAATCACTTTAGATGCAAAACATTTTTACCACTTGCGACTTATACATTGGGAACCACGGTGTTGTGTATTTGGCTTATGTCTTCCCTTTCATTGAATCCCTACTGCTACCTAAAAAGTGTAACCATGGAGCCAGAGCTTCAAGAACAAAGAGTCGCAGGTTGCCGATTGCTGTACTACAGTCTACAGCAATAACAAATGCTAAGAATAGGCACATGAATCATGATCCAGGCATAATATGATCCACTAAAAATCTGAAAATCAGAGCGATGTATCACCAAGTGAAATACTTAATGACTGTAACTGTGATAGCTATGAAAATATAATGTAACTGATCTGATGAAGATATGTTTTCTAAGGTTGCACTTTTGGGTTAAACATTCTATTTTTTGTGAAAAATGCCTGGTGTTGGCCGCATCCTTATTTTGAAAAATGGAACAATTTGGATTCGGACTCCAAGGTTTTAGAAGTGTGATAATATGAGTATTTCTAATGTGTGGCACAACCAAGTTTTCAAAATATGTGTTCTTTTAGCTTTTTTCCTATATATTTATCCTCATATTCTTTATATGGAGTGATTCAAGAGTCTTGTCGCACGCCAATACAAATAGATTTCTGTGACGTTTCATCTGACCTCATTTGTGTTAGTGTGCAGCAAGACTCTGGAATCACTTAGGATAGTGACCTTCACTTATCTCCACAAAAGCAGAAGAAGGATCATTCTTTATATACTTAATATTCAGGGTGATGAACTGTGGGTCGTGATGGAATACTTAGCAGGAGGTTCACTCACTGATGTTGTCACGGAGACTTGCATGGATGAAGGACAAATTGCTGCTGTTTGTAGAGAGGTCAGTAATGTGTTTTCTACAAGATTGCTCAGAATAAGTCTTGAGAGTACTAAAATCTGTTTTCAACTTCAAAATCTTACCTGCCAATGTCTACCTAAGGGTGACCTGAGACGTTCTAGAAGTTTCATTACTTTTGTCAAATGATTTAAACAAAAGTAACCCAGATTGGACAAAATATAATGCAGTGAAAGCCTGTCAAAAACCATTGAAAACCTCGCAAAAACATGCAAAAACAGTGAAATACCACTAAAAACCTTACAAAAACATAGAAGAACCTATTTTCTGAGTTTAAGCCACCTCTCATTATTGAGCCTACTACACTTTACAATTGCTCTTCTGCTTTTCCTAAACAGTGTCTCCAAGCATTGGATTTTCTCCACAGCAGAAATGTGATTCACAGAGATATCAAAAGTGACAATATATTGCTGGGAATGCAAGGAAGTGTCAAATTAAGTAAGTAGTAGATGTGGATAAAATGTACTCATGGCTTGGGTTCTTGTTGTGAAAATTTCGCTTATAACTGATAGACTAAACCACGGATTACGGGGGGGCCAGATACAAATAACTGGGTGAAACGCAGCTATATGCCATTTGGTATAATTCATAGCCTGCTGACTTTTTTTGACAAAACCCAGTCAAAGTTTTTTCTATTTTCCTGAACTTGGGTGTCAAAATCTTGTTAATGAGAGTTTGGGATTCATTTATTTAACGTCAGAACTGGAATCGGATTCGGGCAAACTTTACATTCATAAGTGGAAAACAGAACTTTTTCGTTTCACAAATATTAAAAAAATCCATTTTTTCATTGCAGCTGATTTTGGTTTCTGTGCCCAAATCACACCCGAACAAAGTAAACGTTCGACCATGGTGGGAACTCCTTACTGGATGGCTCCTGAGGTTGTAACAAGGAAAGCTTATGGACCGAAGGTGAGATATAATTTGTAGTGTGCAGCAAAAAGTAGAATAAACTTTATAACATGAGATGAATGTTTTCCATTTTCACTTCTAGCAAGGCTTAGTAACTAATATTTGAAAAGTGGGAAAACTCGCAGCGAAACTATAAAGTTTCTATAATTCTCAAATAAAGTCGAAAAATGAAGCAAAAAGTAGAATGAGAGATTGCGTTTCGACTTTTCTTCATCATAAAGTAGATCCAAATATATTTTTTATAAATTGTTTACAGACTATGTCTAAAAAATAACTGATAGCATTTTATTTTCTGTCCTAAACTTTTTAAACTCATACACATTCTAGAGCTCAGAGGAAGCTGCTATTTTTGTTACAAATGGTGCTTCTAAGCAGTGTTCCCTCTAAGGTGTGCGCATGTGCGCGCGCACACAGCTTTTAGAGGCTGCGCACACGCATAGATTTACTGCGCACAGACGTATTTCAATATAATGTAACAATGTGCTCGGTTGGCGGGTTGAGAAAGTTTGTTGTTGGCCCACTTATTACCCGGTTAGAACGCCAAAATTTCTTCATTGGTTTTTGCACAAATATTATTCATTTCCAAAAAAGTGCGCACACACCAAAATTTCTGCGCACACATACTACAAAAAATTAGAGGGAACATTGCTTCTAAGGTCTTGCATCTTCTAGCAATTTATTACCAATTTCTATTCTAAATTGTATTGTTATTGGCACTTTTCTGTTGACAACCGGATCAATCACTCCGAAATATAGTTTTGTATTCTAAATTGAAATTGAAATACAATGACTAGATGTTTATTTCTTGGTCCGAAATTCAGAGCATAAAACTGCAGGGATTAGAGATTATTACTCATCGATCTTGATCGATAAGTATGTTGATAGGTATTTGTCTGTGTGTTAGATGCACACGATATCTCACAAAAGCGAGGTTCAATCTGCTCCAAATTTTGCATGTGCATTCATCTTAGCTCGGATCAGAAGCCTATTGATTTTGGATGGATTATGTCGTATAATTAGCGAGTTATTAATTAATTAGTGATGGGACACACGGTGTCACTATGGAGTAAGACCACTGTTTTGGGGGATCCCCTAACCTTCGATCGATAAGTCTTTGGTTTCCAACCGAATTCTAGTTTATATTTTCATTCATATCATTTTCTCAATATTTCAGGTTGACATTTGGAGTTTAGGAATCATGGCCATAGAAATGATTGAGGGTGAACCGCCATATCTGAATGAGAACCCCCTCAGGGTAAGAAGTTTATTTATTTCAGTCTAACTTTCTCTTTTTTTGTGACGTTTTGTATGCCTTTCTCTCTGCAAAAGGCTCTGCAACTATGGGATAAAATAGTTTATTTTCAACAAAATATGTCAATACCCGGGACAGAAATTTAACAATTCTGTTAATTTTCGGGGCGTACTCAGCAAATCGCCCTCTTTGCCGCATAGCATAAAATATAATTAAAAAAAACATGATTAGATACTCTCTAATTGGGCTTTGAGCTCGTCAGCAATGTGATAATACATACAGGAACAGCGGGAATATAACTAACAATTTGATAAATATTAGCCCAAGTATTTCCAGTCTCACAATATCACATTAGACACGAACATACAATTCAAGCTTATTAGAGTTTGCATAAAGCATCATGGCGGCAAGTACCCGTGTGCTTTTAATAGCTATGACAAAGTAACACAGAGCGTCAACTAATTTATCCCTCTTACTTTCAGGCTCTTTATCTGATTGCAACCAACGGAACACCAGAAATTCAGAATCCAGAAAATCTGAGTCCTATCTTCCGTAATTTCTTAGAAAGTTGTCTAGAAATGGATGTGGATAAACGATGCACTGCTAAACAACTTCTGTCTGTGAGTAGTTTATTTTTTATGGCAACAGCACAAAAAATGGTGGTGATCATTTTCATGGTTTACGTCAGGGGTGGGCAACTCCTCTAGTCGGCGGGCCAGATGTGGGAAAATGAAGTCCTCGGTGGGCCGGATTATTACATGAATAGTATTCAACATCTTAATCACATATTAATTCGTTAATGCAAGAAAGCAAATTATAAATTGTGTTTGAAGTAAAATTCAAACTTTACAAAAAATAGAGACCAAAAAATACATAATGAATTTATCATAATGTACTAAAAGTTTAATAATGTACTGATGTACAGTCAGCGGGCCGGTCAAAATTTCGTTGCGGGCCGACTCGGCCCGTGGGCCGTATGTTGCCCACCCCTGGTTTACGAGGAAGTGATCACGGGCCAAGCCAGTGTAATGATTTAATATGGCCCACTGAACTTAATGAAATAGTTTAAATTCAGTTTTTGCCATTTTACGTATTAGATTGTCATTGGTGGTTGGTTATTGTTTATAATTATCACACTTTGGCATGTGTATATTCGTCACAATTCAATAATTTTGGTATGTAACTTATACATACCGGTATCGGCCCCTTGTGGGCACTTCCATCCCCGAGCCCACGAATATCCTTCTGCTTCTAATTCTCGTCCCCGAGTTACTCTCTCTTATGCTATGCTATGCGCCACTTAATTCTGAATGATTCTGTAAAAATATGGTCACTGATACGACTGAAGTTACAATTCCTTTCTGTAAGCATTTCTTATTTTATTTTCTCATCTTTACTCAGAACAAGTCTTTAAACGAGAATATCGGTTGGAAACCGAAGACTTATCGATCGAGAGTTAGGGGATCCCCCAAAACAGAAACTGCGGTTTCGATTCATCCGCTCTTGTAACTTGCGCTCTGCGCATCGCACACACACTCGGCGGATCTCAAAATTCTCTCGCTTTACAAAAATCTAGATCACTTGATCGCTAGTTGATTAATAACTCGCTAATTATACGACATAATTCATCCAGAATCAATAGGCTTCTGGTCCGACATATGATGAATGCACATTCAAAATCTGGAGCAGATTCAATCTTGCTTTCGTGAGATATCGCGTGCATCTAACAGACAGACAGACAAATACCTATCAACATACTTACCGATTAAAACCGATAAGTAATGAGTAGTAACAGTTCAAGGCAAAAAATTTATTGTTAAAATTCTTCAATTTCATTGTCCTGAGAAATGCCTGTTTGGTATCAAATTTTAATCCAGCATTGTGGTGGGGAATTCCCGCTATTAAAATAACCATTAAATTAGAATAGGATTCGGTGTTCTGGATTCGATTCAAGAATTCTAGAATAGTAAATTATGGGGCTCCCGAAGTATGGGACTCCCGGAATGTAATATGCGTACTAGGTTAGGGTTAGGCCATAATTTTAGGTATAAATACTACGGGAGGCTCTTGGCTAGTCTTCGAACTGATAATATGACTTAAATAAGGAAAATTGGAAAAAAATTATCGCCTAACCCTAACCTGTTACCCATGTCAAGTTCCGATGTCCACCATCTTGGTTCGCATACTTCGGGGGCACCTAAATTATTCTACATTGCCCATCCCTACAGCCTCGTAAACTTTTCTTTTGTATTCGTAGCATCCACTTTGTGGGGACCGGATTTAGCTTATATTGAGTAAAGTAAATTTTAAGAAATGCATTGGTATTTTGCAAAGCACTCAAAATTATCCACACACTCACACAAAACATTACCTCATTTTCAAGTCCTCCCGTAGTATGTGTACCATGGCAAATAACATATACTCTCATATATTTTATCACGTCATGTTATGTGTGAAGTAGTCCATGAGTCATTGGTATAAGCAAGCTGTTATTACCCTTTTCTTTCATTACCCTTTCCTTAGTTAAGTAATTTCTCCATTTTCCCAGGTATCGGTTTTTTACATAATATACCATATTGTTACATATACTTATGGAGCGCCCATGTACATGTAACCATCTTTCTTATTCACAGCATCCATTCTTGAAGCTTGCAAAACCACTGGCAAGTTTGAATCCTCTCATACTGGCAGCTAAAGATGTGGCCAAACAGCATCAATGAAGGATTTCAAACATCACCAATTCTTCACTACGAGGCCAAAAGTATATAAACAGACAGATAATATATCTTGCTGCATGCTTGTATTGGCCGTTGACTTATATATAATGGGACCAATATGCGATATTTTTTTCATTATTGAAAAGCAGACTTGTGAAATAGGAAAATATACATTCGACTTCAAAATACTAGATATTTAAAACAACTGGTAAAAATCTTAATTCTGACTTCCAAGACCAGATGGAGATTATTATTTACACCTAACTCTGCAAAAACCGAATCTTCATAGCTAAAAGCCTAAGAATATGTGTGGCATTTTAATTACTGTATATCATCGCATATAATCCGCGTGTATGATAACCAATCACAGACTGTTATTGCCGTCATAGCGATAAAACGCAAGCATTGACGTGTATGACACCGAATCGCAGACTGTTTTCGCTGTCATAGCGTACCAAGCGTGTGTGTCTTATCAAACTTAGCATGGTTCGAGTTGTAGCTGTTGGAATTAGGTCAGCATAATGTCATTTCGTTTGAGTGCGATCTGGGTTATGCGTGTATAAGCCAAATTTTTAGTGCTATCAGAGTTATGCGCGTATAAGCCGGACCCTCAGTTTTAAACTCGGATTATATATGATGAGTTGACGATATATGGTATCTTTTGAAATGCTCTTTTTCTATAAGAAATTTGGACTCAAATTCCGACTTCGAAGCATTCAAAATTTATCTTCGTGCTCTTGGAAAACCAAATTGTGATTTCAAAAGCTCTTGCGCATGTGCATTTCTTTAATTGTCTAGTTAGAATGCGCAGTTAATTTGATGTTTTTTAGGTTTCTATTGAAAATTTGGCTTCGATTGTCGCGCTTAAAAATCTGAAATCTTGACTGTAGAGAATAAAAACTCCTGTCCTGACTATGGGTAATTTGAAGTGACAATTTTAGACTTCGCTCTGAGAAAACCAAATCTTTATTTAAAAGCTTTTGCATTTGTGCATTTCTTTAATTTCCTATTCAGAATGCACAGTTAACTTGATGCTTTGCAAGGTTATATTGGAAAATTTGGTCCAATTATCGCTCTCAAGTCCAAAATTTTGGCTGTAAAGAATAAAAACTCCTGACAGTGGGCAATTCGAAGTGACAACTCAAGGCTTCGTCCCCACAGTTGTTTGAATCAGTGCGGATATCAGGTTTGCTGATTTAATTCAACCATCTTCTACTGTTAAATAACAATTTTTTTTATGTAACTAATAGGGCTGGGCATTTTGAATCGAATAGTATATTATTTGAATCGTTCCGAACAGGAAATTCCAATCGCCACCATCTTGTTTTTTTGTCCACCTATAGGTTGAGATGAATCCCTCATTTTTTAATGTCAAATTTTCTAAATCCAAATCTGACATATGACTCTTCTTACGAGTGAATTATTGATGAAACATGTTACTTTCTGTGTGTAAAAACTCAGCGGTGTTAGATTACGTGTTCTCACTAATTTATGTGTCTGAAGGACTCATTACAATGAAACACTCAATACAATCACATATCTTCCAAGTATTCAAGATTTGAATAAAAAAAATATTTGATTTAATTCTGAAATCATCAGGTATTTGAAATCGTCCAGTCCTTGAAATCAATTTGAATTTCTCTCAAGTCTAGAAGTTAAAGGTCCTTCTTTGATAAAGGCCGGGCATTGAAGTTTGTATTCAGTTTATCATTGGCCAATCATAAACGAATACTCATCTACAGAATTCATCTTTGATTTTTTATTGGCCAAGCATGACCAAATGCTACCAAGCAAAAACAAATACTCCTCTACTGAATTTATCTTTGATTTTATTATTGGCCAAGCATGACCAAATGCTTCCAAGCCTAAACAAGTACCCGTCTACAATATTTAGCTTTGATTTTTTGTTGGCCAAGCATGACCAAATGCTGCCGAGCAAAATCAAATACTCATCTACAGAATTTATCTTTGATTTAATCATTGGCCAAGCATGACCAAATTCTGTCAATGTTCTTCCCATGAATGGTAGAAGAACGGCACTACACTTATCAAAATGATAAAAGTGATTTCTAAGTACATTTAATTTTGTTCCTATCATTAATTATATCTTTATTATTGTAAGCAGACATCTTTTTTGCGCCAAACAATTTCATTTGCTTTGAAGTTGGGATAATTTTTGTACATTTATGATTATTTGTATGTTACTGTATTGTATGTAAGTATGTAATCAGATATTATAATAAAAAAAATTGATTTTAATCGAAAATAAGGAGAGGACTGTACAACTAATATACAAGACTTTCATCCAATAAGGTTAAACTTGAAAAAGTTATTTTGAAAAAATGAAATATTGAAATAATTTGGATAATTCGGCGACCTTCATTTCCTTCTTGAATATTGGTAATATGATTTTTGCATTATGAGATTCAGATGTTTTCTAGCCAAAAATGATAAATCAAATACTGACTTTATTGAATAATTGTACGCCATTTTATTAAGTGCCATCCAGTTAAAGGATGTCTCAAATTGTGTTTACTTTAAAATGGTCTAACCAAACTTCGATTAGGTATTCGTAGCTCGCTATCCCATTTGACTATACTTCATTTCTTTGCCAATAAATTCTGAAATATCAGAGAAAAATTGGTGTTTCTGCATATTTACCTTCTTGGCCTGGGGTCAGAATCCCTCGTTTTTGAAATGTAAAAGAAAAGCATTTTTCTGTGACATACATAGCAATTTTTCTTAGCTTGAAACGCTTTTAAGACCCTCAAGTCTTTTGAAAACCCACATTTTCCACCGGACCCCTAGCTGATATGGTCTAACTCAGCAATTAGAAATTTTAGCCCCCCCTTCCCCCCCCCTCCCCCTTTAAAAGTACTCGGCTTCACCCCTGATCTTGACATATAGACTCCAAGATATTACTTGGAAAGATTCATTTCGTTTCACCCTCATAGCGTTTTTGGTTCTCCCGTAGTATGTGTACCAGGTTAGGGTTAGGGCATAATTTTATTTCAATTTTCCTTATTTTAGTTCTAATACCCCTCCCTGCCAATAGGTTTCAGTCCCCTTACACACTTTATGTAGTAGGCAAAAAAAATTAGTTCCCTCCATATTGGCACACACACTAATGGAGCCATTGCCATGTTCATAGTTTCATGAAATGTTTTTCAATGATTGATGGGACCCACATCTTCTGAGTTAATTCTCAGTCCTTACTCTGGGAAGTACTTTTCCATATTATCTACCGTGAAAATTCTGGTATTTTCATCAATAACAGCCTCTTATATATCTGTGGCCGCCTGCATGTTACATAGAGTGTCCATGGAGTCTTACCGATACCAATTTATCGATACCATATATTGTGTCATAGATTCATACCATATATACCTCACAAATGTATTAAATGAGGTAAAAGTATTTAAACAATTACTATTAAAAAACAACAAAACCTGGTTAAGATATATTGAGAACTGACTTCATAACAAAATTGAAATTGTAAAGACTTTATGGACACCTTGTATTCATCATAAAATAATGGAAGGACCAAAGTGCTTTTCTGTTTTCTAAATTGTATTGTAAATATAATTTTCGTTCATAGTTTACACTTCTTTCAATTTTGAATCATTTGCCATGCATGATTGTAGTTTATCAATATAAGGAAATGCTTTAGATTAATATTGCATGCAATTAGAAATTCGTTTTTCATTAATTAACGTTTAAGAAGCCTCGCTACTTGGGAATTATATATTTTGGGCTACACAATGACCTAGCGCAGGGCTACTCTACTGGCGGACCGCGGTCCGAATCCGACCCTTTCGAGTATTGGATTTGGACCGCACCTAATTATTTATTTTGGATCATTAGCCCCACTTTTTGAATTTCCTATTATAAAATGACTTTCTGTTTTGAATATATACGAAAAGAACTATAACACCACAATAAAAAATTTTAATTTGCTACTAATCATTAGTCGGTCGAGGAAGTGCTCGTTTAAGGATGCCGAAATATCATTTCTGGAAAGACCGGACCCAAATAAATTTGAAGTTTTGTTTGCGGACCTTCGATAAAAATAGTTGAGTAGCCCTGGCCTAGCGTACCATCTCAACCAGTGGTCCATGGCCCGCTGCTGGGCCGCAGAAAATTTTCAGGTGGTCTACAAACCTATTAAAAATTGTTGATAAATTAGTTGAATTCGATTGTATTAGAAATTAATGATAATGCGTTTTTTTGTATCAAATGGTAATTTTCATTATAATTATTAAAGTTGAAGTGCATATCTTTGCAAAAGAGTTTTTTGTAGTTTTTCTCTTGCATACAAAAGTTGAGGCCACAGAATTTTTTGTGCACAGAAAGTGGGCCGCAAAAAAAAATGTTGGGAACCACTTGCCTAGCAGTTAAAGTGTTAACTGCGTTGGCATATGAGATTACACATTTCGGGTTCAAATTCTATGGCACCACCTGACCCAAATAAATTAGGCGATATTAAATATCATATAAAAAAGGGTGCGCCTGTAGTATGTGCACCAAGATGGCGCACAACCTGAACATAGTATATGTACCAGGTCAGGTATCAGGTTGTGCGCCATCTTGGTGCACATACTACTAAATAGTTCAGAATCAAGTAATTTTACAACACAAAAATCAAGTCCATTTAATATACCAATCGCGTTTATGACTCTGTTGAAGCGATAAATGGTAGAGAGTTGGGTTATTGCCCATCTTGTTCATCTCGGATAAAAGTGAGGTAATAACCGGTATAGAACGTGTGAATAACTGCAGCATTAACCATGGATTTCTAGCTTGTGCTTTCTAACCTACTAATTGTGTATTCAGTTGAATAATAACATTAACTGCCTTTAATTATCATCAATGATTTTGATTGTGTTAATTTTCATTTCTAGTGATCACGCTTTCGATGCTGTTGTATTCAGTACTGTTTATTACTATTAATATTATTGTAACGTCATTTCATTATTAAAATAAAGTGACAAATTCGTCATTTGTTGCGTGTTTAAGTTCTCAAACTTTTGGTGTTATGGAGCCCGTGAACAGGTTGACTATTATTTACAGAGCCCACAATGAATTTAGAAAAATAAAAACAAGAAACACATTGTTATTCAAAGATTGATGTGCCTAAACAAACTAAAATCTATTTATTTAAGGACCCGGATGTGTTCGGTATTTTAATATGTAAACTGATAGCTCGCGGCCCCTAGGTTTTTTCTCACGGAACACTCTGAGAACTTATGGTTTTTATCTGGGACATTGCTGCACTTTTCACTCGTTATTTATCGTTCTCAAATTTCTTTCTTGTGGTTATGGAAAGGGCGAGACACACATATGTGTGGCTGGAAATGTCCTTTTCGGATGGAATCGCGATGGTTCAGTAAGCGCCATTCAAATCGAATGCAAATCATTCCAGCCAATCGGAGTGGCTCGACGTCGTGGTGCATCGTGCTGAGCTTAAGGGGTACGCTCGCCAACGCACCTATGATTTCCCTGCGTGGTTTCGAATCCTTTGGGGGATAATTTTGTACATGAGGATTGTAGTGTGGTTCACGTAATCGCTGGTCGGTTAAGGCTTCCTCCGCCATCAAGTCTATGCACCTGAACGAGAGGCCCTGGTTCTCCATATGATTAAGCCGTTTTATAGGCCTTTCCCTCCCCTGGGATAAATATTTAAATCCCTTCCTTATCAATTTATCTCGACTATTCGTGGATATCCCTATTTTTACCGCATCACAAAAATGAAAACTGCGCAACGTAGCAGATTGGCGGAGAAAGACGAACAAGAATGCAAGACTACGATCGCACAAATATACTTACTATTTCGTTGAAAGAGATTATGTTATTCTTAATCATCTTTATAATACTATCTTGTAAAAGCAACCTTGTGGCAACTGACACATACGGATCCAAAATAGGAAGTAAACAAAGGAAAGACTTGCAGTTCAGTACACAATATCCTAGTACCCCAAGGCTGGGGTGTGCAAACTGCGGCCCGCGGGCCAAACGCGGCTTGCAAGGAAAAATTGTGCGGCCCGCGGAGAATTAACAATTCTGAATGGTGTGCCGGCGAAACGAGTATTTATCCTTCAGCGTCGCAAAGCCTATATCAGTCATATTAGCAAAACAGGCTAGGAAAATTCTGTTGCAAAATACATGATATATATTACAAAAAAGTGTTTTCTAACTAAATTGGTTCAAATTTAAATAGCAGTTTCTTCTGAATCTTATGTGTTTTAACTGACTATTTCTGCTGGAATTCATAATAATGCCGTAAGATCACTAGCAGATATAAACAATTTTTGTGCTTGCAACTACTAGAAAGTCTAGATTAAATAAAGGTGCGGGCCGCGGCTGCACCCAGTAATCTGTATTTGGCCCGTCAATGAAAAAGGTTGCTCACCCCTGCCCTAAGGCATAAGTAATCGACCATTTTTCGAAATCGAGCAATCGCTTATCTCCTAGCTTTGTTGATTGAAGGCGAGCGTGGAACTCCGCATAATGCTTTGCTGTGCGTAACTTGAGCCAACAACAATCATTATAACAGTAGTTGCCGACCTTTTATGGATTGTGGCCCCCTGTGTATCATTTCAGTGGGATTTATAGTGGTATTTTGATTGGTAGATTCCAAATTCTATTATTGTACAACAATTCATGATGAACAAAGTGAAAACACCCACTTGGAAGAGCCATGAGCACTCGGTTCGGAACCGCTGCATCACTATATCAAAGGGATCTTAGGTTCATGTGCCACCGGTTATGTTCATCTTTTGTAAGGATCTAAATCCCGTATTTGAACAATATTTCGCTTCGATCTGCTTTTGCATTTGCTTATATATCCTTCTGTTACACAGATTTATTCTCTTCTATAAATTGACGTGAATTTTTACTTTGCGATTGAAAATATTGAGATCTCGTTTTGCCAAGTTGGCTGCCAAACTGCAGTTGAGTAACCAAGACAAATTGAATCCGTAATGCACTATATTTTCAGTATTTATTGGCATGTCATAAACGTGCCTCATGCATTTTAGATTCTTGACTAAGCGTTCCAAACGGTTCATTAGAGAAGATTTTCATACGCCAAAGTTTTCATTATCAAAATTAGATTCCTTCGAAAGTTCAGATCTTGAGTCGAAGTCAATTTGATTTTCCTGGCTACGCCCTTCAGTGGGAGTCCAGATTTAACCAATTGTACCGACTCCATAATCGTGGCTGATAAAGAAAACCCACCCTGTTAGCTCTTCTTTTTTTTTGGAATAAACATGGAAACGAACATTCTTAAGTTGATCTCAGCAACTGGTACCAACAAAATGAATTTCAGATACGATGAAAGTGCTGTTCGCTAACAAGACGACTGAAGACTTGAATGTTTTTTTTTAAACTTGACCTTGTGCTTTGTGAGCAAATATGGGAAAATACTACCAATAAAAAATTAACCAATAAAAACAAATTTCAGTTATGTAGTGCGCAATTTTTTTTTTATCTTACAAAACCCGATTGTCTTTGCTGTTTTTATTTCTTTGACCGACCGTAACACATGGGGAATTCCCCAAATAAAAACGGGCATTTCCTATTTTGGATTTATGCCGAAAGGTCATCGATTTTTATAAATAAGTATAAGTTCGCTGAAATCGTTTGGATATTTAAGGTTAAATCGATATGGACTTACTGGGATCTATTCTAGGAAATATGGAGAAACCTCCATCGGTTTCTGACGAACAAAGAAAGAAGGAAAAAGGTGCGTGAATATTCTCTGATAAGCTGCACTCTGACTGTGTGGACAAAATCGTCATACTCGGAAAATGGTTTTGCTCCTCCATCCGTGCAACTCAGTTTTGAGTTTATATTTTTGCTGTATAAGTGATTCTTTCAATCAGTATCATATGCAAAATCCGCAACTGGCAGTTCTTGAAGCACCACTGACAGACTGAGAAATACTCGGAAATTGGTTTTGCTCATCCCTCGATGCAATTCGGTTTTCAGTTTATATTTCTGTTGTAGAGGTGGTCCTTTTAATCAGTATCATATGCAAAATCCACAACTGGCAGTTGTTGAAGCGCCACTGGGCAGGATACTTGAATAACCTTAACTATGCATCTGAAACAAATAACTGGCAACTAATCTCATACTTCAAACCGACTGGGACCACGAACGAGAGGCTCTTCATATGTCATATGAATGAGCCGTCTTATTAACTTTCCTCTCCCCTGGGATAAATATAAAATTCCTATCATATTTCCATTAAAATGAAGTGGTGATGTCATAATGCAATAATTGGGCCTGGTATATTTTAGTACCTCATGCGCTTGTAGTTTGCCTGTTTCAACAATTTTTGCATTTGTAATTTTTAACCTCCACCTGACTACGTCACCAAAAATATACGTCACTACAGCGTCCCAGTAGTGTAAGCACTCCAAAGTGTATGGATGGTTGTCCGAAACGATCGTAGCTATACTTTGACAAGCTTTATGACATGATTGTGATATCCTAGTGCCGTGATTTTTGAATGGCATAGTCAGGTAGGGGTTAGGAATAACATATGCGGAATTTGTTAAGCTAGGCCCACTGGAAGTACTTGTGGTACTAAACTACACCAGGCCCGATTTATGGGGTCGAATAATATGAAAATTACTTTATTTTCAAAAATATTACATCTTTAACATATTTTTTCGTCGTCTCACAGCGAACAAGAAAAAGTTAGAGAAACTGCAAGATGAAGAACGAAAAGGCAAAGCAAAGTTTCGTAAAGACACAGAGGATAGAATCTCAAAATTCATAAACGATGTCGATAAAACAAGGCTGAAATTTGAACCAATGAACAAAATACAGAGAACGATTGTGTGAGTCTTTATAATCGAGTTTAATCTCAACAGATAAGATCAACTTGCTCAAGTTATTGCTTTAACACAACGTTTCCCAATAGGAAAGGAATTCCTCCACAAGGAGGTCGTTCTTGGGAAGAAAATTTGTTTTGTATTCATTGTTGTAATACTAATATATATAGTTCCTTTTATGGCGCTCCAGAAGTGTGTGTACCAATATGGAGATAACTAATTTTGTTCGCCTACTTAAGGCTACTTTACATCAAGTTGTGTAAAGGGGGAAGCCTATGGGCAGGGGTATGTTCACTTGGACAACACAAACAGTCCCCGGACTTGTAATAGAACTAAAATAAGGGAAATCTGAATAAAATTATTGCCCTAACTTTAACCTGGTACACATACCACGGGAGTACCATTTTCTACTATAAAACTTATTTATGAACACATTATGCACTGCGCGAAGGCTTGAGTGCAACTTGCACATAACACTAGCTAAGGATCAACGATTGAATAAATAAAGTAATGTTTTTATGCATAGTGAGAGAGAAATTTTACGAAATAGGTTGAGAACCAATGCTTTAACATAAGATAAAAACCGAGATAGGCCTGTATAGCTGTGTACCTACAGCCTTATAGATATCATTTTCTTTTAAAATTTCCTGTTGCTTGAAGCACAGGCTGAGGTTCAATAATTACTAATTTTTGATCTTAGGTTATTTCTTTTCCTAATCAATGCATGAAAAACTCTATTTAGTACATCTAGTTCATTAATTTTTAGGTCAGGCTAGTATTTTTGCAGTTTTCCGAAAAACAGGAATTCAATAATATTGATCAATCATATATAGCTAACCAGTCCAGTCAGTTTAAAAAGAGTCAGTTTAGAAAAAAGCTTTCTAATTAATCCTTTTATATTCCAAAATTGTATTGGAGAATTTTATAATTTGCCTCAATTGCTTTCACAATATGCAGAAATAATTTGAAAACCATTTGCTGTCATAACTTCTAATTATTTATATTAAAATTGAAATTTTATTCTCAGACATGACGTTGCAGAAATCGCTGGTTTGATTGGTCAAGCATTCGGTAAAGAAGAGGATGGGAGGTAGGGAAGATAATCTATTATGAAATTGTGAATTTGAAAATAAAGATGCAAAATGCAGAAAGCATCCCCGTATTAATCTGTTAAGTAAATTGTTTAAAACTCTATGATTTAATACCTGTTCGGCTGGACATTTTGTCTGTTCGCTGTCAAGGAAGCTCAAAGTGGTTTCAGTTTAACATTCATACTTGCTATTTGGTAAGTGCTTTTATTCATCAAATTAAAATCTTGTTGCAAGAGAAACCTGAATTTACTTCTGTTGAACTTCCCAGGTATATCATGTTATACAAGAAGGATTATCCTCCAACAGAAGAAGAATTATCAGCTTATAGGAACGGGGAGGAATGGGATCCCAGTAAACAAGCAAAAGAATCTAAAAAAGTGAGATTTGTAAGAAATAAATGGCAATGACAAATAGGCTTTTAAAAGCTGGTTCATTTCCATCCCACCCACCTATTTGTAGGCGAATAATAATGGAGCGAGAAGATTCTATTCTATTACATGTGGCGGGGCTCCCGAAGTATGCGAACCAAGATGGCGGACATCGGAATGTAATATGTGTACTAGGTTAGAGTTAGGCCATAATTTTAGGTATAAATACTACGGGAGGCTCTTGGCTAGTCTTCGAACTGATAATAGGACTAAAATAAAGAAAATTGGAAAAAAATTATCGCCTAACCCTAACCTGTTACCCATGCTACGTTCCGATGTCCGCCATCTTGGTTCGCATACTTCGGGAGCACCCATGTGGCCACTCACTTGTCTTGGGCATTGTTAAGAAGGAGGTCTCATAAAAATTATGGCGCTCTCGTAGTATTTACAACAAGATGGCGGACACCTGAACATATAGTATGTGTACCAGTTTAAGGTTAGGCCATAATTTTATTCCATTTTTCTTTATTTTAGTTCTATTAAGATGTTCAGGGACTAGCCAAGTGACTGCCGTAGTATTTGTACCTGAAATTATGGCCCAACCTGATACACATACCCCGTTCCGGTGTCCGCCATCTTGTTGCACATACTACGGGAGTACCAAAATTAGGACCCTGAAAACAGGCACTTTCACTTGTAAAGATAATATTCGTGAAAAGACTGTTAGGCTTCATTCTGAGTGTTAGGAATGCAATTCTCATCTACTACTACTGATATCTGTGTGGGTCCCAATCACCCAAGGAATAATTATGGGCGTTTCAGAAGTGTGTGCACCAATATGGAGGTAACTAATTTTGTTCGCCTATTTCACATCAAGTTGGATAAAGAGACTGAAACCTATGGGTAGGGAGTATATACACTTGGCTAACACAGACAGTCACCAAACTCATAATAGAACTAAAATAAAGGAAAATATGAATAAAATTAGGGCCTAACCCTCAACCAGGTACACAGACTAGGGGAGTACCTAATTATGTGCAAAAGAATTATTTGAATTCTTTCACTTTACAGCTGATCAGTTATTGCTTTCCCCAGATCGTCGAATAACTATTGTTTATATATTTGTTCGTATTTAAACAGCAGACAGAACAAGTTCATGAACAACCACTCGATGTCGCCAAAACATCTAAAACAACGAACGTAGAACCGTCAACGAATTACAGAGATAAATACAGTCACATAATCGGCACAACTTCAGCTAAAGATGCCGCAAGAAAAACCGAAGCTAATAAAGCATTTGGAATGGGTAAGATAAGTGCTGTGTTTTGTTCGAAGTGTTTACTTGATTATTAATTGACTTGGATGAAACGCTAGGATTGAAAAAATATGCATCCATCAAAATATCCAAAATCTGAATTTTTGGCCACAAAATGGGGAGTAGGAACGTAGCACAGAAATTTTGATGGGGGGAGGGGGGGAAATCACTCTTTTCTCAATGTTTATTGGGTCTTTTAAGTCTGAATATGGACAGGTGAGAAGTATTTGAAGTTGTTTTGGTGCTCCCATAGTATGTAAACCTAGATGGCGGACACCTGAACATAGTATGTGTACTTGGTTAGAATTAGGCCAAAATTTTATTCTAATATTCCTTATTTTAGTTCTATCACGAGTTTTGGGGCTATCCATGTAGTAGTAGTCTACTCCTCCCGAGACTACTCCTGTAGTATTTGTACCTAAAATTATGGCCTAACCCTAACCTAGTACACATACTACATTCCAGTGTCTGCCATCGTGTTTCGCATACTTCAGGAGTTGCTATCATGCTTTATTAATACTCATATTTATATGGGTGGGTTTGCAGGTTCCGAATCGCATGCGAGGAGAATTATGTGCGAGAGGATTGCTGGACTCCTCGCCATCATAGGGTGGTTCACATAACTGCTGGTCGATTACGGCTTTCTCCACCTTCAAGTCCAGGCATTCAAAAACAAATAACTGTTTTATATATATTTTACAGTTCCGAGTGAAAATAAGAGAGACGTTCGTTCAATAGAAGAAACAATGAATGAAATAAGGAAAAAGAAAAGACAGAAGATTGAAAACGACGAAGAGTCTTGATGTCGACTTTATGTTCTTGTCTGAATAGTGTGATTTTCTAGAATTGTTTTGCAAGTCCCTTCTAAATCTAACAGCCACAAACTATGGTCTGCAGGACAATTTTTGGTTATTCTAAAGCGTAGCCAGGGAGGTTTTGGGGGTCAGACCCCTCCCCCCATTTGAAATGTAAAAAAAGCGTTTTTGTGTATTATAAATAACAAGTTTTTGTAGCATGAACGCTTTTTAAACCCTCAATACTCTCAGGTTTTTCGACCTTCGGCTGCTAACTTTTAGGGTTTAACTTGGCAATTAGAAATTTCAGAGTCCTCCCCCCCTTGAAAAGTCCTGGCTACACCCCTGGTTATATTAATCATGTTTGCCTGAACTTACAACAAATTTCAACAAAGAATAATTCTGTTCATAAACTTGCCAGTACTAATTCAGCGTTAAATTCTAGTTCTGCTGATCATTAGCCGACTGGTTCATAGTCCGAATGATGACAATGTTTGACTATTTTAATAAACAAATATCTTCAACTGTGAATAATAATAATTGAATATTGTTTTTGGATTCAAATTTCATGCTCGCAAGAAAACTCATCCAGGGTTTAGACAGATATGCAAATTAGTTAGAAATGAGTGACTGCTTGTCCCGGATCTTGTTCAGTGTTGAATGTGAGAATGAGCGTCATATAAGAAACAGATTAATTATATGAACTTACAATCTGTCTTCAAAAGTTTGTTTTAAAAAACGGTTTTTAATTTTCGTGTCGTTAGGTTCACTCCGATTGTACAAAATCTTGAAAAATGATAAAGTTGCAACTAAGTTCTAGAAATAGTAGTTCCTTGTGTATTGTGGCTTTTTGTACTGGACCTTATTCGGAGTGAAAATACCTCAGAAAAATAGTTTGAACAAAACAATTAAATTTACTTGTAATAAATAACAAAGAATTTTCTTTCTATGCTTTTTGAATAATGAGCAATTTAGCAATGTTTGAAATTGTGTGAAATTATTGCACTTTGAAAAAAAGGATCACATGTTTGCTAACTTATACAAATGCATGAATTTAAATATTATATTTGAAATCCAAAATTGATTTGAGATTAATTGTGTTTTTTTATTTGAAATGCTCATGTCATACGAGCCTTGACTGATAAATAAATGTTGGGGCTTTTTAAATGTTCAATATTGCAACAGAAGTTAGCATACTATGCCGGCTTCTTACCTAAAATTTCAACTCACAGGGTGACTCCCCCAAAAAGCCTACTACGAAAAAGAAGAAACTTTGAACTTCTGTTTGTGTATGATTTGAACCCACAGATTTCAATAATTTACAAAAGTTATGTTCACTCTGAATATGTTTCAAATGACCTGGGCTCTCGTTTTGTGTCACCGCTGTATAACAAGCTGAGTCAACATGGAGATTGCTATATTTATCTTTCACACGAAAGGAACTTCACCTAAATCCTACTTTTATTAAATCGACAATTCTTGATTTTTAGGCAATTTTTTTAAATTTGTGAAATATAATTCTGATCGCAAACATTGTTATAGACTCTTTATTATGCGTGATCAGCAGATGACTTGGTTTGTACTGTTGGAGAAACTCACTCGAACTTTCACAGTCTTTAGTTTAACCCTAACATAAGTGTATTTCCCTGATGCAGGGTTAGTTATGTGCGAGAGGATTGCTGGACTCCTCACTGCTGTAGGGTGGGTCACGTGGCCTTTTATGGTTTTCCTCCACCATCACATGCTTCCGAAAAACATATGATTAAGCTCCAATGTGTCTCCAAAATGTCGTGTCCCACGTACCACGTAATTGCCCCATTATAAACTGCATAATTCTCACATTATAATCTTGCACACGATACGCAACCGCAAAGATAATTGGTCAGTTTTGATCAACCTTATCTTATGATCATTCAGATATCTGTCAAATGGGAAAACATAACCTTTGAATACTTAAATTGAAAACCTAGTTTTGGCATCTGTATAAGATGCTGATTTAGAATTTGCTTTTAGATAAAATGTGATGAAAAACCACTAATTAATAGCAGGGTGAAATGTCCCATTACAAGATTATATATTTGGCTTAACATGGAGGAACTAGCTCCCAACATGGGTTTGAATATCAGATAATCATATCTGATCTCACATCTGAATATCAAAATTTGAAGCGGCTCAACATCTGAAAGCTCGGCGCTCCAGAATTATTCGCACCAAGATGGCGCACAACCTGAACATAGTATGTGTACCAGGTTAGGTTATCAGGTTGTGCGTTATCTTGGTGCACATACTTCGGGAACACCCAAAGTCTCATAATCAAGCCTTGTGCAAACATGCTCAGAAAAAAGATGTCTTTGAATAAGAAAAAACAGCTACTTATATCTGAATAAAGAGACTGACTAGTCATGAGATTGACTTGAATTGGGACCCGATAATAATGTTGAGAAGTATTTGGAATAGCAAAAAACATTTGGTAAATTTACCACATAGAAAAAAAGACGTATTGGTGAAAAATGAGAAATTTCAAGGTTATCTGGGCAATCACTTTTACCAGGCGTAGCTCCCCAATACCTTATATAAGATTTGAAACTTATGTGCCAGTTGAAATAGCTTTCACCCCTAACTACTGTCTACCCAGTGATCCTTTCAAAAGACACATTGTTCATCAGAATACACAAGCAGATAGAATAGTATATTAAAAGGCATAGGAGGAATAATATGCAAACATTATTGCACTGATTGGCACAAAATTAAGGCACTTTCTGATACAGAAAGACTGACAGAATTATGAAAAATATTACACACGGCAACAAAGCGGTATAAAATAAGTAACAACAAGAAATTCAAAATAATAGTTCATAATGAATTATTTAAAGCAGGATCACAAGCGAATACACCAAAATAATTTAGAAAAAAGTGTGCTAAGAACTTGCTAGATGCAAATAACTATGCTGAAACTGTATCAACAGTGGTATGGCGCATCGCGCTATGCTACTGCACCTATAATTATCCTGTGTGTAGGTTCGAATCCCAACTGCTTGGACGATTACAGTTTCCTCTACCCTCAATCAATGTATATAAAGACGAATAACTAATCCCATACTTGACATGGACTGGCAACCAGAAAGGCTGTGGTTCACAATAGCCTTTCTCTCCCCAGGATAAATATGTCTATCCTCATCATTTATGAAAGGCTAGAAAAAAGAATCAATTTAGTTTACCGTATTTGCTCGTTTTGTAGCCCGGGCCCATATTTTTTAAACCAAACTCACTAATCGTGCCCTTATTCAAGCACGGGCGCTTGTTATTTTTAAAGTAGAATTATACACAAAAATTATGGTGTCTTCGAAGACAAATATTTGACGACAGTAATCCGTTGTGACAAAAGCGCTTCTTATTTCTTATTGTTCTCTACTACTGAAAAATCAGCTTTTACATCGGGCGGGTATTCAAGCACCAGCCCTTATTTATTTTTATGTTCTGTTCACACAAGCGGCTATTCAAACGGGCCCTTAATAAAGATCGGGCAGTAAAACGAGCATATACCGGTACTTCAACACTAGATAAATAATTAGTAAAAGTCCCAAAACCATGGGCCGAGAGTCGAAGCATTTGAGTCTCAAGTTCGAAGTCAATCAATCAAACAGGTAAATCTCAAATGCGGTCAGCTGAGTACAAGCTTTCCTTTTGCTGGCCTGGCATTTTTTGCTTCCCGTTGCTTTCTACGGTCCAATCGTCAATTTCAGGTGGTACGCCTTGAGTGGCACAGGGCAAGAAAAAGGTTGTGGACCCTAGAGTTAGTGTATTCTTACACTCAGTGGGTGCAGGATAACTCAGAAGTCTTGTTAATATTTAAAGTGAAAAAAGGTTGCTCCAGAAGTATGCGCACCGAGATGTCGCACAACCTGAATCCTAACCGGTACACGCATACTATGTTCAGGTTGTGCACCATCTTGGTGCGCATACTTCTGGAGGTCCGAAAAAAGTTATAAAGATTAACTCATAAATAAAGAGTAATAAAATATAAATTCTAAATAGGTGAATAAGTAGAGAATCAAGATAATGGCGAACACAGTATTTTCCTATGAATGATTGTGATAGGATAAGTATTTGGTGCTCCATTAGTACGTGTACCAGGTTAAGGTCAGGCCATAATTTTAATCCAATTTACCATATCTTAGTTTTATTACGAGTTTGTAGACTGTCTGTGTCAGCCAAGAGAATATACCCATATGTTTCAATCCCGTTACACAACTTGTTGTAAAATAATCGAACAAAATTAGTTACCTCCATATTGGTAAACATACTTCTGGAGCGCCAAGTATTTAGCCCAGCGTTTCCCAACCTAGAATGAATTTTGTTGTAGCGGAGAAAATTTTACTCCAAATTTACATTCAGTATTACCATTATCTGAGACTTATTTGGTATCAATACATATTCACGCAAACATTACAAACTACTCAAAAGTGAGAGAGGGATTTAAGCTAATGATCCATTAAAGATTGAACGACAAAGAATGTTATTAATGCATAGTGACTTGACAAAATACCTAAGAGATATTCAAAAGTTTCCAAACGGGGAGAACAAGGCTTATAAATCGTCAAAGAAGGGAAATGAATCGAATTTTACCATCAAGCATTACATTCATATATAGAGAGTTATGACGTAAAAACCAATACTTGTTATCGAGCAGAGACACCCTTGAATAAGCCTAACAGTAATAGATAATAGCAAAAAAACGAAAATTAGTGATAGAAGTTGGCGACAAAGTATGTCAAGGCTGTTAACCGAGTGAAAACGGTGCTCCCAAAGTATGTGAACCAAGATGGCAGACATCGGAACGTAACATGGGTAACAGGTTAGGGTTAGGCGATAATTTTTTTCCAATTTTCCTTATTTTAGTCCTATTATCAGTTCGAAGACTAGCCAAGAGCCTCCCGTAGTATTTATACCTAAAATTATGGCCTAACCCTAACCTAGTACACATATTACATTCCGATGTCCGCCATCTTGGTTCGCATACTTCGGGAGCCCCGTGAAAACGTATATTTATCGTAGTAAATTCCCATAAACATAACCAAAACATAGTAATTCCTAACACACTTCAAGAGGAAGCCTTCACAACAGGGGTGAACCCTCAAGTACAGAGAGGCGAGAGCACATGGCTACTCAACCTTCATCTAGGACTGATGACATCACAGGTCACAGCCATCTGGGAAAATGCTAGTTGCCAGAAATACAATACAAATACAGTTAACAAAGGCAACCTGAATATAACTTTTAACGCCATTGATTGTTGGATGGTCGAGGATACTGTAAGATTATCGAGCATCGTTCCAGGGTTGTGTGTGGTAGAGGTGCAGAGTCCACCGGCACCCTCATTACTGGTTTATCGTGTCTTCTTTTATGCTGAAATACTTTTTTTTACCTCACTGTTCGTGCACTTTCATATTTTCGGTATGTGGAAGAATTAACTACTGACTGAAATGGTGTAATGAAGAATATATCAATCAAGGTTGGGAAACGCTGATTTAGTAGTATAATAACATTGTATATTAATTGGGGTGAGCTAGAACTGAGAATTGTTTGAAAATTTTCAAGAGTTTTTTGAATCGATAATGGGAGGTATTTATCAATACAGGTAGAGAAACAATGATTTAACATTATAGTAAGTTATGACATCATATATTGATTGGAGTTGGCTGAGAATTCGAACCACTTTCTGATGATGATGTAATAACACTTGATGACATCATAGATGGGCTTCTTTTCCTCGATTCCATAAGTTCTTCTATATAATCGTGGGACAGATCGTGACGAGTGATCACCCCAACAACCTGAGTGAAGGAAGTTACAAAGCAAAAATTAAATTTGACCCAAATACTGGGAACATCAGGGATTCGATTTCGCTAATTCAGTCTAACCTTTCTGAATGAGTGTGACTGTGTGAATAACCTTGCTTTGAGTAAATTTCCTTAGTAAAAAATGAGTCTCCCGAAGTACGCGCCCAAGTACTTCTAGTGGGTGTAGCATAATGATTTTTGCATATAATATTTCTAAACCTCACCTGACTATGTCGTCTAAAAACCACGTCACAATCATGTCATAGAGCTTGCCAAAGTATAGCACAATCGTCCGAAATGGCATCTGTGCCGACTAAAACAAACTCATAACGCCAGCGATCTCTCTCTTACCAGTATCGTTAAGATGAGAAATCGAAGAGATATAGCTTGCTATATTTCCGAAGATCGTGAATTTTTGGTTAATACTGTGATAACATGATTCTTCACTGTTTGAGTTTACGTTACATTTACGCTGTGTGAGATCTCACAGAGCCATTATCTCCAGGAACTGCCATAGGTCAAGTTTATATTGGTGCTTTTATGCTTTTGGCATAAAAAAAAATTTTCTGGAGGCCCACCGACAATAAACAGATAAGAGCTGAAAGCCATCAAAGTATGACAACTTAAAACTTAATAATAAGAATAAGTCAATAAAATCATTCCTGTATTCCAAATTTGTTCACAGTTACAACCCCCCCCCCTTAATCCTCGATAAAAGTTATCCTAATATGACATGAAAGCCTACCTCTCCCCCGCTGTTAATGACAGGCAGATGTCTCAATCCCATAGTTCTGAATAAGTTGAAGACTTGAGATAACTGGGTGGTTGGATAAACAACATATGGACTGGTGTTCATGTATTGCGTCACATCCTGGAAAGAAAAAGGAATATTAATACAACAAAGCTAACAGTTGGAGTTACGTAGAACTAATTATTTTTCCTTGCTCCATATGCATTTGCAATAGTGGATCGGTATGCGTATAACGCAAGGATGCTGTAGCAAGAGTGAAAATGACTATTCTATTTAATCCAAGAGTCTTGCTGCACACTAACACGAATGTATTTCTGTAACGTTTCTTCAGACAAGCATTTTACAAAGCCTCGGTCAGGCGAAACGAATAGAATTGAATAGAATACAACAAAGTTGCAAAGAAGAAGGCGAGATCTAGACCACTGGTTTTCAAATTCGTATGTTCTGTTGCCGCTTTATAAAGACTTTCAACATTTGAGCTCCGTGTTCTTCTATGAAATTACCTAGTTTTGCTTTTAACAAGCTTCCATCCGCTATCTTATGCAACTCATCTAATAAGAATATGTCAGCAAACAAAAGCAAGAGAATATATGCACTATGGTCGAAGAATTGAACTAATCACAATAAATTTACTTTACAATTTACTGTAATCATCACGAAGTGTGATGGTAAGCATGTTTCTAATGTCCAGGGCAGTGGTTCCTAACCATCCGAAGGCTTTTAGCACTCATGTCCCCCCTGTTTATCATTCCAGTGGTATTTATAGTGTTATTTTGATTGGCAGATTCCAAATCATATTATTGTTCAAACAATTTATTCGCAACAAAGGAAAGACACTCTGTGAAAAAGCCTTAATAGGAAAAAAAACTAGGACAGGGAGAACAGGGGATTTTTTTTTAAATTGAAAAGTAAAATCAGTTTTGCGCATAGCATTGTGGCCCCCTGTTGGCCTCGTTGGTCTAGAGCACGGGTGGGCAAGGTTTTTGAACCAGGGGCCAAAAATTTTGCCCACCTAGTCTGGCGGGCCACGTAAGTGTGACATAAAAAGTTACATTTTATGAACAATATTTACAGAGTTACATAAGCAAAGGTGAAAAACAATAGGCCTCGTGCCTAAACTAAATTTAATCGCAATCTCAGCCAAAATTCTTGGGCTATTTTTAGCTAAAACATAAAAATTTGGTTTTGGTTTGATTGTGGCCGCATGAGGTGGGCCAGATTGAATAACCCGGATTTGGCCCACGGGCCGTACTTTGCCCATATTGTCTGGTCCAGAGTGATGTAGCAACTATCAACCGAAACGAGAATATCGGTTGGAAACCGAAGACTTATCGATCGATAGTTAGGGGATCCCCCAAAACAGAAACTGCAGTTTCGATTCATCCGCTCTTGTAACTTGCGCACTGCACATCGCACACACACACTCGGCGGGTCTCAAAATTCTCTCGCTTTACAAAAATCTAGATCACTATATCAATAATTGATTGATAACTCGCTAATTATACGACATAATTCGCCCAAAATCAATACGCTTCTGGTCCGAGATAAGATGAATGCACATGCAAAATCTGGAGCAGATTCAATCTCGCTTTCGTGAGATATCGCGTGCATCTAACAGACAAACAGACATACAGACAAATACCTATCAACATACTTACCGATTAAAATCGATAAGTAATAATTTAATATCCTACTACAGTTTTCATAGCTCTCATCATCTCGGACCATCCACACAAATATAAAATCCTCTCTTACCAGAACTTGTTGCAGGTCTAGTTCATCCATATTCAAATCGTGAATGTCTGGAAACCTCGGATAATCTTCCTGGAGTGTTTTATAGTCAATTGCAGCTTGTTTCGATATCTGGAAAGAAACAATATTTAAAAAAAATTATTCGTCACTTTTCACCCTAACCCCCCCCCCAAAATTGAAAACTTACACTAACTAATGAAAGTATTTTGTTTATGGGGCGGATTTGCTTTTATCAATGCATTCACCATTTCTGTATGCAGAGCAGTGTAAATGACTGAATATTGAAAACAGGAATATTCTTACATAGTCTATGCATTTGAAACGAAAAAGATCCGACTAACTATTCCCATGTTTGACACGGAATGGTGACCAATCTTATCATCTATTTTCTCTCCAGGATAAATATGAAAACCCTATAAAAACCAAATCATATATCGAGACGATTTATTTATATTGCGTACCACTTGTTTGTTTGTTGTAGTCTACAATTCTTGTTATTTCCTTGTACAGATATAATAGGAATTACACTCCATGGTAAAACTCCATATCCTCACCCAAGTATTTACGCCAAAAATATCTTTCGTGTCTTTTTGTTTTAAATTTACGTCAATGTGTTTTTTGCTGTTTGGAGTACCGTAAGTGGGCACGTACATCAGCATGTCTTAAATCCTATTTAGATTTTGCCCACTTTTCTGATTTGTTTGTTTTGTCATGTATTGCTTCATTGTTTAGTTGTAACAGAAAATCGAACACTTACTTACACTTTATTTAATACAATATAAATAATTTCATGATGATAATACTCAAAATAATAATAATTTTATTACAATTTTCTATTTTCAATTGACATAAATTGACTCCAATGTATACTTTGATGAACAGAAACCAATTTAGAATATATCTGATATCCCATATTTTATGAAATCACATTACAGTATTTCAGAATGTATTTAGATTGGTACAGGGGTGTGCAACCTTTTTTACTGGCGGGCCAAATTCAAGTAACTGGGTGAAGCCGCGGGCCGCACCTTTATGTAATATAGACTTTCTTGTAATTACCGGTACAAAAATTGTTTATTTTTGCTAGTTATCTCACGGTATTTTCATAGCTTCTTGCAGAAATTGGGGGTTGAACGCAAACTTCTGAGAGAACGGCTATTTATGATTTCATCGCCACACAGACTTTAATCCAAGTTAGTGAGAAACACGTATTTGTATTATATATCGTTGTTTTTGGGAAAGAACTATGCTAGCCAGTTTTGCTAATATGACAGTGGCACTCAGGTACTGGTATAGGCTTTGTGGCGCAGAAGGATAAAAATTGCTTGCAGATTACCTAAACTAAATACTCGTTACGCGGGCCCGGGCACACCACTCAAAATTGTTATTTCATCGCGGGCCGTATAAATTTTTCTTGCAGGCCGCATTTGGCCGCAGGCCGCAGTTTGCACACTCCTGGATCAGTATATTAATCAGTTTCAGCCTTCCTAATGAATCCCCTTTCAAATGATAAATACAAAAGAAAATTGCCGTATACATCACTCACCACATTATTTTCATCATAACCTGCTCCTTGTTTAATCAAAGCAATGAGTGTCGACCTAAGAATAATTCCATGAAATATCAGGGGGTTCAAGTTGTCTTGTAAGTTGATGCTGCTCATGTCAGAAGCTACATCGTCAAAGAGGACACTGGAAACAATGTAAGTAAATAAAAAATAACATAATTGTCATTTTCCTTATAGTATGAACTTGAATTGCTTTGAGTCTCATGTTGATTGTCATTTCCTAATATTCGATGCACCATGATAATTATTTATTACCGGTATGTGGTTTCGGTAGTCTTGGCATTTCAGTGTCCAGCCATAATTTTTTTCAGAGATTAATCTCGCTCTTTCCGAGTGAGTCCCCTTGCTATAAGCAACTACAAAAAGAGGGTTCCGACCTTCGACCCCCACTGGCTGTGTCGCTGGTTTTACAAACCTTTCTGATGTGTCTCTGTTCAAAAGTCCGTCATGAAGAGACAGTGGAGATGTGACTTGAACAAGCTCAGTATTGGCAGATCCAACAGTGAAGGCTCGTTTCCTATCAATTGACATTCTTGATTGATGGCTGCTCAACTGAAAAACAAATTATTGTACATGAAGTGTGTTCGCTGATTCTTTATTGTATTTCTGGCAACTAGTATCTTCCCAGATGGCTGAGCATGACCTGTGATGTCATCAGCTACAAATGACTGATCATTACCAACCAGCTGTGAGGGTGAAGTAGCCATTCTTGATTGATGGCTGCTGGACATTATCAAGACATCATTCATTTCAGGCTACCAGAAATTCCGAACATTTCACTGTTTCCTGTATTCTTCCCAGACGCTAATTTAAATCATAAAAATCTGGATTCGGCCGAAAAACAATTAAACCCCCGGCAAACGCATCTTTGAATAGAACGCCAAAGTTGATATATTAATCGTTTTGCAAAATTGTGGTTAATCAATTTCAAATTTTTAGTTCTTGAACATGGAAGAGCCAGAAGGCTTTAATTTTTTTCAAATTTTTTCTGCGACTAGGGGGCATATTTATTTCACTCAAAATTCTGCTGTTTGATTGCTCCTCCCATAGTGTGTGTACCAGGTTAGGGTTAGGATTAGGCCATAATTTTATTCCGATTTTTCTTATTTTAATTCTATCACGAGTTCAGATACTATCTGTGTTAGCCAAGTGAATATACCCTCCATAGGCTTCTGTCTCTCTACACAACTTGATGTAAAGTAGGCGAACAAAATAAATTAGGTAAATTAGGTTAGATATTGGTACACATACTTCTGGAGAGCAAAGGGAACAAAATAAATTAGGTAAATTAGGTTAGATATTGGTACACATACTTCTGGAGAGCTGTTTTATTTTACTTCATGGGAACACTGTTTTGATATCTGACTTTAATGTCCTGAAGGCATGAATAAGCAATAAAAAATGTTTATTCTAAAATAGTATTAGGCTCACCTGGTATTCAATATTAGCAGACAATATATCATGGCTACCGTGTCGCTTTCTTTCCTTCAATTCAGTTTTTTTCGAGTGCTCTTCCTCCCCGTTTGATTTGGTCTTTATAGTAATAACAGGAAATGCATTGTGTGCAGTCGTGCGTAACAAATTAACGAGGGAACGTATCCTTGTGTGAGGATAAATGTATTTCAACCTTGTTTGCATAATATCGCTGGCTTGAAGTCTGTGAAGTTAATGAAAATATTTTTCAAATTTTAAAAATTTATATTAATTGCAAATTCTTGGCGCTCCAGAAGTTAAGTAAAAATATGGAGGTAATTAATTTTGTTTGCCTACTTTACATCAAATTGTGTAAAGGGACTGAAACCTATCAACAGGGTATATATTTACTTGGCTAACACAGACAGTCCCCGAACTCGTAATAGAATTAAAATAAGGAAAATAAGGATATATGGATAAAATTATGGCCTAAAGATTATTCTGCATTTACCCAAACCATTTTTGAAACTTGGAATATTGTAGTATATTATAAATCGAGTGATTTTGAATTCACAGATATGAATTACAATGTTGAACTAATTCTATATGCATTTGAACGTTTGATTCCTTTGAACTTTGTTATTTGAAGGTATAAAACATTAATTTCAATTATCAGAATTCTCGAAATACAGTTTTTATAGAATAGCATGGTTGCAAAACAAGACCCTGACCTGATACTCAAATAAATTTTAATAAAAATTATGAGGTAGAGCAGCGTTTCCCTATGGGTCGCGACCCAAAACTGTCGCATGAAAATTTTCTTGGGTCGCTTGTTTTTCAATGAAATCTTCAGTTACTTATTTTCTTTCTAGTAAATTTTATTGTTTATTTTATATTTGGCATTGAAGTGTTGCTCAATAGTAATTGTATACGTAAGACTATCAGAGCATAAAAACAGCAGCATTTATTTTGTTTTGTTCAAGTAAAATCACCCCGAATTTCAAAACCTTGCTGAGGGCCTCCTGTTGGGAGCATATAGTCATCTGAATGATGGCAGACATTCCTGCTCTGCCATTGCACAAATAAGCAGTGAATACTTACACTGTAGCGCCATGTGGTGGATCCCATTCCAGCAACGGAACTCCTTTTATAAACACATGAATATCGTAGATTCCGTGATTGAAAATATCACCTGCCCATTTGGCAACCTGGATAAAAGAAAGCATATGAAATAGATGGATGAATGGCTGGCAGAACAGCCAATGTGTAGTAGCCAAGTGTTTGAAGTGCTGGGTTTTAATTTCTTTGCATTCGATTTAATTTGTTTGCAAGTTGGAGATTTTGGATTCAAACCCCATGCCAACTATGCCACCCAGAAGAAATAAACTTAGGTAGATAATGACAAACTGAAATCAACGACTGCTCGCTTAAAGAATAGGACTCATCAATGAGCGAAACATAAAATATTTAATCCATTAATTATTTGAACATGTTAACAGGATAGAATTCAATATCTGATTGAGTTAAAGGAACAATAAGAAGATAACACCTTGACCCTTACCACTATGCATAGTTTGGTAAAGTGGTTAAAATTTTGCTATTTGAATTGAATGAATTCTCGGCTAGAATTGACTGCAGTCAGCTTCATGTAACGTATATCCTCACATAAAATCCCAGTATGAAACTCAACAAAGTTGCCAAACTAAGAGGTAGGCGGCTTATACGCACATAAATGCGTGTTACAATTCGTAAAGTGGGTGTCGATTTTTTTTATAAATTAACAGTCTTAGGGGTTCGGCTTATAATATGTGAAGATATACGGCGCATAAAAAAGCTCTTTGAGTTGTTCGACCCTCAATATCTTACCATTAACGTAATCATAATGGGCAATGCATAGGTGATTTCATTTGTGCATTCAATCAATATAACAGTCAAACTTATTGTCATCCGAACAACTCCGCCAAGAAAAGCTGCTGCACCAACCAATGAAAATGTCCCAAGATAAATGTTATTCATTCCAAACACACTGGAAAAAAGAAAACTGGTCAAGGGAAGTCACAATATAGAAACATGTATGGACCTGACATGGGCAAACTAAGGCCCTTGGGCCAAATCGGACCCGTTGGGTAATTAAATCTGGCTGTCTCATGCTGCCACAACCAAACTAAAACCAAGTTTTCATGTTTTACCTGAAGATTAACGCAAGGAATTTGTTGAGATTTCGATTAAATTTAGTTTTGGCACGAGGCTTATTTTTTTCTACATTTGCTTTTGTAACACTGTAAATATTGTTCATAAAATGTAACTTTTTACGTCACACTTACACGGCCCGGCAGTCTAGGTGGGCAAAATTTTTGGCCCCTGGTTCATAAACCTCGCCCAACTCTATATAGATAGATGGCCCCAATAATCATTTCAATCTTTCACAAAGAATTATCATCCCAAGAAGAAAGCTTTTAAGCTGTAATATACACAGCCGATTAATGGATGCATGGTCCCAAACTGTATTTGAATGACATCCTTGTGAACTATTGGACTTTTCTATAGGAATGGAAATAATGTCTCTCAATCCCTAATTCACTGGCTTCCTCTGTAAAGGGCTATTGGGCTGTTATATACACAGCTGATTAGGTAAGGAATAGGGATGGATATATGGTCTGAAACTGTATTTGAATGGCTCCTCTGAAGAGGGATATTTAGCTTAGTGCATTTGGTACAATGAAGAGATGGATATAAAATCCATGTCTGTGTATTTATCAAGTACGGTGCTAGTTATTTGTTACCTATGCATAGACCTAATAAACAAGGTGTCCATAAGTCTTGAAATTTTTCAAAATTACAGAAGGAAGTTATCGATACCATATTTTATTTTGACATACACAGATGTAATAAATGAAGTAAAAATGCTTAAACAATTACTGATGGAGTGAACAACAAACCTGGTTAAGAATGTTAAGATAGAGAACTGACTTCATAACAAAATTGAAATTGTAAAGGAACTTTATGGAAAACCTGTATATAAATATATTGAACTTACTTATAGAAAAGTTCAGCACAAAATCTTCCATAGGCAGCTCCACATAATATACAAGGTACAAACAGACCACTAGGAACTGATGCGCCGTAAGTCCAACAAGAGAGAAAGAAAAATAAAACAAAGAACACTGCAAGAGCTTGTAGTGTGAAGGCACCTGAAAAAGATTAGTTTCAGAATTTTAACAATATCAAAACATATCCCTCTATTCAATATGAATTTATCAAAATTACAACTTAACAAAAATTGGCTCATCATCAAGATTTTTGGGGATAAGAAATCCAACTATTGTTCTCAAATAGGAGACCCCAGAAATCTTCTATAAATGCACTTATATTTCCTAGGATAACCTACATTAGGATTCAAAATGGGCTGACGACCCTCTATATAACAGTGCTCCTCAACCTTTTTTTTCCTTTTCGCGAGCGAATTTTATTGCCACCCACAAGGAGATGCTAATATATGAAATAAGAAACAATGCATCCACTTGCAATTTACTATTAATTTTACTATTAATTTTATTGCCACCCACAAGGAGATGCTAATATATGAAATAAGAAACAATGCATCCACATGCAATTTACTATTAATGCGAAACTTGATCTGGCATATTAGCAGATCAAGTCTGATAAAGACGTATAATTATAATTGTTGCACTGTCTCATAATTGTTACATAAGGATAATGCGACAATTTCACGATCTAATCGAAAACTGTATGTAACTTTTGGAAATACTTCGCGACCCAACTTGAATAGCTATCGTCCCGCTAGTGCACTGGTTGAGAAGCACTGATTTATAATGAATACTGTATTTTCGGAAGCGAATTATCATACAATGGTGTTTTAATACAACCAATACCCCTTTCCTTCATAGCTAAAATTAGACATTCCGATACGATCAATCTATTATAAACAAAACATACCAGAGTTATGGAATAATTGCTTGATTGCTGTTTCCTGAGTGTTGTACATCAGTGTTGCCATATCATTGTATGTTCCATTAGGGCAGAGAAATTGCTGAGTTTCACTTAATGTAGGATCCATTGTTGAATTACTGGCAACCTTAAAAAATTGAAATGAATTCAAAATGTTACACAATAGAATATTTTCGAACATTTAAATGGGGGAAGCCATAAGATGTCCAAATTATTTTCAAATATTCAATTAGATTCGAAATTCGGTACATAATAAGAACTTGAATTAAGGAATAACTTGGAATATTTTTATTTGAAAACATCAATGTGATCCAAACTAATTTAAATTAACACTAACAAAATAATTTGTGTAAATTTGTACGTTAGAATATAGTAATTAAATAACAGTCCTTTGTATTTGGGATAGAAAATTATTCTAGTTTAATAAATATCCTTTCGATCTGCCAAATATCTGAAACACCAAAAATATTTAGATCATAGGTTCTCATAGGGGGGCTCTGTAAGCTATTCATTTACTTATTAAAATACTTCCTTGGCATTAATATCATTCAACAACGATAAGTACATCCAAGTCATCAAATGAAGTAACTTTGATTTACTCTGGACAATTAATCGGTAGGTAACAATGTGTTTTTTGTTTTCATTATTATAAATTTATTGTAGGGGTTCCGTAATAATAGCCAACCTATTAACGGGCTCCATAACAACAAAAGTTTGAGGATCCCTGGTATAGATACATTTGACATGCTTTTGGCAGATTGAACACATTATTGCAGTTGGTAGTCCCTGGTTACATGACAGCCCAGAGAATCAAGGAAACTAAGAAATCCTTGTAAGATTTGATGAATATTCCACATTTATATATTAAGTTGATGCCTAACCTGTTTGCAAGTGCCAATCACAATAGGAGCAAAGAAAGCACACATTGCTGTCACTGTTCCAATTGCAATAACTTCAACAATTCTAAACAAAAAACTTTAATTTATATATATGTATATAATATATATGTTATTAAGCATGAGAAATGAGTTTTAGTCTGGTCAAGTAGGAACTGAAGCTTACTAAGATATCAGGTTCTATTTCAATTGCTAGTTGAATAGGTTAGGTTACTCTTAGCCAGAAAGCCAAACTCAAAATTTCTAAACAATTTACTTAAGTTAACCAAAAATTTGCAACAGAATATAAAATAGAACTTTGCTTGTCCTGGACTTAAAAGTCAGACTCCATTACAGCCTAAAGTCGGGAGGGAGGAAATTTGTCAAATCGTGCGCATTCACCTAGGAACATAGTAGATTGATCTCTGAGCGAAATTATGGGGACCAAGAAATTGTCAAAAGTTACTAAGACTATAAAGAATTTTAGTGTAGCAGTGTAGAGTACAATAGAACTTTTCAACAGCCCGAGTGCCTCAACTGAAACTGCCAAGTTGTGAGTAGTAGCAAAAGACTCCCATACAGTGTTGACTGTTTTTAATCGCATCTTCGTATATATGTATAAATGAAGTGTGTTAGCCATATCTTTATTGTATTTCTGACAACTAGCATTTTTCCAGATGGCTGAGCATGACCTGTGATGTCATCAGTCATAGATGCCTGATCATGACCAACCAGCTGTTGGAGTAGCTAGCCATATGCTCTCTGTACTTGAGGGCTCATTACTGTTGGTGTGACCTGGGAGTTACTTTGGTTATGTTTATGGGTTTATAATAATTAAACGTTTATACTGAGTTTAACATCGACTCATAGTTTATCTGTGTTCTCTAAAGGGCCATTCCAAGCAAAAGTTGAATTCCATCAATTTTTTAAAAAGTGTAGTGAAAGTAATTTTTTTTTATTTTTGATATCAAAAGACATTGGAATTTTATTGGACTGCATTCATTTCATCGAACAATTTAAAATTTCACCCAGGTTTTTGATGGTTTTTAAAAAATGGCCTGAAATGTAGAAATTTTGGTATAATTGACATATTTTGTGATGATTCCTGACACAAAGTGTTTGATTGTGTGGTACAGTTATTTCATATGGAATTGACGCACTGGATTTAAATTAATAAAGTTTAAATGTTTGCAGTGCTGTAGAACATTTCTTCACCCATTTATCGATTTATTACCAGAATTTTGAGAGATGATAGATGCCGCTATTCCGAAGTGGAAAAATGTCCTGTAGTGTCACGTCCTGTAGTGTCACATACAATATGCACATTATTGGCATGGATTTACAGTGTTACATTAAGTAACTTGAGCAGCACATAGAGGGGTAGTTCAGCTACTGCGCCAGAAAATATTATGGGCTCCTACTGTACCATCGCAAAAATTTACAGCACAACACAACGTACTGTTAGTGCATGGTGGATTTGCCGTCCTGTAGTGTCACGCTATATTTTACTATATTTTTTTTATCTACTAAGTAAGTCTTGGGTGTAACTTTTGTGCAATTTTTTACATATTCAATAAAGCAACTGATTGGATAATGAAACAAAACATGTAGCTGAAAATGTGAAAATATATTGAATCTAACAACATGCAAAATTTCTGGAATTGTCCCGTAGTGTCACTTGGAATAGCCCTAAAACTACTCACTTCATCAGCTTTCCTTTCCTTGCTAAATACTTGAGTCTGAAGATTGTAATTTTAGTATTAATAGCGTTGAACAAAGCTCCAAGTAATCCACCAACAAACCCCATTGCAATAAATATTAATAGATCACCAATTGTCCATAAATGACAGTCGCCAGAATCACACTGAAATAAACGGGAATAAAATTCAAAAACTGAACATTATGTCTTTCCCAACCAATGAATGGCAAAGACATAAAGAAATACGAAACGAAGAGAAAAATGTGATATGCCAGGAATAATTGTTATTGGCAGCAGTAACAGTCGTCGATTGACAGTGATAATGAGGATGAGACTGAGGGATTTTGAGACACGGTAAATATATTCACATCACAGGTTAGAGATATCAGACCCAATACCCCGACCTCAACCCTAATGTAATTATAATTTATAAGACCAGAAAGATTCCAATTCTTTAAAAAAAATGGTAAATTATTATCCACCAGGACCGCTTTTACAGAGCCTTGTTCAGAGTGGAACCGATTCATAAAAACAGTTAGTGAAAAGGACTACATCACAGTAAAATGTTATATGTACCTCAAATTTTCCAAAAGTCAGCAGACCGTTCTGATCAAAAGTTCCCCAAGCTCCATCCATTACTCCAGACAACAAAAAGTTTAATGTAAAAGTAGACGCCATTGTGCAGAATAACTGAGGAAAAATCAGAAGTTAGAGAGTTTGGCGATTCATGGGAGCAATGGCCCAGTGCAGTGGTTCTTAAACTTTTCAAGCCGCGCCCCCTTTTTAGAATTTGTCAAGTCTCGCGCCCCACCTCAAAAATAACTAGCTAACTGAAGTTCCAATTAATTAGGGCAGTGGTCGGCAACCACCGGGCCGCGGAAAGGTTACTACCGGTCCTCAGAAACGTGGCACAAAAGACGGACAATGTCCTGATAACATGTTTAGTTGATTAACAACTCAAACAATATTTAGTTGAAAAGAGTCTTTGCGATTTATAGGGTACTTCGGCAGTCTTTTGGGCAATACTACTAACTGAATACCCCGGCATTGCAAAAAAGCTTTACAGGCATTTTTACATCTATGTGAATTGTGAAGTTTTTATAATTGACAACTACAAAATCGCAGTAGGCTGAACGTAAGAAAACACATTACTTGAATAACACCACCTTTATTCTCTGAATTTAATATCAACCTATTTATCCCAACACATACACTTTATTACATAGGCTTATTCCGTCTGTACAAGGTGGTCCGCAAAAATTTTGGTCAGGCTTTACCGGTCTGTCACGGAAAAAAGGTTGCCGACCACTGAATTAGGGGAAAGGTAACTAATTTTGTTCGCTTACTTTACATCGAATAATGTAGAGGGACGAAAACCTATGCCTAGGGGGTATATTCACTTGGGTAACCGTAATAAAACTAAAAGAAGAAAAATCTGAATAAAATTATAGCCGAACCCTAACCTGGTACACACACGACGGGAGTAACAAATTTTGGACTCAAAACCCCATACATCCCACTTTACTCAAGTTAATAAACTGGGAAAGCAGTACTAATCTTTGTTCAGGGTAGAAATCAGAGAAATACTTTTAGTATTGCTGACTTTTTATTTTACAAGACTATTTATAGTTTTCAAAAATGCGACGATTGGCTATTCGGTGCTCCAGAAGTGTGTGTGCCAATTTTGTTCGCCTACTTTACATCAAGTTGTGTAAAGGGATGAAAGCCTATGGGCAGGGGGTTTATTTACTTGGCTAACACAGACAGTCCCTGAACTCGTAATATACCTTAAATATGGAAAATTGGAATAAAAATATGACCCAACCCTGACCTGGTACACACACTACGGGAGTAACCACAAAAGCACTATTTCATAGCTATTCAGAAAATTTCAAAGCGATAAGTTCTTACAGTTTTCCAAGTCAATGACTGATTCCAGAACGAACTTCCTTCTTCCAAACTGAACAAAACTCCACCTATAGGAGCTCCAAATGCAGCTGCCACCCCTGCTGCCGCTCCCGCTGATACAAAGTCTCGTTTATCCCTGAAAAATAAAGTTTATATAAGAAATTATTATCCACGATTTAGAGTTCTTTTATCAGCATCCTTTTATCAGGGATAGAGCGATGATAAGACCTAGGTTAGGTTTTATATTTATGTCATAAAAACATCAAATAAAAATTTTGAGGGAATTTGCTCAATGCAAGAAAGTAACACACTCAAAAGTAATGAAAGTTATGCATATCTCCACCATAAGTCTGTAGAAAACACATGTTTGAGAATTGCCATACCTGACATGGACTAGTAACCAAGTGCGCGATGAGATAAGGATCGTCATATGCCCCAACTATTTTACTTAACTATGAAAATCGCATCTTATTTCACATAATTTTCACTATTTCAATATGAATCTCCCCAAGTATCGAACGAATAATCGAACCTATCCGATCTGAAGTAAGGAATATTAACTTTAAGTTTCTTAAATGTTTGACTTTGAAACTGCGGAACTCCTGCTCCTATTACACCTCCACTGTGGATCATTGGACCTTCTTTACCGACAAGTAAACCTGAAAAATAGTTGGAAATATTATGAATATTCATAGATACCCCCCTACATCAGGGGTTCTCAACCTGGGGTTCGCGAACCCCCGAGAAGATCTCCAGGGGTACTAGGATGACAGTCAAGTTTTCGTGTGTTGCTTTTTTTAATATCCTTCAACAAAGAAAGTAACTACAAGAGGAAAATAAGTGCCATTTGAAACTCAGCGAACATTTTCCCTGATCTTGCGTTGTTGTGAGTGGCAGTCGTTACAGCAAATTGTTAGTCAATATATCACAATTTTGTTTGGTGTCTGATTACTGGGGGTTCGCGTTGATTGTTTCGTGACTCGGGGGGTACTTAACAGAGAAAACGTTGAGAACCCCTGCCCTACATTTTCCGCTACTTGCTGAAACGTGAAGGAAAAGCCGTAGCCGAGAATTTTCAAAAGAGGGGGGTTCTGTAATTTTTAATTGCCAAGTTAGACTGTAACAGCTAGAGCAGGGGTTCCAAAACCAGGGGTCGCGACCCCAAATTGGGTCAGGATGATAAATAGGTAGGGTCGCAAACAGGTCATGGGGTCGCTGAGGTATTGTAGAGGATGGATGTACAAAACATCTAAGATTTGAAAGCCATGTTAAATTTAGCAGTTTGTACCATGGCTTACTGTAAAACAGGCCCATAGGCATCCCTCTATGCTTAAGCTATAGAAAATATAGGTGTTCATCGTGACATCACTGTTTGGTTTTAGATTATTTTACTTAATACCACCACATGACCAAACTCAAAAGTCCAGTGAAAGAAGCTTCACTAAAGTTCCATGAAAAATATATATATTGACCTGGGGTCGCACTAGACACTTGAAAGTTGTCTTTGGGGTCGTCCTGAATAATACGAAACCCTGAGCTAGAGGGTTCTGGCCGGAGGTCGAAAAGCGTAGGTTTCGAGGGACTAAAACGCGTTTCAAGCTATAAAAAATTGCTATGATACAGAAAAATGCTTTTTTTTACACTTCAAAAGGAGGCTTCCGACTCTCAACCATCACCCCACTGACTCTAATTTTCAATCAACTTTTTTTTTATCATAGGTAATGAGGAAAACAGGAAAATTCTGGGAAAAAACAGGAAAAATGTAATCTGTCAACCTTTTTTATGCCAGGAGAGTTGTTTCGATTTAGTGACGCATATGGTCCTTCCAACCTCCTATCAATCCCGTTGTTAGTTGATTTATTCTTCTTTTACTTATTGAATGTTGCTGTTTGTGTTTGATTTGTTGGCTTATGACTGGATGATGAATAAACTTCTATCTATCTACTCTAAACAAGGCTTCGTATGAGCAGCCACTAATACCTCAGGATGTACTATTTTAGTATGGCTGAAAGTCTGAAACCCTTCCTGTCTAGTCAGCACTTACCTCCAGAAACACTGAATAAAACTCCGATAGCTTTTGAAACCAAAGTTCGGAATCTCACAACATTCCGAACTTTTACTCCGTTTAAATAACATTTGATTTCTGGGATGCCAGATCCTGCAGCTAAAGGCTGATAAGAAAGATAATTTTATGAAATATCCGCATAATTAGTAATAGAAGTATGGCAACAGTGTTTGGGAAACAATTTATTCAGAGGAAATCATCAATGTCTGAATTAGCTAGTTATAATGGTTTCTCACCATTAAATTTAAAAGATTTAATCATTTTATGTCTTGTGCCAAGCACAATAATTTTCAGGGAAATCAATTTGATAAAATTTCAGTTTGTGAAATTTGGATTAATGGAATTATATAGGGAGTCTAAAAGATAACTGTTGCCAGAAATATCAATTCTTACCTCTCCAAAAACAACAAAAGATGCGGCAATAATCACAAATGATATGTTGAAAGCAAGCAATAAACAAAGACATATGGCAACACAACCGGTACCTTCACATGTATGAAGTCCTGAAAATAAAAATGTCCATAATGAAGAATAGGAAGCCATTAGCATGATTCAGTACAGAATGCGAAAGGGCTATTCCAAGTGACACTACAGGACAATTCCAGAAATTTTGCATTTTGTCAGATGAAATATATTTTTACATTTTCAGCTACATGTTTTGTTTCATTGTCCAATCAGTTGCTTTATTGAATATGGAAAAAATGGAACACAAGTTACACCCAAGACTTACTTAGTAGATATAAAAAATAAAGTAAAATATAGTGTGACACTACAGGACGGCAAATCCACCATGCATTAACAGTACGTTGTGTTGTGCTGTAAATTTTTGCGATGATACAGCAGGAGCCCATAATATTTTCTGGTGCAGTAGCTGAAGGACCCATCTATGTGTTGCTCAAGTTACTTAATGTAACACTGTAAATCCATGCCAATAGTGTGCATATTGTATGTGACACTACAGGACGTGACACTACAGGACATTTTTCCACTTAGGAACAGCGGCCTCTATCATCTCTTAAAATTCTGGTAATAAATCGTTAAATGGGTGAAGAAATGTCCTACAGCACTGCAAACATTTAAACTTTATTAACTTAAGTCCAGTGCGTCTATTTCATATGAAATAACTGTAACACACAATCAAACACTTTGTGTCACGAATCATCACAAAATATCTCAATTATACCAAAATTTCTACATCTCAGGCCATTTTTTATAAACCATCAAAAACCTGGGTGAAATTTTAACTTTTTCGGTGAAATGAATGCAGTCCAAAAAAATTCCAATGTCTTTTGATATGAGAAATACAAAAAAATTACTTTCACTACACTTTTAAAAAAAATGATGGAATTTAACTTTTGCTTGGAATGGCCCAAAAAAGGAAATATATAACAGTTTTGAAGAATATTTATATTGTTCAAGAAGTTAGGTATTCTATGATTCATATTCATAGTTGAATCAGAACAAAGTTGAGGCAAAAAACGCACTTATGTGAAAAATAATTGAGTAGTAAATCCTTGAATAGCCCGTCACAATGGGTATAGATACAGGGAAAATTTTGCTCGAATAACAAGATTTCTAGATAAGCCTCTTCATAAGTTCTAAAAGTGCTCGATACTGAGTTCCAGGGCTCCACGAGGGAAACCTAGGAGCTAGGTGAACAAGCAAGTTTACCTATTAAAATACTGACCTACTGGTAGTTAATCTTGTAAATGTCCAAAGAAGCAAAATCGCATTTATAAAATTTGCCAACAGTAACGTTAAAATGTGGCAACAAGGCTGTAATTTGGATATGACATGACATTAAGTTCCAGGTAATTTTAATTTACTCAGGAATATTCTTCAGTGTCATTTTGGTTTTTATTTTCATGAATTTATTGTGGTGTGGGACTCCGTAAATAAAAGTCAACCTCTTCAAGGGCTCCATAACACCAAAAGTTTGAGAACACCTGTCTTAGATAGATCCCTTGTGGACCCAATAGGAGCAAATGTGCAAGAAGAGACGCTTAAAAAACTTCCCAACAAACATAATCAGAAAAGCAACACTTACTGCTGTTGACTGTGTCCAGTTTCCATTCACTCAATAATTTAACAAAATAATCAATGAAAAATGCAACCTGGAGAAACGAATATGAAAAATATATTAACAGAATATTCAGCTTGAAGTCTTGTAAATGAAAAAATAAACAACCAAAAAATGAAATTACATAGTGGTATTATTATTAAAGACCTGACACTATTCACATAGGCGTGACCTAATCGTTGGGACACTCGTCCCAGGTATGTTGGTCTTACACATAGACGAAGCCAGGAATTTTCAAAGGAAGGGGGTCTGAAATTTTCTAATTGCCAAGTTATACGATTAGAGCTAGCAGCCGGAAACTGTGATTTTTCAATAATCTTGAGCTGAGGGTTATAAAAAGCATTGCAACCAGTGTTCCCCCTAAGGTGTGCGCCCGCACACAGCTTTCAGAGGCCGCGCACACCAGTGGCGCAACCAGGCCGTTTTCAACGGGGGGGTCCGACCGGAATTTACACAGTGCAACCACGAAGTAAGTCGCAACGCCACTAGGTGTCGCCCCGCTGACCACGATAAATTGCTCATGGTTAAAAGGGAAACGCCATCGATTAAATCCCAGCCTTTCGCTTACCTTGCACTCGTTCATTAACGGCGCTTCGCTATGTCTTGCACCTCGTGGGTAGCAAAACGCCGTTCATTACATTCCAGCGAATTGCTAACGAAAAGCTGTTAATTATTTTCAACGTTTTCCTCGCTTTGCGCCTCGTGGATAGTGAAACACGGCTTGAATAAATTCCAGTGTTTCCCTCGTGCCGCGCCTTGCTCGTTGGGTGAATTCGTCAAGACTAAAAACAAAATGCACTTCTTGCGAATGGACCTTTTCCCGACCCTAACCCCGGAAAAATTCTAAACTAAACTGAAGCTCACCGGAAGACATAATGCAGGGATGTCCAAATCGAATTTAAATTCAAATATCGCAAACTTCAAATACTGTTTTTTCGTGTTTACAATAATCCCAAATATGGCGCACATAACCTAGGCGTCGTCGTCCATGTGTGGTTCGGCAATATATTACAGCTGAAATGAAAGAATTTCGATAAACGCCGACTTGAAGAACTTATAAGACTTCGAGGACGTTTTTGATTGAAAATATTTTCTTATCGGGTATTTTAACTTAGTCGAGATGGTTTAGGCGTCCTCGACAAATTGTGTCTTAATTAGTTGTTTTCATCCTCAGTTTCGATAGTGACCGAACATGACAGGAAATTTTTTCATTTCTTCTAATTTAACGCGTATAAAATAGCTCTTAAATAGTATTTAATATCTATCGCGGATTTCGTCGGCATCCGGCATTGATAACAACATCAGTTCAGTTAAAGTTAGCGGTATTCATTTACAAACAAAAATACATAACAGCCGACATGAAATATTCAAATCAGCGCAGAATTCAATAATAAAACACGTTTTTTAATCTTAATATGCACATAGAAAGAAGAAAGGACAGAACAGAGAAATAACGACTAAAAACTAAGAACGGCATGGTATGTTTGTGTACTTTTGTTTACCATCGTCATCATAATCAAATTAGTTAAACCCGATTCCCAAATTTCCGTCCGCCAATAATGGAGAATGAAGATGGAAAAACGTGTTTTACTTTTTGAGTCAGCATTGATTTAAATTTTTCATGTTATGTGTTATAATTTTTTGATTATAAACCAATACCTCCAACTTAAAATGAACGATATTGTTATCAACGACGTCAGGACTCGGGATAACGATAAAATCTCCGATAGAAACCAAATAATATTTAGAAGCTATTTTATAGATTGCAAGAAATTAAAAAATTTGACTAAATTGAAATATACGATAACAAATGTAAAAAATTTTCAACCAAAAACGTCCCCGACGTCTTATAAGCATTTCAAGTCAGAGTTTATTGAAAACCTTTCACGACGACTGTTAGTTATTGCCGTGCAACACATGGCTGCTTTCGATTGCGATAAAAAATGAAATAATTGTGGAATGTTTTTAAATCAGAACGTGGACGGGGGCGGTAGGATGTTTACGGCGTTTTCGGTTTTCGGCCTTTCATATGTAGAAAATCTTAGGTTATTCGAAGCAATATTTTTCCGAAAATAATTTTCGTATCCAGATTTTCATAGTTTCTACTGCATTATTATAACATGAAGACGGGCGGCGTTACATTGCGTCAAGATGATGAAGCACGAGAGTAATTCGTCACAAGAGAGAGAGAGATAGCATTATGCTATTGTCGCTTTCAATTCGCATCGACAGCGCGCGATTTCTACTTTTTTGAGATAACATATCTCATTTTCGAATACAAACATATACGCGGGGTTAGCGATTATTACGTAACTATCAGCAAAAAGTTATGATTGAAGTCGGGCGGTGTTAAATTACGTCGAGGTGATAAAGCACTGGAAAAAAGTAGTTTTCACCGGATTGTTATGACCGTAGAACGACGTTGTTTTAACATAGAACAATAATAAAAAATAAAAAAAATTCAAACGGGGGGGACACGACCCCCGTAACCCCCCCGCTGGTTGCGTCACTGGCGCACACGCATAGATTTACTGCGCACAGACGTATTTCGATGTAATGTAACAATGTGCTCGGTTGGCAGGTTGAGAAAGTTTGTTGTTGGCCCACCTATTGCCCGGTTAGAACGCCAAAATTTCTTCATTGGTTTTTGCACAAATATTAGTCATTTCCAAAAAAGTACGCACACACCAAAATTTATGCGCACACATACTACAAAAAATTAGAGGGAACATTGATTGCAGGCTATGAAAAATTGCTATGCATGACATAGAAAAATGCTTTTATTTTTACATTACAAACGGGAGAAGGGTTTCCAACCCACAAGCCCCAAAAATATGCCGCGGGTCTCACAAATATTTGGGGTCAACATCCATGCCTATCACCTTAATCAGGGTGCAATAAATATATAAAATCGATTATCGAAATATACAGAAGATTTACAAATGCATTTACAATGACTAGAAGATACCAGATCTGTTTTTAACCAGTAAATTTAGTGCTTTTTGTTGTGGGAAAAAGACTTACCGGTACATTAAATTTCATTTATAAATCATGACTTGATAGCTTCACTGATAAATTCAGAATATTCGAAACAAATCCGAATACTAGATAAAAAATCCTGAATATGTGACTATGTAAAAATGAACAAATATGAACATAGAGCTTGAAAAATGTCGAATCAACATTGTAAAGAATATAAGTTGTTTTAAAACTGACAAAAAATAATCAATGAATAGGGACTTCATCAATATTCTTTCTATCTGAAGTGCAATAAAGCCAGCAATCTATTCGAATGTGAACAATAAACATCCGTACTGAGACTTGAAATATATCAGAGAGCAAAAATTTGACAAGAAATCTCACCACTGCAGTAAGAACTCCGATGAAAAAAATAACAATCCAACTCAACAATTCTTTTTTACTTCCAGTCCATTTGCCATGAGTCTTAAAACATGATGTATGAAAAATTGCTACATCAATATTCAGAAATGATTGATGTTCTAATTACCTTTATCTGGTCTAGTTGAAATGGAAAATACAATTTGCAAGAGTCAGACAGTCTGATTTTGAGTGTGCTAATGACTCGTAAATTCAGTAATATTGTTACATTTTTTTTAATCCTTAGATATGACTAGAAGGAAATGTGAGTCAAAAATGCAACATTTTCTGTCGGTGGGCCGTATAACCTACTTCGGACATCTAGCCGTGCCGCGCATCGAATTTGGTTTGTCCATGCGGGATAGGCAAAAGAAGAGAATGCTGCTATCGCTTAGCCTCGCAGTGATAAAGACACCGAGAAAACAGCGAAAGATTTTAATGCAACGACATAAACTGTGTGATTCAAATTTTATGCCCTAATGGGGTGAAATCTGAGTGTTGTCATTGTCAAGGGCCACACTGAAAGGCTTGGCATGTCGCCTACTGCACAACCCTGATTTAGACTCTGTAATTAACGCTGGAGATACTACTTCAGAAAATACTTAAGAGTAGATTAGATTGAAGATGGAGATTTTGTTCGGCCATCTCTCATGAAAAGAAAAACAATAACTTTTTTTATCCACGAGACACAAATGTTTGTTTACCTGAATTTCTTTCTTTATTTGATTTCTGTAAGGTTCATTGAAGCATTGGTCGTAGTCAAGACTCTGAAATATAAGTTATGATATCATGTTGCTTATAAAATTGTCCGATTCCGTGGAAAGGATATTTTGTACTCATGTAGTGTGTGTGTGTGTGTAACAGGTTTATTCCGATTTTCCTTATTTTAGTTCTATTATGAGTTCGGCTGGCCAACTGCCTGTGTTAGCCAAGTGAATATACCTCCTGCCCATAGGTTTCCGTCCCTTTACACAACTTGATGTAAAGTAGGCAAACAAAATTAGTTACCTCCATATTGGTACATATACATATACTTCTGGAGCCCCGGATATTTTGGGAGGGAGGAAAGTTGATGAATGAGCTCAAACATGTGACAAGTCGTTTACCAGTCCATTTCAAGTAATGAAATGGTAAGCCAGTTATTTGTTTCCCAGATGTATGGACTTGATGAAGAGAAAGCAGTAACATATCGGTGGTGACAATCCTTAAACAGCGAAGAGTCTTAACACTTTCTGACATGATTTGAATCTTTTGTATAAAGCCCCCAGCACTAATGCAAAAATATGAGATTTGAGAAAAACACCACTGCCACCAGGGATGGCCAATTCGAATAAAGTATTCGAATGTATTCGAATATCTCGTCATTCGAATATCGGAATTCACGTTCATAAGAATATCGGATATTTGTGTGACGTCACACATTTTCGACGCCGCTTTCAAGACGTTTCCGTTGAATGAAAACATTCTCGATAGAAACCTGCACGGGATTGTTTTTATCACTCATCAGCGTAACGTGTTATTTAGGCCCGTTAACGCCTTTACGATTGTGTTATTTTCTCTAAAACGAAAATTTTCCACAAATTTGTTCCTGGATAACGATAACATTTATTTTATTTTTGTACGCGCACGGAATTGTGAATCTGGTAAATACGTTCATTGGCGGCGAGTTTCTAAAGACAACGCAACTTTTTGGTTGAAAAGCGGCAATTTAAAATACTGAAAATAAAACCGTAAACAACATAAGTTTTATTGAGGCCCGCGAAAATTTAAAAAACGCTTTTCTAGGCAGTGGAATCGCAAAATTTCGTTATAATTCACATTATGTTTTGTCGGCGTTTAGAAACATATCGTCACTAATTGAGGGCGGGATTTGCCTGATTATCCATTACTTTAAATTGCCGTCGAATATTTTCGGGTTAACACGATACAAGGTTTGAAAAGCGACTTTTTCCCTGGTTGTGAGGATGTATATAGTATAATTAATCTAAAGTATATTCAATCAATTCTATTGTGATGAAATAAATTTTACTCTGAGAATTTCGATCGAGCGGAGTCACTGTTAACAAGTACACCTAAACATTTGCCGAATTCGCAAAATACGGATAAAAACAATATTTAATCGGACAGTTTACCTCACGTTTTTATTTTTATGGCCGCGGATTGCAAATATGTCCGTGTTGGTCACGAATTCATCACTTTGCACAACAGAAAAATATATATTCGTTGTTATATTATTTGTTGTAAAAGTCGACTCTTATAACAGGTGGCAAAATCACGGCGATAAATATGTATTTTTAATTTACTGCTAAACTTTATATGTATATTCATTGTATGAAATGAATTATTCTCTACACTTTATATAATTATTTGAGATTTTCCTAACGGCGATAACGAGTTGGCAAGATTGCAAAAATACATATTGAAATCATATACATCAAGCAGTTTATCTCGTAATTTTAGGTCACAGATTGCCGTGGACCGAATAGTAATGTTTTTTTTTTGACGTAAGAAGAAGCAACCGCGAGTTATGTTGGACACATTAAATTAATATATAAAGATATTTCAGAATCTCGTAGTTGTAATGGATTGAATATTTTACGTAACAGAATGATCATTTTACGCTGACAAGACGGCTCTTTTAACGAGCGCGGAATCGCGGTGGGTGTTACAGGGGGCAAGGAGAATTTCCGATTTCGAAAATCCTGGCTGCGCGCTGGCATTGGTGGTCATCTATTCTCTACTAATTTATTTCTAACTCTAAACACAACAATATGTTACACATAATAACAATATGGTTCACATAAATTTGTATACAAATATACTGTGGTAGGTAGTAGAATACTCTAGGCTTAAATATTAGAATTTTTAAAGGAATAATGGATTTTCGATTGTTGTTGCCTGTATTGCAAATAAATTTTATTACTCTCAGAAAATATACACAATTATCTGAATGCAAGTAGTTATCTTGTCAATAGACTCCTATTATCGTAATATCATGGTACAAATGATAGAAAGCGTCAGACAACTCCTTGGCTATCTTTTCATATGGTCATTTGTACAAAGTGAATAATTTTAATAAACTGACTGTGTCACAAGTTGCTATTATTTTTTATTAATAGCTATAAACTATCAATTACTTTGTGTACATATACTGTTGGTCTGTGGCTTCATTCTGATATTTCTATTGAAGCTTATTTCCTAATTTACTGGGTTTTAATCAACTAAAACAAAAATGTGGTATTTTCGATTTTAGAATGTATTCGGAATTCCAGATTCGAAAACATTATTTTAGAATGTATTCGGAATAGTTTAGTATTCGGAAATGGCCATCCCTGACTGCCACGTTGGAGAATGATTTAGAAATTTGAATTTCCAGCGGAACCTGCATTCCTAACCCTTACTAGATTGATAATTTTCCTATTTTGAGCATTGACGAAGACTTTTTTAGGCTTTGTACAAAATATCCCACAATTTTCCTTGATTGTATTGCATAGGAATTATGATAGTTTTCCTCTCTCCCTGTGGATAAATATGAATACTTATCCTACCCCAAATGTGACCTTTGACCCCATTCAAACACAAAAGCCAAACAAACCTCATAATCTTTAATAAATTGAATTGAATTATTTCGCTGTGGAATTAAATCCGTTTCGTCGTCTAGAATTGTCGAAGAGGAATCTCTGCTCAGACATCTCATTCGACAACAATTACTCATTATTTTAAACTACGCTTTATAAAACAAAAACGAACAAAATTAACTAATTCAGGGGGTATAGTGCAACAATACTTTCAGGCTGGTTGTATAGAGCAGTTTAAAGTTTTGCTTACATTGAGTGTGAGATACAAAGTCTGCACCAACTTATTGTATATCCTCGCATATCGACGCATGAAATCCAAATTGGGCTAAGTCCATTTTTCTAGTTTTGAGAAAAACGCAAAAAACGTTTTTTTTTTGTTTCTTTCTTTTATTTCTCTAATACCTTACATCGAGGATGTCTAGTTTTTATGGTCCACCAAAGTTACAATGAAGGCCATATTTAGATGGTATAAAAAAATTTGTGCTCCGCCTCAATTTTTTTTTGGGGTTTTTTTTTTGGACTTAACCCTTTTTGGCTCTCAATTTTCTGGACTAGAAACAATTTTATTGGACTTAGGGCCCCTTTATTATGTTATTATGGAGGCTGGTATGGACTTAGCGCTTTGTATTATATTTTTTGAGAGGAGCTATGTCCAAAAAACGGACTTAGCCCCAACTTACAATGCAGTTATCCAGAGCTAGGTCCACTATAGTAGACACAGCTCTGTTTAGTTCTCAAATGCCCTAAAAAAAGCAGGGTTATGTCCATAGCTGTCTTGAGATTTAGATCACCTAGAGATAAGGCAAATAGACCAAAATGTAGAGCTAAGTCCAGGAAAATCAGCAATTGAAAAATGTCATTTTTTGGAAAAGTGGACTTGTTTGGTTTTGAGGTGTCGATATAAGTCCCCTAAAAACGGCCCTAAAACGGTGAATTTATAAAAATGCGTATATAATCTGACCCTACAAATTGTAACACGCTGTATGCACCTATCGCAGCAAATGGTTGCAGAAGAGAATAGGTGCGATCAGAGTTATGCGCATATCAGCCAACCCCTTAGGTTGGCATTTTTTTTTTTAACACGGCTTATATGCGAGGATATAATAAGAAAGACTAGATTGAGATCCCTAAATTTTCCTCCATAAATACACAACAATAGAAAAAGGCACTGATAAAAAAATTACCAAATTGTAAATTTTTTAAAGTGTTCGGAAAATCGATTCAAAATCAATATTCAAACTTATTATACTGATAATACCACAAACATGGCTGTGCATTTCCCAATCTTTTTCAAGAAGGGATGTTCTAAATTCAATTCGACTTAAATTTTTGATTAAAAAGTTGGAACGTAGTCGGGTATATGTATGTAAATAAAAGGCACTTGAAAAATAAATACATAATTAAAAAATATAATGAATATAATATGGTACTATGTAATGTCAATAAATAACATACAGTTCAGAAGTAATTCGGGGCATCGGTCTAAGGCAGGAATGGGCAAATTAAGGCACCGCAGGCCGGCCCACTCTTTGCTGACATTATGACTATAGTTTTTTAATTTTCGTTGAAAATATCGATGAAAATGACATCACAATGACCCCGATTAGTACTTTGTGCTTCTTATTAATATACAAAAGTAGGGGCTCCCGAAGTATGCGAACCAAGATGGCGGACATCGGAATGTAATATGTGTACTGGGTTAGGCCATAATTTTAGGTATAAATACTACGGGAGGCTCTTGGCTGGTCTTCGAACTGATAATAGGACTAAAATAAGGAAAATTGGAAAAAAAGTATCGCCTAACCCTAACCTGTTACCCATGTTACGTTCCGATGTCCGCCATCTTGGTTCGCATACTTCGGGAGCACCCAAAAGTATTCATAGTTTTTCATATTCCGGGCCAGTAACCAAGTCTATTATATCTGCTGGTTCACTAGTAAAAGTAATTGACTATCCCTTGTCTAACGCCATGCTTTAAGCAAATCAGCAATTTTTTGTAGTTTTCTTTAGTTTTTGGAGCATGCTCAAATAAGCTCCTAGTCATGTTAGACTTCACTTTTTTAAAGTTTAGCAGTAAGAGCTTCCAGAGTAAAGATTAGAGGACATTTTGTTTGCCTTTTGGCTCAGAGATATCAGGTTCAAAACCTAGTCAGTTCAACCTAACATCCTTGGATAGGCTATACCAGGAGCGGGCGAGATTTTTGGTCCAGGAGGACGTAAAAAGTTACATTTTATGAACAACAGTGTTATAAAAGAAAAGGTGGAAACATTGAGCCTCGTGCCAAAACTTAATCGCAATCTGAACAAATTCTGTGAGTTATTTTTTAGCTAAAACACCGAAATTTGGTTTTAGTTTGGTTGTGGCAGCATCAGGCGGGCCAGATGGAATTACCCAACGTGCCGGATTTGGCCCGCGTGCCGTTGTTCGCCCACGTCAGGGCTATATCCAACTAGATAGATATTGATCTTTCCAAATTGTTTTTTTGTCTGAAGCTTTCTAATAATCAAAAAAATCGAAAAATTCAGATTATTTCACACATAAAATACCCCTTACATTGAAAATAACTTCCTCTAACAAGTTAATAAATTTCATTTTATCTTTTCTATCAATTTTAAATTCTGTATTTGGGGGCGGAGTTAATTTACTAAATTCCATAAATAGGCACTGCTTATTGGCTGGGTCCGGTTGCGCTTCAACGACTGCAGTAAAAAGTTCAACAATTCTTTGGTGATCAAAACAGAACATTGAGTGAAAAGTTTCACCTGCAGAACGGAGTAATTCCATATCGCCAGCATGGACCAATATAACATCAAAAACCATTTTTATAAAAGGCGTTAAAACGGTTTGAAAAGCACCATTAGGGTTGGATTTTTCGCGAGCACAATCCACAAGACCTAATAATGCTTCCAAACATAATTTACAATTATCATTCCCATATGAGCTTAAGCCCAGCTGCAGGGAAAAAAGGAAAGTGTTTAAAACTTCTTGCGGTAATAGTTCAACTTTTTCGGGGTAAATCTCACACAAAAATGTTATTAATTTATAATACTGGCAACATAGAGATGGATAGGACAGCAATTGTGTATTCATGTGAGGCAGAATAATTCCTAAACCGAAAAATACGACGTCAGGAACAGAGACTTCAGGCTGAGCTTCGTCTAAAGTTAACCCAGTATTAGATTCCAAATCGGGATCGCTGAAATCAATAAAATCTCGTCCTAAGATGTGAGTTAGGAGCTCAATAACAAGAGATAAGTCCTGGAATGATTCTTCTTCTGCGTCTCTCGATTTGAAATCGGTCGTGAGTTGAGAAAATGTTCGTAAAAGTTGAAGTGTCCAGTCATATAACATATGACATTTTGATTCTGGGAGATAACAAACTTGTTCATGAGCGACCTGGACAAATAGTTCCAAAAGTGAAACTATAACAGTTTGATGGCCTTTACATGAATGCATAAGCTTACTCCCTTCACAAATAAAATCAGACAAAAACATAAAAATTAATTTTGTGTTCTGCGGTGACGCAGCATCTGCAACACCTCTCAATAGGTCAAGTATGGAGCTCAATTCATCAATTACCTGAGTGTTCAAAGAATTTTTCCCAAAAATGTGGTTCGTTGTTAGGTCATGGTATCGTTTTTTCACAATGTTCATAGTTTGTTCCCAGTATTTATCTCTGTACTGATTCATATTAGAAGTCCCAACTCCTACAATTGATGACATTATTTGTTGTTTCACAAATGAAGGATGTGTCCGATATGAGGCATCTCCAGAACAGATTCCATGAGCACTTTTCCAAAATGCTTCCGAAGATGACACGATTGAACAACTCTTATCGTTTCCTACTAATGTTGTCAATAAATCCGCAGTGTCTTCCAGAAGTTTAGGTTCGGAGGTCCAATGATTTAAAACAGTGCATGCAAATTTTGTGACATAATTTACGGTCCAACGTCCACCTTCTGAATCCGGCCCAAAAGCTGCGGATAATACTGGACTTATTTCATCATAATAGTCTTCGCGGAAAAGTAAATATGATCCAGACCATGTCTTTAAAAACCACATCAAGTCTTGAAGTAATTGAGGGCTCAAATTATCCACCATATTTGATCGAATAGCGTTTGATACAACTTCACAAAGACGCAGAATCGCAGATACAAGTCTTATCACAGGATCAACCAATCCCGGCGAGGATTCCACAATTGCACAGCTTTCTAGAGGAGAACCGAGTATACGTAAAGATAGCACCTGATTAATTTGATTTCTCTGAGCAATGCTGCACTGAATTATTTCATTCGGAATTAAAGAAGTTTCGCCGTCATAATCATCAGCCAGAACGTGGCCAGAAATCAACACGATCCAATGTAAGTCTTCGAATAAATTCTGTAATAAAGTATCATCAACTTTAGTTTGATTTTTCATTAAAAGTAAATTCTCTTGCAACAAAGAAACTCGTTTTTCAAGCAGCATTGAGCAAGCTAGCATAGAAGTTAGCGGTGATGTTCTCGCGATACAAGCAATTGACATAAGTTGTCCGCAAAAACGATCGCGATCATCCTCTTCCATTTCATCATAATCATGGTCAGAATCATCTATTATTGCTCTAGTGCCATCTGGCGGTACAATATGACATCGAACATAATTTTCGAATATCTTTGAAGTGCATGGAATAATGAAATCTTTGGGTCCGGAAATTGATTCGATTATCGTAGTCCAAGCGTCCAACATTGTCTCAAATGCTTCCATATATAAATGGTCCTCTTCATCAATTTCTTCCTCTTTAGCAGCCCCTGCCATCGCCATACCTGTTAACTTTGTCAAACATTCCAAAAACTGGCGAAATATTTGTAAAATTTCTGGTGTTTTCACCCAAATTTCAAGTTTATGAGCATCAAGAATATTTTTACATGCATTTGCAATGCCTAAAGCCTCACAATCATGGAAATTCCCATTCCCGTAAGTTTGTAAAAATTCTTGCATATATAACTTAATGTAAAAGTATTTCGTTTCTTCATTTTCTAAAACAGGGCCATGTAAAGATGCAAGTTGTGCAAGACAAGATGATGCAATCCGAGATAATTCAGCATTTAATTGACATTTTTTCGACAAACTAAAAAACAATTTTATCGTCGTTGGATTCAGTAAAACTTTTTTCCAATCTGCATGTGGTTTCAAGAGAACTTTATCACATTCAGGCTGCACAAGCGCGCTTCGACGTGTCTTAACCGGAGCAGTAAATGTCCATGACAAAATCTGCTCCGAAATTATCAGAAATTTGTGGCATAAATTTATAGTTTCATTTGAAGATATATTTTCCGCGCCATTAATATGTTGTAAAACTTCGAGTAGAAGAGAAAAGATTGTTTTCAAATCAAAATCTTCAAATGATTTTTTACATTTTAAATGTTGCTGCCACGTCATCCCCATATCACTGGATTTATTCGTTATTGAGAACTCGGTAACGAGTGCAGTAATAATTGAACATGCAATTAGTTGTTGAGTTTGATCTCCAGATCCAATTAAATTAGTTAAAAATGTATAAATTGATTCTCTGAGTTTCGGATTCGCATCTTTCATGGCTGAAAGCTTAACCATGATAGCTAATAAATGGGACAAAATTTCTCGAACAAATCTTGATATTCCAGTATGCCCCATTACAAAAGACAAAACAAATTGTTGTTGAGAATTACGGTTATTTTCCTCAGTGTGTCCCCATTCTCGAAGAACCACGTCTTTCAATGCTGCTGCAGCTTGATACTGCACTGTATCATAAGTTGTGCTTTCCAACAATGTTTTGCAATCTATGAAGCTCGGTTTCGAATGACGAAAAGAAAGCAAAACATCTTCGGCTTCCTGTCGCTGTGCTGGCGATATGGTTGACTGAATCCCAAGCGCAGCTTGTGCGGCTACTTCCAAGTGTTTTACTATCTCTGGGGTGACCGAGGACATTTTGAACTTATGAGTTGATTTTAATATTTTTCTAAGACTGTAAAAAACAACATACAATATATGAATATACAGCTCAAGAAAGAAGAAGCCTATTGAATGATTGAAATGAACTGCTATTTTTTGCTTGATTGCATGGGCATAGCCAAGGAAGGACGAGGACTAAAAATTTTCCATGTTTTTTTAAATGCAGTTTTGCTGCTTTTGTGGCAAGACATAAATTTTTTTCCAACACTATTTTCCTGAACGATTTACTGAAAACTGGCGTTCCCTCCCTTGCTATCAATAATCCTTTCTTGAAACGGCCAACCAACCAACCAGGATAGATGTAAATGCGTGCTTATGCAGTTATGGGGTCTAGTATAGTTTAGTACCACAAGTACTTCCAGTGGGCGTAGCATAACGATTTTTGCATATGTTATTCTTAACCCTCACCTGACTATGCCATCCAGAAATTACGTCACTTTGACGTCACCATCACGTCATAGGGATTGCCAAAGTATAATTACGATCGCCCGAAATGGCATCTGCGCCGATAAGAACTGCCGATAAGAACTTGCTAAAGCTGGCGATCTCTCTCCTATCGTGATCGTTGCGACGAGAAAACGAGAGAAATAGCTTGCTTGATTTTGGGTTATCGTCTGCGCGTTTTGGACGACCATCCGCATACTTCGGTGGGCCTTATTACGCCACTGTGACGTCGGAATGACGTTATTTTTCGGTGACGTAGTAAGGTGGTGGTTAGGATTGACATATGCAAAAATTGTTGAGCCAGGCCAACTAGAAGTGGATGTGGTACTAAACTATACCAGACCCCAGATATGTAGCTTGGATGACTTGGCCATTGTTTAAGATATTGTTAGATATCGGCAACTACTTTTATCTAGCCTTGTTTGGAGAAAAATCTACCAGTACAGCAGTAAGCGTCAATATACAAAAAAAAAGTAAGGTCAATCACCTCCTAATTACTGAAATAATGACAGTTACCAGTATATGTCCATTCATCATTCAAAAAATTTTTACTTTTTGACTATCCTGAAACTAACATTACTGCTGTCTGTCCTCCTGAAATAGTTTACCGTAGTTTTGACTCCATCCACATATCTAAACTTTCAGTAATGGATACGTGGTTCACATGTAGACATGGCCACAACCACAAGAAGATTCGTCATTTCTCTTCTTTCCTGGGTCAGTCAGTACAATGTATAAATGAGAACAGGCCAACATTCGCTCAAAAATCCATCATCACAAGAATTCACTTTATTCGCGAAAATGACACCGACGAAGTTGACCCATTTGCGAGTTGTGCCTTTTGTGAGAAAACCTCATTAGTCAGTAGCTGATTTTGCCATGTTTGCGTTTTTAGGATAGGATTTATATATTTATCCCAGGGGATAGGAACGCCGATAAAACGACTTATTCATATGGCGAACCACAGCCTCTTGTCTTGTTACCATTCCATGTCGGGTATTGGATCATCGAGTCGACGATAATGGGATTAATTAGCCAGTTTCAGATGCATGGACTTCCGCTTAAAAATACTGCTCCTGCTTGCAACCTCTTTTGACTTCAACACTTCTAACCGGGAGAAGAGATTAAAAAATAGAGACAAGGGAACCAAAGCCCATACCAACTTTCCAATCTTCAGTCAATTTAGCTTTTTTTGTAACGCCAATACATTAAAAGGTTATTATTTCCCAATTTTGCGTTTTATATTTTGTCGAACGTGACTGACTATGGGCAGGGCCGAATCATGTCTTTCAGGGGCACTAAGCACTTGAGACGTTGGTGCCCTATATATATGAAAAGTAATAATAATAGTTTTAATAAATATATATGTTTTTGAAACATGTAAACCAGATTGTAAGCGCCAACTTTTGAAGACACTTTAAAAATAAGCATAAATTTTTTTCAATAGTAAAGTTTATATAGGGAGAGTTTTTTCTGAAGTCGAGGGTCGGGGAAACATTCATTCAATACCACTTGAGGGCCAAGTTATAATTAATTTGCATGAATTTTATGAGGTCTGTGACGGCTGGTCATCTGGGATTACATTACCTAACACTGAGGTAACATTGAAGATCGCTCCACGGAAATTCTCTGCGGTTCTCTTGGTGCCCTAAAAAAGCGTGCTTATATTGCCCAATTGGTAATCCAGCTACCAGTGGCGGCGCGTGGTCATTTTGACAACCGGGGCAAGCTACTGCGGGACCAAGTCACCCCCATCTACGGGGACAGGATGAGCGCTGTAATTTCTCCCATCATTTTATGAGTATAAAAACCATTCCATCGGTAACAACCAATCGGCAAAAGCGACAATTTTTAACGATAAGAAAGTGTCTTTAAAACCGGTCCAAGTCAAGGGATTAATAAATATAGACATAGTTTATTTTGAAACCTCTTTCAAAAGGAAAGGCAATATTTACCCAGATAAATACAATGACATATTAACAGAAACTTCGGGAAAGCAGACAAAACCTAAAATAAGGTTTAAAACATTACTATGAAGAAAGGTAAGTTATGCAAAGATAAGGACATGCGTCGCTCACTCATAGATATATATGCTGCTAGACTTCTACTGCTTGAACATATATGCAACACGCCGCGGTTTCTTGGAAGCAAAATGCTCAATAACGCGCTGATTAAAGTCATGCATCCCAGAAATAACGTCTCTGTGAATGGATAAAACAGCCAAGGAATTTAATCTAGCTTGCTTCATTGTGTTTCTGAGATACGTTTTAATGCGCTTCAGCGTGCTGAATGTTCGCTCTGCGTCGGAGGAAGAAATAGGCGTCGTCAAAATGATGTCCAGAAATTTTGCAGACGCCGCAAAGGTAGTTACTAGAGTGTTGTCTATGAGGAACCCATAGAGCGCGCAAGTTGATGTGATGTTCAAAAAAGTTTGATTGGTGTCTATACATCGCAATTCATTTTCCAATTTACCCACGTTTATCATGGGGTAAAATTTGGAGACAGTAGCCAACAAATGGATGGGAAATTGACGTGCAAATTTTGAACAATTTTTGGGGTTCATCAAAGAGAACGCGGCAAGGTGTTCAGTGCGCAGACGATCGCCTATTTGATTCACCAGAATGTCACAGCATTCCTTTGCAGACAAAATCAAACGCTGCGTTGTTTGCCCGCGGCGTAAAGAAGCACTCCATGTGTCGTCGTATTTTATTGTTTCCCGGATACGAGATACAGCATTGCAGAAGTCTGAAATACACGACTGCACAGACGCTCCGTCCATTAGCCTTGACTGCAATGCGCCGTATAATACATCCACGTGATAGAATATTGTGGAGAAAAAATGAGAACTCACCATCTTCTAGCAGACGCTTTAGACCTGCCGCCTCCCTCACAGAGCGTTCGTCCCAAACCGGAGAGCTCTGAATGCCATTGAAACACTCAATGAGCTCAGACCTAATTTCGGACACGCCCTGCACCACGCGTGATTGGAAGTTCCAACGTGTTGGTGCACAAGCTGGGAGACGGCGGCTACATATCTGGCGAAGGAGGTCAGAGCGCTTCGGCGAAACGGAAAAAAATGAAGAAAACCCCGAAACATTTTCAAAAAATATACGGACGAGAGGGGTATCAAGACACATATTTTTATTAACGAGGTTAAATCGGTGTGCATAACAATGTAAAAAATGCGCATGAGGAAAATCTTCTTCTATATAAACTTGAACACCATGTTTCGACCCACTCATGACTGCCGCGCCGTCATAAGTTTGAGCTATCAATTTTGACTTCGCGTTGTAAGGCTGTAACACTTCTTTCAGTACAGCCGATATCCCGCAAGCCGTGCGATCAACGATTGGTACAAAGCTGTGAAATCTCTCGGTAGGTTTACCATCTTTCACAAACCGAAAAATCACAGCCAGTTGGGAAACGCACGTGACGTCAGTTGTCTCGTCAGACTGAATCGAAAGGAACTGGCAATTCTCAATTTCCAGAGCCGAATGTTGTAAATAAATTTTATACATTGAGTCGAGCAAATCATTTTGGATAGCCTTAGAAACAGTTGCGGCATCAAGATGATCTCTCAATACTGTATCTAGGGATGCGGTGTATTCCACCATATCCAAAAATACCCCTCTATTAGAAGAGCCAGCCCGTTCATCGTGCCCACGGAGGGACAGCTCGTGACAACCAATGAACTTCAAAACATCTATCAATCGACCGAGAACATGGCGGTTTTTCTCGACGTTTTGGTTGTGCCGACGAATAGAAACCGCGCGTCCTTCATCCAACTGTGCTGCAATATTAACATTTCCGAATGTTCGGTATTTTACTGCATTGTCCAGATGCTCCATAGAAGATTGATGATCCCTGGCACGCTCGGAAAGATGCTTAAGATCTCTAAAACCAAATTTACACTAACGTGAGTCACGGGCGGTAGCAAAAAGTAGGCAATAAAAACAAAAAAGTGCATTTTTGTCCTCGCTGTAACACAACCATTCGTGTTTTTTATACCAAGTTTCTGCGCAGAATGTACGCCGACGCTTTCCTCCGTCATGGGATTGTTCCAGTGAACAATTTTTTGGTTGATAAGGCCCAAGACGTTGTACCTCTAATTTTTGTTCCAGCGGCAGCTGCGAAAACGGAGTGCGAAGTAGTGCATCAACCTCATTCATTATGAGGTCTAAGGCTAAGAAATGCGAAGCCGGAAAGAAGTGAGGAGCTCAAAAGGAATGTGGAAAATCGAAAGCAAATGGACTGAAGGTCTCTAACTGATTCAAATAGCGAAACAAGCGACAAAAACGAAGGCGAGGAAACTATCAACTCTTCAAGCAACCAACGAACGAGAAGGAATGCGTGAATATGTCAACACGTTGTTGTAAGAAACGTCGGCATTGTGTCGTCATAATTTCGGGGCTAGCCCCGATGATTTAGTAAAAGAAACAGAAAACAAACGAGACAAACGCGGCGAGTGGAAGATAAAAGAGAGAATACGATAAACAATGAGCAACCGGGGCAAAATCGGCGTCGCCACGTCGACCTTCGGCGAAGGCTTTGCGAGCGAAAAATGAACCATGTCGGGAGAATATGGCTGGTGTAGACCATAGGTTCTCAAAGTGCTCCGTACGGAGCCCCAGGGCTCCGTGAAAAAAAACCAGGGGCTCCGCGAGCTATTCGATTACTTTTCAAAATACTGAATTGGCTAATACATAAACTATACAAATTGCAATCGTATTTTTGCGATCTTGGGATTTGTCAAGCTTGATTTTGTTTTTTCGCACTCACGAGCAAGATATCGCCGTTTGAAAAATCATGAGGTCGGGGCAAAAAACGAAAGATTAAAATTTATTTCATTGCATGCGGCTCCGTCGGTAGTTTCTGAATGGAAAAATAGGAACATCGCGCACACAATTGACTGTGTTTCGGTTTCGCAGTTACTACGACGAATAACCGAAGAAAACCCAACATAACACCAAATTTTGTGATTTACAATGTCTATGAAAGCGTTTTTAATCTGACGTGAGTCTGCTGAAACAAAACTTATAGTGTTATCTTCCATTTTAAGGTTTAGTTTTAATATTTCAGAATGCGCTTTCCAATTAAGACATTTGAGTTGCGTATTTACCTTTTTATTTTTTTATTATTTTTAGCATTTCGTCTCCATGACTATGATATGCTAACGTGTTTTTCACATTAAACTCATAATTCCCCACGAGACACAAAAAGCAATACTCGTCGTTAGGCTTGCACGTAATTTACAGATTTACGGAATTACGGAATTATTTCGAGTTACGGAAGGGAAGTTACGAATTACGTAAAGTCGTAATTATTGGTCGAGCGCTTTCGCGATTGAAACGAGCTCTCTTCAAAGCAGTCAATTCCGTCGATTGTAAAAAGTGAAAGTTTAAAATGAAGTTAAAGCTTCGGTATTTGCAGCCGTTTTTCTCACTTTTCTCTCTCCTGCCAATACGTCACCGGGATAATTAATGTCGCGCTTATCAAACAGCAATATGACGACGGAAGCGAAATTGCGTAATGAACCAACGCAACTTCGTCTTTTCGGCATCGGTAAAGCGATTGAGACGGCAGAGAAACAACAATATGACGGGATTTCCCGCGATCCGGTAAAAATCCTTTGCGGACCGATGACGGTCCGCGGACCGGCGGTTGGGAAGCACTGTTTTAGAATACTTAAATCGAATCCAGAATCCTATTCTATTTTCTATAGTTACCGTATTTAAATAGTGGGATTTCTCCACCACAATGATTGGGATTAAAAAAAAAAGCTAAATACAATCTTTACGCAGTATTTAATTGAAAATGTCCTGATCATTGGATTATATTTAACCAAGGCAACGAGTTTTAAGAATTTCGACGATCGTTTTTTTTTGTTTTTAACAGTTCAATATTCTCAATTTAACTACTATCAAATATCAAGTATGAGCCAGTGTGTTTATTCTGTGCGAGAACCATTTTCAATTACAAAACCTTGATGTTCTGTTACCGGTTTTATCGTTTTATATCAGTCTGGACTTGTCCTTGCTCAATATATTTTCCACAATGCCTCGCAATATTTCGGCCAAATATGATTAACTGTCTTTACCAAATGCGGCAACTTATTTTGATTCTTGAAAACCACCGACACTCGACCAAATTTGTGTCAATCTTGGCCGATAGGATCGTCGACTTGAGTTAGAAAAATAAGTTAATTTTTTCGTGCGTGCAAAATAAATGTCACAATTAGCATTTTTTTTGCGATATAACTTTGTATTTTCGGAAAAGCCATATCATATAAGTATGTATTTAAATTATGCGCAAATAATTAATATTTGATCTAAATTTGTTGCAAATAATGTTACAACATTTAGGCCGCGACAGGATTTAATGTAAAATGAAGCATGGTAATCGGAATAACGTCAATAAGTCGGCATCAATAATTATTATAAAATGCTGACTAGGTAGTAAAGTCGAATAATGTTAAAAACGGTGCAATAACAAGTCTTCGTCGCGAGGCAAGAGCAAGTATAATCAAACGAGAGAATACGCTCGTCATGGCATTGATAAATTGGAAACCCGACATTTTTTTGAATACGATTTTAAAAAAGTCAACTATCGTTTCATAAATATCCGTATACCAGTGTCGGTAATGATAAAATTGATCGCATAAAATTGGGACGGTTAATTTGCGAAGGTGATAAAGGAAATCTAGCTAGCACAAAAGATACCAATCAGAATAAAATTAATTTGAATTCACTCTTGTCATCTGTCACCGGCGTGTAGTACTGCCAGGAATATGAAAACCCAAACTCGATGTCCCAATCGAAAATGAAGTGGATTCAATTGGTTGTTATGATAGGTTTAAATGTGTGAAAAAATATCGCAATTACGGGGTCATTACGTAATCGATTTGGCCGTAATTACGGAATTGATTTTTGTCAATTACGTGCAAGCCTACGTCGTCGTCATTGTGGAACAATACATGTATTGTTGTCGAGGGAAATTTATGATTTAGGGAGAATAAACACCGCCATGCTGACGAAAACAATCGGCGATCGTAACAAAATGCAATCGAGTATGTTATTAGCGACCTTTTAAAAATGTCTAAAGGAAAAAGATACGACCCCTAATTTATTAACATGTTTGTCAAGTGTCAAATTTACAGCTTTAGTATATATAATTTATCTTTGACATTTAGATTCATTTATGACTTGTATTAACCCTATTAAAAGAGGTCTAGCATTTAAAATAAGTACAGTACTTTTAACTTACTCAGGAATATTATTCGGAAAGTAACTATTTTAACATTTATTTTGGGGCTCCGTGAATAATAGTCAACTTTTTCAAGGGCTCCGCAACACAAAAAGTTTGAGAACCCCTGGTGTAGACAGTCTGTGCAACCGATATTGAGGTATTTTTCGAATATTTTTTATTATACCGAAAAAACAACCGGGGCATTGCCCCGGTTGGCCCTATTGACGCGCCGCCACTGCCAGCTACTATAGACTATCAAGCTATTAAGGTGTCGAAATAAACATGGTGATCGCAACATTTATATCTTTTCAAAACTCTCTACACGCCTCTTCTTGAGTGATATATTTTTCTCCTTGGTACACTTTTTGATGCACATTCGGGCAACTTTAACATTGAACTTTCCTCTCTCTTCATCGGCTGGGATAAAATGAAGCCTCGTTCAATTTGACTCGTCTTTTAATTGGGGCATCGGAAATCACCCCTGTTGCGTCATTTATACCTACGTATTACAATTTCAAGACACAATATATCATATCTTATTTTCAAGTGGACATGCATACCGCCTTGTTTCGACGGTAAAAACGGCGCTCCAGAAGTGTGTGTAATAATATGGACGTAACTAATTTTGTTCGCTTACTTTACATAAAGTTGTGTGAAGGGACTGAAACCTATGGGCAGAGGGTATATTCACTTGCCTGGCACAGACAGTCCCCGAACTAGAACTAAAATGAGGAAAATCGGAATAAAATTATGGCCTAACCTGGTACACACTACGGGAGTACCGAGAAACAACCATTTCTAACAGAAGTGTCAAAGAGCGCTAAGTGGACAGCCAAACTAAAAAGCGCATCGTCTAGTTTTTATCGCGGTCGACAACCTAGTTAATTCGTAATCTCGTCTAACTTGATTCCACCTTGGCAATTCTCACTACTACATCATCATCGTTATAGAGAGGATGTTCTCACTACGAAGCGATATCATCACATTTTTCGTCAGGTTTTTTGATGATGTTGCGGTTTAGATCAAAACACGAAGAACTTACCAAGTAAAAATTAAGGCTAAAAATATAGGTTGGTGACAGTCAATCCCATACCCTACAGCAGTACACTGCATCCAAGTTATTTCAATTATTATTTAATCTCTTTGTGGGTGTCCTGTATGGTTATGTACCAAGACTGTCTTAAAAATTGATATTGTTTGAAAAAAGTAAATTGTTCGGTCTCGCGGTAAAATCGCGAAAAATGTTCCCCGTGGTATCACGGCTTTACTTAGGATACGTAAGTTTAGTCTCATTTATGAATGTTGAAAAGTTTGTAATTTTTGGAATTCGGCGAAAGCACTACACACAGGCCACAATTAAGGTTGGCGCAATCACCGATATCTGCTAGACAACCATTCCTACTTTGTCGTTGCCGTCCGTCTCGAAGAGCAATGCAGCATCGGCTAATATGCTAGAATCCAGGGTGTACGCAAGGCTCGAAAAGGTTTCGATCTTAAATATTTGACCTTATATTTTTCACCAAAACAGTTTCATTTCGACATAAGGCACGGATTCACACAGAACGCACAAAAACAAGAGTTCTGTGGTAGCAACAGTAGCATCACTTGATTTTCTAAAAAAAAAGTCACTGCATCAATTCATTTAAGCAGCTAAATAGACCTTATAGTAAAATAGAAAATCAGCGTGGAAAAATAAGATGAATGAAAGGCACCGAAAAGATTTGAAATTATTGAATTCCAAAGCAAACCAAGGAAAATGGCAGCAAAAGGAACAGCTATGTTTGACTAGATTTACACCGCGCATCAAAAATTCACATAATTCAGTCCACAAGATTTGAAATAATATTTTCAAGCCGATCAATTGATATCCTCATATGTCTTTTTTGCTTTTACAAGCCACAGTTCACCAAAATCATCCCTTTCAATTAATGTCTCTTTCCCAGGATAAACACTGCTGTAGCTTTGTAGGATAACGTTTTCACATATGGAAAACCTAAACGTACTGTGTCCGTCGCGCTCTTGGTCGCCTTTCTGGAGTCGATATTTTGTGGGAACTTCCAATGAACCATCCCGAGTTCGCAAATCCGAGGCTGTTGCCGTTCGGTACCCAGCGCCCGTCCCCTCGATCTCTATGGTCTTCGCGCATTCCCCGTGATAATTCCGTTTCTTCTGTTACGTTGAACTCTGATTGAAATGGTAGACTGGAAGAAGGCGATTGTGGCGACTCATTCACATTGTATTTCTTCGCTTGTGTATATAATGTTCGTTTGCATTTTCTGCAATTCGTTCCAACAAGGCCTTTGAATGTTAAATATATCAGCTCTATTAGGCTTAGTACAAAGCAAACTGCGCTGAATATGTTCATGTATCGAATAAAAATTGTTTTCTCCCATGGACGAGACGACCAACAAGGTACGTAGCCCTGACCATTAAGAAAATGTTGTTTGCATGACGCGTAGACTGCGTGGTCTTCTTGAGAGCATAAATACATGCCTGGAACTTCGAATAATATGAAATTAAAGATAGAGTCTCCTTTGATCGTTTTTGCGGGACTATTGAAACGAAAAAGCAAGTGTGCAAGGTATATGAAAAATCCTTCCACACACATACGCAGAAGCACGCTTAGATAATACGCCAAATGAATTTTCTTTGTCAGAGGAAGTTGTTTAATATCGATCCCATTATAGACGGTCTTCATTTTAACATCTTTCAATTTTCTTTCGCTATTTCGTCGAGCTTTGGGATCCAAGGTTTTTGACTGCTGTTTCAGTTTTTCAATTTTTCCAGTCACTCTATTTGCGTAAAAATGAAAGAAAACCGTGGGTGCTAGGACGCCGAGTAATTGGAAAGCCCAGAACCGCATGTGTGAGATTTTTGAAAAACTGTTAAAACACATATTTTCGCAGCCCGGAGATAGGGTGCTACATTTGAATTGTGATTGCTCGTCCCCATACACCGCTCCGCCGATTGTTGAGACGACGATCAGTCGAAAAATGAAAACGCAAATGTACCATATTTGTCCAAGAACAGTGCTGTATCGTTTAACGTGTTCTGATAGCTTCTCCAAAGCAGCCCACATAACTGAAGTTGTACCTTTATAGTTTGTTAGTTTTCGTTAACCATAACCCACCAATAATGTAGAACTCATATTCAAGATTCTTATAGCTATAAGCTGAAATAAAAATGTTGGTATTTCGGAAGGTGTAGTTTCAATTTTAATGAAGAATTTTTATCTGTAAGTAAGATAATTTCATAAAGTAGGTGCTGTGTCTGCTGCGGTAAAATTGACTATCTTAAATCTTTAGCTAATGACTATCTTAAATCTTTAGCTAAACAACATATCACATCTTTCTTTCTGTTGGGATTGGATAGCGAATTGCTGACATGCAAGTAGGCCACTTGCGCAACTGGTGAAAGATGGAAGATTATTTTTAGGAATTTCGACTACGAAATGTCTCTTTCCCCTATTTATGGAAAATACCAACACCAGTGCATAATAATTTCTAAGAATCTTTTTTTACTTTTGCCACCGTCTGAATGTTGATGCTGTTGCTAATTTGCTACTGTCCTAGTGATCGCCAAATAGCAAGTTGGTACCGTACCCAATGCCGTTTCCGCCCCCACCTCTCTACTGATATTAGCTTACCTTCGAAAATTTACATTTCTACACTCATATATTATCCTACAAAATTAAATACACACAACCCTAGCAATTCCCTGTCTAAAATAAATGCATTCACATGCAAACTTCAGGACAAATGAACAGTTTTACCACCTAAAGACGCGAAAACAAACATCCGAATCGAGAAACGGAGCTAGCTCATCAAAGAGATTCAACCGCGCAGACGTGGTTGATGAAGCGGAAGCCTAATTATTACATCACTATCAATCGGCAAGATAAAAGATGAATTCGACCAATCAAATGTGTTATTTGTCGAGCTGACCTGCAAGAACTTCTCGATGTTGCAATCGAGGATGGAGTTTTCGCTGCAAATAAAAAGTCATTCTTTGAAGCTGTTGCTCCTTTTTTCTATCCGGAATTGCCACTGAATTGTCGAAATTCGCTTATCACATAAGTTATCAGACGATTTGGCCTAAAAGTGCCATATTCGTTTTTTGGGTTTATTTTTGCAAAACGCCGTAATAATTAATATTACTACTATAAGCACTATTTTGTGAAATTTTATAATCTTTGTCATTTTATTTCATTAACGTCTAACACGCGTTTTGGCGACTCTTCTGAAATCAGAGGAGGAGTGCGCCCCAGTTCTTCATCGCACCAAGACAAACATCCTTGCCGTGCATATATTTGTTTGCTTTGTCCGTCTGATGCACCGCAGCACAACGGACAAAAGATCTATGGTCTATAATAGCACCGAATTATAGAATATCACATTTGGCATAGCTTCAACATTTCTCCTGTGTTGATTTGTTTGATTCGGTTCCCGTACATTTGAACCCACGACAATTGCACCTGCATACTATTGCATCTATGAAAATTTTATTTGTTTTGCGGATATTTGAACCCATACTAACCCTAACCCATGGGTTTTAGCACCCGCATATAGATTGAACCCGCGGATATACACATGGGTTCAAATGTACGGTCACCGTTTGATTCGTGTATTTGCTGCACGACCTCTCATGCGATGCCCGGGATAAACTTCGGATTACAAACCCTGCATAATGTTCTGGAGAAAATTGACAAGCGCATTCAGTGGAGAAGGACGCGATTACAAATTTCGTCATGTCCAACCTTCGGCAATATCTGCTTAATACTTTACCTCGCTTAAAAAATGCATATCACCGCCGTTCTCGTTATTAGATATTGTAGCGAATGTGGAATGTAACTATGGATTTTAATGTTATTGACTCCCTTGTATTATTAGCATGTTGAATTTAATAAAAATAGGTCATTTTGGCAATTTCCCTGACGATGATTTATCGTAGCAAGACCTTAGTGTTTATGCAGGGTTTCTCTGTACGGATTTTCGGCCCTCGTCCGAGAGCTGAGAATAAAGTGTTTTGGTGTTTCTTTGTTGCATTACTGACTTGGATTTCAACTGCCTGCATAACTTGTATTAAGGTTTAAGTGTATATTTAAATATATCTGTTTTGGATTTCAATCCGATTGTACAACTTGCAATATACGATCATTTGGCATCACAATCCTTTGTGTGCTTATTGGCCTCTGAGAGGAGATCATGTTGGGGTTTACTCCGCTTAGGTACGTTTAATGGTACTGGGGTTGAGCAGACAACCAGTTTATACTTGAGATTTCGTAAGTTATGTATTATATTTATGCAAAGCGTGTCATGTTAATGCAGCTTACGTATAGACATCTGTCGTTAGCAAGTTCGATACAAGAGTTCTTAAAGTTTCGAATCCGGCCACTGATTGAAGGATATTTATTGACATTGAATGGCGCTTCTTACTCGAGTCGACTTGCTTAAAACGAGACCACTTGCCGAAACGTAGAAATCTTGCTGGCTGAGAGGTAGCAAGCACCATTGGGTACGAGATAGCTGTAGATGAGTTTACTCACACACAGGAATACGGCAATCAGCCCGATGTACCACATTACTACACACTCACAATAAAGAATTATTGTCTTCTATTATTTTAAACAAGAGAGCGATGCTCAAATATATGGACACGAAGTAGGACAGTCTGTCACAGCAGCCTACAGGTACCCAGTGTTCACGACTAGATTGCTGACGCTGAGGTGAAATTTTTTGATGACGTCAGCACACTCACAAAAAACTAATCTCTCATAATCTAAGACTTAGATCCCACAGAAATGACATAAATAAATGTATTAGCCTTGTAGCGACGTTCTTTCCACTGAAAATTTGGTTTAGTAGTTGAGAGAAAAGCGATTTATCCGCAGCAAGAAAGGATGAGAGAAACAACATAACCATAGGTCCAAGTGGTGTCCAATAAGTGCACAAAGATTGAAATACACGAGCTGTTGGTGTCATTTCAGCGCTGACTCTCGTGTTTGATTGCCTTAGGCCGCTTCCCCACATTGACCAGAAGTTTTATATATAAATGGTTTTGTCATAAACTGATTAGTTTAGAATTTTATTTTTCCAAGGGGATTTGCTCAAAGCAAGGTCCCACACACCCACTCAGAAATAAAGGAGACTGATCTCTGAGCGAAGTTTCTGGCGACCTCCATGACAATAAAGATTGATTGATATAGTAGAATTGCATCTCACTAATTGATGCAATTCAATGCTAGCTCTGGTGTTTGCGTCAGCTCTCTTCCCCACATAGACCAAAGGTTTCCTTTTCTCTACGAGCTCCCTCCCGTTTGGGCACACCAGAAGTGTGTGTACCAATATGGAGGTAACTAATTTTGTTCGCCTACTTTACATCAAGTTGTATAAAGGGACTGAAACGTATGAGCAGGGGGGTATTTTCACTTAGCTACAACAGTCAGTCCCCGAACTCGTAAAAGAACTAAAATAAGGAAAATCGGAATCAAATTATGGTCTAACGAACCTTAACCTGGTACATACACTATGAAAGTACCCCCGTTAGAACAAATGAGACCACATAATTTCAAGCTTTATTTTATTCTGATACTTAATCCAAATCCATTCGCACAAAAACAATTAAGGAAAAAAAAAAGCACAAAATTGTAGGAATAGTTAAACCAACGGTAAACACGCTTTATCAAATATGGCCAAGCATATTCTGATCAGTAAATCACACTTTGAGTCTCAAAATGGGGGCATTACTTGGAGTGTCTCATAAAGTTTCGGTATTTGAGAAAATTTTTTTTTTAACTCTGAAAATTTCATCCCTGTGGAGAAATTATATGTCAAAAATTACTGAGTGAAATTCAACATATATACAAGTATAATGGTTTAGCCATTAATTTTGAATAGGCAATTTGATCAAGGCAAGATCGCCTCACTCAGAAATGAATGAGAATGATCTCTTGAGCGTAATTATATGCGACACGGGGGGACACCCCTAGACTTTACTGGTAGTTAAATCCCGAGCATAGACACGAGGTGACATTGGTGTTTACCCCGGGTGCAAACTCCCGAGCATAGACACAGAGGGACAACCTTAGATTACCCTGGGAGTTAATTCCGAGCATAGAAAGGGAGGGTTACCCCTTGATTACAGTTTACAACGGGGTTAACTCCCGAGCATATACACCCAAAGATTACCCTGTGAGCAACTCCAAGCATAGACACGGAGGGACACCCCTCGCTTACCCTGGGACAAAATCCTAGTACAGATAATCATGTACGCACACTTGCACAAGATTATATCTCCAATCGACTTAGATAGCACCAACCAATAGAATAATATGCTTGTCTGACAATAACTGGATTGCAAATTCTAAAACGAAATTATTATAACTATTACATGTAACCACCAACTACAAGAGGTTTCCAACGAAAAGCTGAAATTGGCTACTTAAATGGTTTTCAAATTGAATTGGGGAGGTTTGTTTGTAAGATTATACACAAGGTTATGTGTACACTAACAATACAAAGTCGCTCAATTCAGAATATGCATGTTTTAGTTGCAGATTCACTCTTTCTTTTTGTTTTTGCAATTTAAATTTAGATTCTGATATTTTTGCAAATCCAATTATAAATAAAGGCAACATAATCATTATTTTGCCGAACTACTGCTATTCGCAAGAGATAACAGAAAGTAGCCAATTTTAGCTTATAGATTGGAAACTGATACATTTTCATTAAAAAGCAGTAAAACCCTGATTTCTGAAAAGCGTTAACCATGAATGTACAGTATGTGAATGCAAAATTATTGTAAAATAAGGCACAGCCACACGAATATATTTATAATAGACAAAGCAGCAAGAGCTAGCTACCAAAAAACATGAAACGCCACAAAAAATTGAAGTTGTGAGAGGAAGACTGCCATTCTACCACAATAGAGATGTGGATAGCTTCACAATGCCTACAATACTAGTTGCAATATTGGAGACAAATGAACTTTAGTTTTTTCATCAATTTGATCGCGTTTCTAACAAATTTGGAAGTTTGATAGTTGAACCAGATGTGATCTAGGAGGGAGCGCTAACATATCTAGCTAGCATCCGTCTTAGTCAATTTCAACATTCAGCTTTTATAGTAAAATCATACAATCAGTGTATGAAAATAACAAGAAAAGATTGCGACTTTGACTGAAACCCTTAATTTCAAAACACTCTGGAATATGACAAGATATTTGCTGTCCTGATATCAACCGTAATTGACATTAGATGTGAGGATGGAGTTGATTTCGAAATATGTAATATTCTCAAAAAAAAAAAAATTCATATCAGGACCTACATTAGTAGCATAATAGGCCAAACCGATAAAATCTGGTTCGAACTGGTTTAAATTACTTCCAACTTAGCAATCATAAACATGGACAGCCTCACTCAAACAACTTCTAAATCTTGTGGGGACAAAACCTTTAACAAACAACACAGAGAACACAAACAAACACAGAAAAGAAAACACAAACCTAACTCCAGATGCAAGATAAAGGTGAAAGAATTAAAGTCAATGATTGGGCTGGATAATTTGAACAGTGACACAGTTAGTTAATTTTTTCTTAGATATATTTCAAGCAAGGTTACTAGTACTTACTTAGAAGCAAAGGGATAAATTTATATCACAAATTCACTGAAACAAATTTTTTCACTATATTTTAATAAAACAGACAGTAACCTCTAAATAATTCGGCCATTTAAACCACAAATAGCAAGGAGAACACTACATCGGAATAAAAAATAATCATTTTCAAGTTTATAGCTTGGCAGATCATATTTAAATTTGGAAATTGTAAAATGATTCCGTATTTTCCAAAGATTTGATTTTAATATGGTTAGAGGTGACCAAAAATAAAATGAATTATTTTTTACATACATTTTTCACTCCTATCACCCTGAACATAGTTAGTCCCTGTTAAATTATTTTGTTCTTTGCCCCATGAAAAGCGCTCCGAGACTCCAAGGTTGGGAACCACTGTGCCTGAACACAGTATGTAGTTATTATTTTAAAAAAAATTTCAAATTTCATTTTTACTATGCAGCATATCCAGCCCATTCAAACTTCTATTCTTTCACCAGATATCAAGCAATCAAACTCCTTTCCAAAGAGTGAGAAATCCCCTTTTCAGATCACAGTTAGAGATGATAAATATCTATCATGATAAGACTACTGATAAAGACAGATAAAAACAGCTCTGAACCTTTTTGGGGGAAACAAAAATGATAATTTATTCATTGATATATAATCCGGAACGTTTTAGCTAACTAGTTGAATTCGTCAATTATTATCATACCTATTTAGTGAAGAAGATTTTATAATTCCACCTTGAGTTTCGCAGCTCAACGGAGTGAAATTTGAGGGAGGGAACGCTTCAGCGAGTAACATAAAGTTCTATAAAAATTTGAAATAAACAAATGGAATTTAACGACCGGCTACTTAACACTTCCAAAGACGTAATAAAATGAACATTAGACCTCCAATACTTATTTAGTAGACGCAAATTTCCGAAATTATCTTAGAAATTTAGGAACCTGTACCTTCATAGTCCAACTGGAAAACGGTACTTTGTGGTCAAATTTGGCAATATCACGATTATGCTGTGCGTTAATCAAATTTAGCTATCTTTAAGATTACTAGACCCAATTGAAATTATTTATCAACAGATAATATGGCTTATTTCTGAAAGAGATGTGAACGACACACACAGTACGATGGACCCTAAAGAATACCGAGACAATTTGAGATTTTTAGGGAGGGGCAATCTGACTATTTATGACAGCTGCGATGGCTGCACATTACTTAGCAAACAGCAGTCTGGCTTTCCAATAAGAATTTGATGGATGATAATGGTACCTTAGCATGGGAGTGGCTGTAAGTAACCAATCAAAGAAGTAATTTTTGAGAAGAAATATTTAAAAATGTTGGTTTTGAGGTCGGAAAGAATGCATTTTTCAACTACTTAATCAAAATAATTTAGTAAAAGTCTTAAATACAACAATAAAGCCCAAAAAAGTTGGAAAATTTTGGCGGATATAGTAATATAATAATAAGGAAGTATCTTAAAATGAAGGAAATTGTGTAAAAATGACCAAAAATTTAACCAGAAAAAAGCAAAAATAATTATTTGCATGACCATCTTACTATGGCAGTATTAAGGATAAGAATGAACTGGAAAAATCAACCAAGTTTAAGGAAAAAAATTAATATTAGCCAAAAAACAATGAAAATAGAAAAACCAGAAAAAATATGGTAAATAACGTCATTTAGGCACACAAGGAGGTGATTAAAAATTTTCCAAAAAATAATTGCCGCACGCTTTATACTAGTAAAGTAGTAGTAATAATGAAATATTAGCAAAACAGAAAAAGTCAAAATTTTAGAATCAAATTTTAATAAACAGGAGGAAAAATTGTAATAGTAAGTAAGGCCTAACAATAATAACTCGAAAAAAAGTGTCGTGTGGTCACTCAAGCACGAAATCACATGACTATCGTAAGTGAGAGAAAAACGAAGACAACTTTGATCCGAGAGAACTAGAAATGAGGGCGGACGCCCTACAGTGTCTTTTTCAAAGTAAACTATGCAGAAGCTTAAATTATTATTAAGATAGGAATAAAAACGCGTGCTCGCAAAATCTTAAACAGGGAAAAATTTGTTGTTTCGAGTCTCTGAGAACATGTGACAGACAAACCATTCTACCAACACTCATATTGGCTTACACTAGGTAGTACAGTACAAATACTCCGTTACAGATATATTTTTTGTTATTTAATATTACGAAACAAGGCAAGCAGTCGTTGGTTTACTCAAAATTCATGAGATATTAAACATTTTATTTTTAATGAATCTCCTTGCTTTTTTTTGCGGAAAGTTCATGAGTACATAACTGAGAACCATACTACTCAATTACAGAAATACAAAAGAACGGTTTCAAATATTTTGAATGGCACCAAAATAATCAACAATTTTTTTTTAATATAACTATTTTAAGGAGAGTTATGACACAAATGTTTTAAAAAACATTTACTTATTGAAAGCAGGTCACAAAAATTTACTCAGAAGTAAATCTTAATCAGAAGTACAGAGTTGCTTGCCCCGCTGAGCTGTTAGAGCTATAATTCCACATCACTATCAATTGTGCAAACTAAAAGATAACTCACAACCCAACAGTTCTCATCACAATCTCAAAGACATATTCACAACAAATTATTCCCTGGCTTATAAGTTTAAGAGAAATAGCAAATTTTGGTAAAAAAGGGGAATTTAATAAAACTTAAAGAAACCAAAATGAAGAAAAAATGAATGATGGTACCAAAGCAACTATGTAATAAAAGTAAGTTTTGTTATATAATAGTAAACTAACCTCCAATTTGTGGTAATTTAAGATATATGACAATGATTGCTAGACGCTCAAGACTGCTTAATTTAGAGAAAAAAATCGTAATTGATAAACTTACAAATCGTATTATTATTATTACTAATATTAAGAAATAAGTCAAAATTGAATAACGGGAAAAACTTTTAAGAAAGTTTAATTAAGAAAAAAATGTGCCACAAAAACGTTCAAAACGGAAAATTTGAAAACCTTAAATGTGCATAAAAATCTCGACACTTAGAAGTAAGTAGTAGACATTTACCATAATAGTTAAACAGTAGAAAAAACACAATCTTCCTCCTCACTCATAATCGTGCCTAAATTTTTATTATTAAATCTCTCCGCCTCCAACTGGGGTTAAAACGATCATTTTTAAATACATACTTCGAAGTTGGTACACCGTGGAATGCTTTTTTTAGTTTGAAAAAGGGACATACATACAGAGAAAAGACGAATACAAACATTTAAAATAAAAACCGATCACAAAAAAGAAGACAAAACACACACAAACACTACGCCACACAAAAAAATTCGTTCCAAATATTCTAGTTTTATGCCAGTAACAACTAATATGTACAACTATCGATTCAAGTGAGCATAGAAGGCAAATGGGTTAATGGACGTTAAAGGACATATTTGCCTCCAAACCGGTCTAATTCAGAATCTTGCATTTATTTGGGATTGAAATAGAGAGAGAGAGAGGGAGATTTATTATTTTGCCATGTAAGAGAAATGAAATTGTTTCTACATGGACAGGAGGGAGCGGTACGACCATACACAGTTATCAATATTAAATAATAATCAAGAGATTTATATGGTATTTTAAGCGTCCTCGCTAAGACCAAGTTTTTTTGTACAAGAATTCAGATAATTTGCATTTTTTCTAATTGAAGTTTTTAATGTCCTCGATGCGCACTCTGTAATAGAAGGCACTTCTGGGTAAAAAGAGACAATTTTTTTGAAAAACTGAAATTGGTTTGATTTATAATTGCTCACCAAATTATTTGCAACATTTGTGAAGCTGCATACAAGAATGGCTTTAGGTTTTAAAAAAATAGCCTCTAAAATTTCATGTTATTCCTTCCACAAATTCTATTTGAAAAATAAAAAAAAAATTAATTATCTGAACACAGGTATTTCCACACTGCAACGAAAAATTTGAATTTTAACAACATGACCCAAACGTCCATTACCCCATTCGCCCCCAAAATACAATTATTATCTACAATGAATGCTACTACAAATTTCTGTACATGTCAATCAAGAAAAAAAAGAATCAAGCCAAAACCGAGTCGAAAATTACAACATGCCAATCATAAGCCGAATATGAACATACAGTTCAAATTCGGCCCAGGCTTGGCAGAAGATCAAAGTTATTTACTGTTTTTCGACTGGCTGAAGTGAGTTGTTGATTTTTTTACTGTTGAGGGGCGAAATTCCCCGATTCTTGCGATTGCTGTTGGTTATCTCCTGCCCCCCAACCACTTGACATCATCTGGGGCTGTTGTTGTTGGTTCCTGAATCAAAATAATAAATAAATACTGATTAATACTAAATTGTGAAATACAAATGATATGTATAAAAAAGACATTGAATTATTATGAATGTGAGAGCGCCGAAAACACACAAGGAAGACCGAGGCCATCGTAAATTATACGGCCGCAACGGGTGCCGCATTAGGCAGGGCGCATTAATTAATGGTGTAAAATAAATTTACCTACTATGAATTATAATCAAGTATGTCCGCGCGTTCATTTTCTGTGAGCAAGACTCGTAAAATAACATATGTTGATAAATTCATTTATATTGCAAAATCTCAATTTTCAGTTATTATTGGTATATATCTACCCAGACTTGGCGATACACTTTGAATAATGTCCGTCAATACTAATGAGAAATTGAAAATCGAGAAAACTGCAAAATATTCTTAAGTTGAGTGCTATTATACCTGTGACATGCGCAAACTACGGGCCAAGTCCGGCTCGGTAGATAATTCAATCTGGCACTCCTGATGCTGCCAAAACCAAACTAAGACCAAATTTGAATATTTTAGCCAAAAATAGCTTAAGATGTTGAGATTGCGATTAAATTTAGTTTTGGCACGAGTCTTATTGTTTTCCACTTTTGTAACACTGTAAAGATTCTATTCAATCTGCGCAAAGGCATAGAGCAAGGAAAGGTAGTTAGTTTCAAGTAACTGTTATTTACTGTAAAGATTGTTCATAAAATGCAACAACCTTTTGGCCCCCGGTCCGAAAACAGTGCCAACCAAGTCCAAAATGAATTGAATATTCAAATAAATTTGAAATTGGTCATATACCTATGTTTTTTTTATTCTTCATTTTAGGTATTACCAAGAATTCTGTAACTCTTCGTCTGGCCAAAGTCAGACTTCCTCAGACAAGCAGTTTACAACAATAGCAATTGCCTTCCTCAAAATTAGAAGCGAAAAGATATCGCTGGGCCAGAAAAACGAAGTCGGTATAATCGGATTGTTACTTACAAATATACATGTGCATAAACTAACAGCGTAAAAATTGGCGGTATCTAGAACGCAAAAAGGTAAAAACATGGAAGAGTTGAACTCTTTCGCTCAAGTTCGGCGGGCCATATTAAATCGTTACGAGGGCCGTAATTGGCCCACGGTTCGGGAACCACTAACACCCAAATGTAAAATCAATCGAGGCAATATTTACATAAACTATTCTGCATTACTTTACAATCCCTATATCCTCTCATATAAGCAGAGTTTAAAAACTAAAAGGGTTGCCAATTTAGGAGGTTCCGCTTATACAACTTAACTCATTTTGCACTAATTCTCTTCTGCAACCATTTGTAGTGTTGGATTAGGTATCTATGACCTTTTAGGGAATGCAAAAGCGAACCACAAACAGGGAAGTAAAAGCTTTTTAGTATACAATCAATGGGAATCTTGGCTTATGGACTGTCTAGATCAGGGTGGTCCAAGGTTGTCGGCTCCGCGGGCCACAAATTTATTTTTTTCATTGTTTACGGGCCACAATAGTGCCAAGAATATATAAACAGTGCAATACAAAACAAACAAACTTTTATTGTGCAAACACATAGTTATCAGACACAGCCATCACAGGCTAATAGAATCCACATTCGATTCTTAGTTTTTTATGGTGCCTATATTGTTAGCATATATTACAGACCAAAAAGAAAGCCAGATAATGATTTAGACTGCCAAGCAAATCATCCAACTTTGCTATTTGCCTCGGCTAGCCATAACACTAGTCAATTTAGTGACATTAGTGATGTAAAAATATGTCAAAAGAATGTTCTGGTTAATTTTATTACGAAACAACACGAAATGCGATTTATTGATTACTCTCCGAATATGACGCGGGCCATAGATAATGAAGCGGCGGGCCACATGTGGCCCGTGGGCCTGGGTTTGGACCACCCTGGTCTAGATACGTAAATGTTACTGATTGTAGTGTCGGCATACATGCGATTATTACAAATTCACTGATCTAGAGGGTTGGCTTATTTGCGAGGATATAGTCATGCCATTCAACACGGATAAGAAAAAAAGAACAACGTCCTCAACTTACCAATTTCCCCACATTGCAGCCGTATTAGTTTGCTGCATGTTACCCCATCCATCGCCTCCCTGTTGTTGCGGGGTTTGTTGTTGGGGCTGCTGCATATTACCCCATGCTGCCCACTGATTCATTCCTGCTGCGGCCGCTTGGGTCTGGCTGTTGTCCCATGTTCCCCCCCATGTGTTTTGCTGCTGCTGACCTTGGTTGTATCCACTGAATAATAAAGAATAAATTTTTTGGTATGAAGTATTAATTGCATTGCAAGGCTAACCAAGTTGAGAAACTGAAAATTTTAACATTGAAAGTTGGTTTTATTCCTGCATATTGTAAATTCTTGTATATTCCTAATGCTCTATCTATCAGGCCATCATGTCAACTTGAGAAATAAAACAGACTAAGCGAGAATATCGGTCAGAGATCGAAGACCTGTCGATCGAAAGTTAGGGGATCCCCCTAAACAGCGCTCTTTCCCCATAGTGACACTTTGTGTCCCAGCACTGATTAATTAATAACTCGCTAATTATATGGCATAATGCTCCCAAAATCAATAGGTTTCTGGTCCGAGATATGATGAATGCACATGCAAAATCTGGAGCAGATTCGATCTCGCTTTCGTGAGATATCGCGTAACATACGAGAGTGTCTAACAGACAAATACCTATCAACATACTTATCGATCGAGATCGATAAGTAATAAACAGAAGTAGAACAATTATTAATTTGCTTAATTTATTGGAGAAAAGCAAAGCGATGAATGAACATCATTCATGCTAGTACTGAAATATAACTTTTCTTACCCCCACTGTGCTCCATTCCATTGCCCGAAGGATTGTTGTGGTTGCGTTTGTTGTTGCTGTTGTTGACTCCACATATCTGCGGAATTCCATGAGTTGCCACCAGAAGGATTCGATCGCTGAAATAGAGGAAGTTTGCATATCAATAATGTTAGGATATCTATTCCAATTTGGCGCGCCCGAAGTATGTGCACCAAGATGGCGCACAACCTCCACATGGTATGTGTACCAGGTTAGGGTTCAGGTTGTGCGCCATCTTGGTGCACATACTTCTGGAGCTCCTCCAATTTTACAAAATATGATGAATAAATTAGAAAAAACATCGGAATAGCATCCATAATGTAACATAATAAATAAGGTATGTTTTGGATTTGAATTAATATATGTCGTCCAAAAGATTTGTGCTTCAAGGAGTTTTATTAATAACTGTGTCCGAATCTTAGAGAAAATTTTCAAGATTCTCATAGCAAAAAAACTGAATTGAATTGACACTAGGGCTGTCCAAGCGAACCGAATCGCAAATTAGTCTAATCGTTTTTCGACCAATTTTCGTATCGCTAGAACTAGCTACATAAAGCAGAAAAAGCCTCTCGACCTTTTTCACTGGGCAAGCAGCGACGCTTGATGCTGGTACTCTCCCTCTCATTTTGCGAAAAAAGGTGTTTCTCCTAATGCCCGGTTGGCATTGGGGTTATCGAGCACAATAAAGACGGATTTAGGATTGGGCAATATTATTCGATTATTCAGTTCGATTCGAGAAAAATCTTCAATTCGAATCAAAAAAACATTCGATTTTAGACAGTCCTACTCGACACTTACATTGAATGTTGAGCCTCCAGTTCCGGCGCCTTCCTTTCCCCACGAGCATTTCACGATATTTCCTTCAATAGTCGATCCGTGAAGATCAACGATCGCACGAGCGGCTTCGTTGTGACTACTCAAGCGTACAAAAGCATAACCTTTATCAGGAAATACTCTCACTTCCTGGATTTGTCCGTAACCCTGGAACTGGTTACGCATGACCATGTCCGTAAGACCAGTCTGCACCCCACCGACGTAAACCGTGCAGTTGGTCTGACTTGACTGGTTCACAACGACGTTGAAATCCAATTTTTGATCTGAGTAGAAAAAATACAAGATATTAGTCAGAGGTTCACAAAAATGGAATTATTCAAAAGTAGGGATGGGCAATATAGAATACCGAATCCGGAGGATTCGAATCCCAAAGTATTCGAATCCAACAGGATCCGATAACAGGATTCGGTTTCCGCCTCTGAGGGGCCATGCGTCGATTTTTGCATTTCGGAAATCTCTCTCGTTTAACTAGACTTGCGTCTGCTCGGAAAGAACCCGTAAAATCGGTAAACTTCAAACACTGTAATCTCAATCGGCGTATTCTGGACAGGAAGTCGGCGAAGTACATCTCATGGCGAAGACTCGTTATTGCACCATTTTTGCGTTTTCGCCGGGCGTCAATTTTTGTATTTCGGATTTCTAATTTATCAATTAAAGACGAGCGTTCTTTCTCGCGTGGAAATCTCTCTCCTTTAACTAGACTTGCGTCTGCTCGGAAAGAACCCGTAAAATCGGTAAACATCAAACACAGTAATCTCAATCGGCGTATTCTGAACAAGAAGTCGTGAAGTACACCTTACGACGAAGACTCGTTATTCCACCCTTTTTGCGTTTTCCTGCTTTGCTATCTAGCGAGGGTTTAATAATAATAGTTATTTGTGCCGACTTACTGGCGATATTCCGATAATCTTATTGCAACAATCTTCAATTGTTTACAGGCGTGCCTTGCTTCATTTTACATTACTGTAAATGATTTTCCGCGACCGGCGAGTTTTCCCCAGAAAATGATGCATGTAAATCAAAAGCCAGGCGTAAAATGTTATGACATTACTTGCGATTAATTTAAATCAAATATTATTTTGGAATAATTTTATTACTTTTATTACACCAGTTTTCGAAATACAAAGTTATATCGCATAACACGACGACCTGTCGCATTTAAATTTCACTCCCAAAAGATTACATATCTTTCGGTCCGTTTCTATCGTTCAAGATAGACGCACGTTTGATCGAGTGTCTGTAGTAATTTTATTCGCCGATAAACTTGAAAAAAAGATGCCATATCTGGCGAAAATAGTTACGTATTGAGTTTGAGTGGGGCCAAGTCTGGGTAGATAATGATATGTAACGATAATATTAGAAATTGAATTCATCTTTAGATGATGTTAACTAATAACTAACTACGACATCGCGTTTACGGGAACCTTGTTTTGCACGTCTTGATCGCACAGAATAATAAGTTGATTTTAATTAGTAGTGGTTAAATTTAATATTTTACACCGGTCGCATAGGTTGCAGTGGCCACACGCTGGTCCTGCATCTAATTAATTCTCAGCGGGTGTGCTTTAGTACACTCGACACTCTATAACATTAATAATGATTTAATGACGTTTCATATCTATTTTTGTGTTTAACCGCTTACTATTAAAGTGTTTGAAGCGTAATTTAGCATATAAGTATTTAGAGATTACATACATTTAGAATAATTGAAAGCAAAAATATTGTAATATTCTTAGATTTCATTGTCCTGGGAAATGCCTGTTTAGTATCAAATCTAATGTTAAGGACATTTCCAAATAAATAATACATTTATAGTAATACATTTATAATTTTTTGACATCTAAATCCAGCAATCAGGAAAATTCCCTCTATTTGAATAAGTATGAAAATAGAATAGGATTCGGTATTCTGGATTCGATTTAACTATTCTAGAATATTCTAGAATAGTAAATTATTCTACATTGCCCATCCCTATTCAAAAGGTAATTATAATCAATATTTCAAATTCCTCATTCAATTTCTGGTGTAAAATAAACCATACATATGTGATACATTTCAAAATGTAACAGGACAGGGATGTCCGGATGATTAGAATGTTTGACTATATACAGAAGAATTCTAAATTTTGTTTGTCCTTTAAACAAAGTATTCTTGACCAGGGCTACTGAACTGGCGGACCGGAGTCCGAATCCAGACCTTTCAAGTGTTGGATTCAGACCACGTCTGATTTTTTTCATTTTGGAGGACTGTCTCCATTTAACTTTGGATATGTAAAAGGATGCAGAATATTTTGCAATTATTTAGTTTTCCACAACTCGTGTTTCCTTAATTTTTCAACTGATAAGCTAGAGTTACTAAAATATAGTTAGGCACAGTATGAAATACATTTTCGGGCCAGACCGGAGCAGACCCCAGGAATTTTCAAGTTTTGTATACGGACCTTTAGCAAAAATAGTTAGGTAGTCCTGTTCTAGACAGAATGACTGAGAAAAAGGTCTCCTAAAGTGGAGATAAAGAAGACAGCAACACAAGACAATAAAAGAACTTTCAGCAGCTTTCAGAATACAATGGATGATAAAAATGTGTTACTACTGGCATTTAGAAAAGATTCTTCGTAGGCCTACTCGTCTAAATGTGTAATCTTTAACTCATATCAAATTTATTATTCTATCCATTGAAATTTGTTACAAAAAAAAGATTCGAAAAAGATTCAGAAGTCATTATTAAAGCAAAAAATTGGAACCTGGAACTCCAGGTTTTCTTGTTGCCCAGTTGGTTCTAATGTGTCGGCATCCAAGTATTTGTCCTCGCATTGTTTCGATGGCATTGTGGGCATCCTTAAAAAAAAATGGTCAATGACCTATCAAGCATTCTACTGTATGAATATTTCTATTTCGGAATGACGACTACATGATTTTTGCTAAGGCTCTGACCAAAAAAAAACAGAATATTTTCTGTTCAGCAGGGCGTACTCGCAATTTATTATACCCTATTTGGGGCACATGGGTTTGCACCAGAAATCTTTAACATGCGATGCCAAATAGCGAATAATTGCCATCATGTACATTAATTAAAAATATATAGAGTACAAACAGTGTCATCGAAAAAATGATACAAAAGCCAACATTAATTACGATAGCAACAAATAAAATCGAACCCCAACCAGTTTATTGGAATAAACGAGCCAAAAACCAAGCTCAGTTATATCTGGCAACTATATTTTCAAATTTGAAGTGAATATTATACTTACGGCATGCTTTAGGAAAGAAACAAATCCATATCCCTTAGAAGCATTGGTGTGCATGTCACGAACAACTTTTGCGTCTCTGTGTATTAGAAAGGAGATGATTATACATGTCATGGCTATTGGGTGGCACAACTACGCTTATTCATTGTAAAACATGGGATATGCTTAAATACTAAACGTGTAGTACTGTAGTACTTTTATAACCAAAATTAAATGAATAATATAATAAAATATTTCCCCAGAAATTACTTTCAATTGAGAAAATTTGCGCGTGTATGCCATCCGCGAGTTTTCAAAATCGACTTTAAGCAAAATAAATGCTCTCAAGTTTACATTACTTGTTTTCACTAAATTATGTGTCTGAAGGACCCACAACAATAAAACGGTCAACAGGACTAAATATCTTCCAAGTATTCGAGATTCAATTAAAAAATATCTGATTCAATTAGTAAATCATCAGATACTCGAAAATGCCTAGCCCTACCTACAGAATCGAGGTTCACGGACTCCAAAACAACACTAACTTACAAGGTGAATAAAACACAATTCTCAACCACAAATACCTTAAAAAAATGAACATTTACTTACGAGATAGGTCCACAATGGTTAAAAGCTCTTCTCAAATCTTCAGAAGTAATTTCAGGAGAGAGATCACCAACAAAGATGTGGAAATGGCCTGGAACAATAAGCAGTGATCAAAAATATTGCGCTCAAACAAGTGATTTTTTAATACAACACTCATTCGCACTGAACAGGCCAAATATGTGGGAAGCTATAATTTTTGGGACGGGAATCTTTCTGGCTCAGCATTGCCCATCAATTTATTATAAACCGGGCAAGGTGTTGGGGATGAGATTTAACTCAAGAGATATGCAAAGCCCAATAGAGAAAAAAATTAAAGCTGGTAACGCTGATGCATAAATTTACTGCAGTCTGATATTAATAAGGGCCAATAATCTGTTAATCAATAATCTATTATTGATTTACAGGACACAATATTGGTGGTGACCGTACATTTGAACCCATGTACATTTGAACCCATGCGTATATCCACGGGTTCAATCTATATGCGGGTGCTAAAACCCATGGGTTAGGGTTAGTATGGGTTTAACTATCCGTGAAACAAAAAAATTCCATAGGTGCAATAGCATACAGGTGCAATTGTCATGGGTTCAAATGTACGTGGGATCAAATGTAATGGAACCAATATTGGTATCCAAACAAGGTTATAAAAACATTGTTCCTTGAGTTGTGTGCAGCCAACTACTTCATTTATTTCCAAAATAGTTGAATTGACTTGAGCTTAGATGAATTATTAACCTCAGATCCATTAAAAAAAGGGGGGGTGGTGTCACTTGTACTTGGAAAATCGTCCTTAGACACCTAAATTGTTACCATTAGAATAGGTATTCATTCAAAGCAAGAGTGATGTGCAACAGGCGGCCCGAGAGCCACTACCCGGCCCACAAAGTTATTTAGTGTGGCCTTTGTCAATCAATACTTAAATTTTCCCATCAAACATAAAATCCTAATCCGACGGTTTGTTAAGATGGGTAAAATAAATATTGTTTTATTGCTCTTGTCGTTGCGTTAAATCTTTCGCCGTTTCGCCCGATGCCTTCATTACTGTAATTTTAATTTTTCCATTCGTTTTATCGTTCAATTTGTTTTGAATTTTTAAGTCATTGTGTACATTGAAAATTAAAAATTTTGTGCGGCCCAGTTAGATGACTGACGTTGGTCATTATGGCCCACTGACAAAAAATGTTGCACATCCTGGTTTAAAGCAATGAGCAGTAGTACATATTTCTACTAAACAAGAATTTGAGTTTCGACGCATATTTGTCTTTAGATATATTGAATAACATGTAAAATATTGAATAACTCATGTAATGCAGTATACTTACTACTTGTGTCTTTTTTGTTTGCAGGTCTGGTTGCCCAGTTGACTTTCACTTCCTGTATGAAACAAATATTATGATATGAATGCAGAGCCGTTTTAATAAACTTCAACATCAATTTGAAGATTGCGTAAAAACTACAGTAGGAGCAGTAATATAGTGTTGGGAAAGCTAGAGTCAGTAACACATCTCGAGTGGTGACTCGCCATAAACTAACCGTTGGTGAGTCTGACTTCAACTAACTCCAGACTAAACTCTCAAATGGCCCGTGACTCAAACAAACTCTGGGTTTAAAGAGTTTCACCCAGTACTGAAATAAAATAGCAAAATAAGTTCATTCATCGGGAACAAGGATTGGATGGAATACCTTGCAATAACAGATTCATAAAATAAAATTTTCAACTTTCCTTATACAAGGATATCACTGCTACAAGTCACAATTGGGGATGGGCAATTCAGAATTCGATTTTACTATTCTTTTTCTCATTTTTCCTAGTGTTGATTAATTTTAATAATTTGGCTGTCAATTGTGGATCACAGAAACAAATAAAAAGTCGCAAAAATATTTCACCTTCCCCAAAATCTTTCTGCCGTTCATCGCAGTAATTGCCGCAGCAGCACAGGAATGGTTTGCAAACTCAATGAAGCAATACATGTCGTTCATTCCACTCGGCTAAAATGTGAGAAATAGTCTTGTTAAGAAAAGCAGAATGATCATGATATAGAAAAAACATCAGGAAGTTGACTCTGAAAAGCACATCTCAATGACAAAACCCCTAGTTTAAATAAATAAATTTAATGCAAATAATGAATGACTGTTTTCCCCTATAATAGGACAATATTGTTACTTACATCTCTGATCATATTACACTTTGTGCAAGGACCGATGACGCCAAACAACTCCATGATCAAACTGTCAGTGACTTGTGAATCCAGGTTTCCAACATATCTGTTGAAAAATAATATCAATATATAAATATGGTATACGCATTGAGTGCAAAGAGTATGGGCTACGGACAGGGGCGTGCAAATTGTAAAAAAAAAGCCTTTTTCTGTATCATGTATAGCAATTATTTTTCGTAGCTTGGAACACCTTTTAGACCCCTAAGACTTTTCCGACTGAACCTGCGCTAGATGGTCTATCTTAGCATTTGAAATTTCAGAAATCCCCCATCCCACATATTTGTCGAAGAGTATTTTTGGATATTAGCAGCTAGATAATATGCATAGAAAGTGGTCGTCACCAGGCTTATTTATAGTAAAAAGAGGACAACAAGTATTGAATATAGGGATGGGCAATATGGAATACCGAATCCGAAGGATTCGAATCCAACGGAATCCGATAACAGGATTCGGTTTCTGCCTCTCAGGCGCCAAGCATCAATTTTTGTATTTCGGGTTTCTAATTTATCAATTAATGACAAGCGTTTTTTCTCGCGTGGAAATCTCTCTCGTTGCCAGGCTTATTTATAGTAAAACGAAAAGTATTGAACAATAAAGCATGGTCATCGTTTTGTATGTTTGCACGGTCTCAGTAACTCTTTCATTAGTCGCACCAAACTTTGCTCTAACATTTGTCTCTTTTCTTGTTGTAGTTCCCAGCAGCTCATTTACAAATTGACAATATTCAACATCAAATTCCCTGAAACTTACAGCGGTCTTGGATATGCTTCTTATTTTTTACAGCGAATCGTTAGTATAACTAGTTGGTTTTCAGCCATTTATTTACATTATTGCAATACCTAAAACATTTTCTATAAGTTTACAAAATCCTTTGACATGGATTCACTTTGCATTTCAGTGGTTATTAACAGTAACTTCACAAAGACATTCTTTGAATGTGCATGAGATTGCTTTAAATAAATTCCTTTACTGAAAATTTACATTGACATGAACAGTTTTTTATCATTTTGTTCTACAAATGGCATTATTAAGTTGATAGATAGGTACACTTTGTTAGTTTTTAGAAGTTTATTTTGTTAGTAATTAATGCAAAATCCCCGAAACTTACAGCGTTCTTGGATATGCTTCGTCATCATTTACTCCCCCTCCATTCATTGAGTTCTGCATCTGACCGAACGTTCCCATCGGATTCTGTTGGTTGTTAATCAACATGTTCTGCATCGATGCTTGGACTGGGTTCATCCCACTTTGGTCCTGGAATAAAAGAGCACGTTTAGTCTTTAAGTCGAAAAGATGGCCTAATGGACAGGACAATACAATAACACAAGAATAAAACCAACTTTCGAACCCAAAAAATAATACTAGGACATTGGTAGAAGAATGTGTTATAACAGTGGTTCCCAAACTTTTTGAAAAAAATTGCATGACGGACCCCTTGCAATTTTTTTAATTATTTTTCCCGGCCTTGTACACTAAAACAAAACATTAAAGGATTACAAAAAAAAAAATCAATGCGCCGTATGGTGAAACGAACAAAAGTCTGTTTCGATATTTGGTAAACGTGCAAAAGGGCAGCTTCAGCTACAGATCTGCAATTATTAAACTTGTGGTGGCATGAATTGAACTCTCTCTGTGATATCACAGGCCAAAGCTCTGTGACATGACAATGGGGCAGCGCAATTGAAACAGAAAGTGAAGCATCAGTGTCTCCAGCAGTGATTGCGAAGCAGCAAAAGCCGACAAATCTGTATTTGAAAATTTAAGGACTTCCTTTTTGTATTATCAAGCTATTAGCCATATTACAGATTTGTCTCGCGGACCCTCCGAAATTGCGGACCCTAGTTTGGGAACCACTGTGTTATAAGGTGTAGCAGTTCAGTAAAATTCAACCCATCTTAAATTGTTCAAAAATGAATTGCAAAATGATTATGGCCAGACAAAAGAAAGGTATGTGGTGCAAATTTCGATAATCCCGACTTCAGGGTTGATCACAGTTGAGAGTTATAGTTACAAACAGTTATAGCAAAAATATTCCACGAAATAATTTTACGCCCTCGCAACTGATTTTGAATGTTTTAAAGTGATCTACTTGATTATAAAATTCAAAAAAATAAAGTTATGAAAAAACATCTCTAATAACTATTTTTACATATTGAATAAAGTTACCTGTGCGGCACCAGGCATTCCCTGGTTCAGGTTAAGTCCAGTAGGGGCAGCAGAGGTCATAGGGTTCTGCATCTTCTTTCAGTTTTAAAAACAGAATATGGAATAAATGAAGCAGATATATCTCAACAATACAAAATTTACAGCCCTAATATTGTCCTGCTGAATATAAAATATGTTCTGTTAAGCCTATTGCGCAACATATAGGTTAAGATTCATATATTTGCCCCGCGGAGTGAAAAGCCGGCAAGATATATATCTATATAGCACTATAATGGTACAATATACAAAGTTCAGAAGTTGAACACAGACTTGAAGGCACAGACTTCAAGGCTGAACCTTTAGGGGGCTGTGCCAAAACTAGAAGCGACAAAAGGATATTCGCGGGCTAAGGAGGGGACGATACAGTACATTACCGTATAATTGAATTGTTACATATACATGCTTAAACTGTGATAATGACGTAACAATTGGTATCTATAGCGTAAAAAGGCAAAAACATAAAGTGTTTAACTAATTCACTAAAATATCAAATAGCCATGCGCTCTGTAATTAACCCACCACCTTGATTCAACATACAAAATAGCAAATGGACAGGGTTGACTAGTCCATGACCAGATGACTAAGTGTCGAATCAGTAATACTGTAATACAAGAATGTCACCATCTTAAAGTAAAAAGTTACTTTCAATCTGCGCGAACGTCATTTTCTAATGAAACACTCATTGTGAAATAAATCACGAATAAATTGATAACGAGGGAGACATTTTTAAGAGTCTTGACCGAAGGAATGTTTGATTCATGTAAAAATAAGTTGTGGCCAATGACTTTTGTGCAAATAACATTTGATGGAGCAGCTTTTTAACATTTTTTTGCTGCCTCCATTACTTTCTTAGATTAAGCTAGATTTCTAACAATCACATTACTTCAATAAAACATTCTATACAACAATAAGTAAATATACATTACAATAAAGGCAATTTTCCCTCGACAAAACGCTTAAACGACATAAACAAGGAAGTAAGAAACACCAAAATAAAACTTTAATATTCGATAAGGCACAGCTTTTGGGTCTCATGTAGTTGTGTACACAAGACCCCATTTTTTCAATTCTAAGATGCCAATTTGGTACAATAAAAAAAACTCATTTCGTCTCTGAAACGAGGGCGTCGGGCACGACAGCAGATGAAATAATACCCAAAAAATTAATAGAAAAAACACAGACATGGACGACAGAGAGTTCTGAAAAATAGGCAAAACCTGGAGAAAGGTTCCACAAACAAGTGGAAAAATACTTCACAACAACCTTATCAAGGAGAATAAGTCATTTTGACATTATTGCATTACCTATCTCTGTATCTACAATCAGGCAATCATAAAAAAAACACCAAAGAAACAAACACGCAGAAAATGACAAATAAACATGATAGACTAGACATGCCTACCAGATAAGACAAGAAATAATTTGAAAACCGGCAAAATACCTGGAATAGGAGCAAAAACGCCAACTAAACGAAGAAACCCTTTTAATATGATAAGAAGAATTGTAATACATCATATAACTAAATATTAAACTAAAAGAATATATCCAGTTTATCAGCTTCAAAGCAATTTATTTACATAAAACCACGCAACTCACCGCGAATTTTTCAAGAACCCTCCCGAAGCGACGCCAGTCAACGATTAACACGCGCTTTACGCACGAGAGAAAAAATGGCGGCGGGAAATTGCATTATGGGAGATTACGTAGCACGTTTTTTTTTTTATTTGAAAAGCGTGGGCCGCGAGTGTGCCATGTTGCACCGGCTCGCGCAATATGCTTTTCCATCACGGAACAGCGCCACTGGAATGTTCGTTTCTCGCGGTGGCAATTTGTAGAAAGCTCTTCGAAAAGAATGTCTTTTTCCAGCACAATATTTGAACTATATCAGGCTTAAGCCTGCGGTAAAAAACTTATTTAGTATATTGATATCTTCCTTACTTGTGTAACATGTTATTTTCATTTTGGAGTGACGATGATGGGTATGACTAGGCTTACCATACGTCCCGCTTTAGGCGGGACAGTCGCTCTTTTTAGCGCCTTGTCCCGCCGTCCCGACAAGTCAGCCCAAAGTCACGCTTTGGCGTTCAGCCATCCAGCATAATACACGAACATGTTCTCGTTACTGTTGTTTGTGTGTAGCGCAGCGCTATCCTACTTACTGGAGCTGAATGCGTTTGTTTCGTTGTTTCCCACTAACATTGTTAAAAAACGTATCGCATGTAAAACCAATACTAATTAGTCATCTAAATTCGAATTATTTGTACCGGTATCGTTAACGTCAATTCCTTGCTATTTCTCGAACTGAACCCGATATTTGGACAGAGAATATACACATGAATTCTCGATGACAATATAGTCGATGAAGACAGCCGGGATAGCTTTGAATATAGGCCTAAGTAGTAAAATCAGAAAATGTAAAGTTACAAAATCACAGCTAAGGAGTCGTTGTCTTTGGAGGCGTTCCCCTTTGAAGTCACAAAAATATTCATTTTGACCAACATTGTTTTTTTCGCGTCACCCTTCATCGTGAAATGCCATTTTCATGTTTTTCCTAGATTTTATTCACATCAATTGTATTTTCATTTTGGTGAAAAATAAACTACTGATTGACGGTGCAGGATTTGTGGATGGTGTGTAAGGTCGAGTTTCCTGCAACGCAACCATCGCGCGCTACCAATAAAAATGGGGCATGCTCTATTGCTCGAAAAAAATTGAGCAGCAATAAATTCACTTTAAATATTGCCTGAATTCACGAAACAATACAGTTTGTATGTGCGGCATTGTGGGTTTTCAATAGACACTATGTGACTATGAGTTCATGAAAGAATATTGCGTTGCAATAAAAATATAGTTGCTGTGTGCGGGCGGGCCTAAAAGAAGCATTTTTCAATAAAACTGTGCAATATCGGAGTTATTTGGGCAGAAGTTGGAGCTGAGGACACGTTATTTCAACTGAATTCGGACATAAGTCCAAATAAAACGGTACCGGTAATTTTGTCACGGTAATTTCAACTGTATATACAAGCATTGGTGGGATTCAGCCGGTTCGCACCGATTCTATAGAACCGTCTCACTGAATTTTATGAGATCAGCGAACCGGTTAGCATTACTGAAAAAACATGACTTTTTGTAACAGAAACGGCTGAAAAATATGTGATGAAACCGGCTGACAAACAATTTGAATCCCAACACTGTATATAAGTGATAAGACCACGGAAAACAGTAACTTAGTGAAACTATGGATGGTTTTGTTATTATTATTATGTTGTTGTCTTTTATGTTAACATTTTTCTTCCTATCGTTATCAAAAAATAGCTATTATTTTTACAGCTAAATGCTTTGAAAATTTTCTTGACTGAAGATTGTATTTTTCGCTAGAAGGCTTACTTGTATTTAATTCAAATATTTCTGTGAGCTCTATGGAATTCATAATAGCGCACCTTGTGGCGTTTCCGCATATCAGCGGATTTCGCGCTTTGCGAATTTTTTTATGGGGAACGATCGACCGTGGGACCTGATCTGGTATTACAGAAGTGACTTGGATCAGTAGGTATTTCAATTCACGTTGAAACCTAGTCTAAATAAGTGGATCATTGTCACAGGACTAGGATTGTTATTTCGGGACCAAATTTGAAATTCCGCGGTCGGGATTAATAGGATTTAAAAACCACAAAAACAAAATATTATAAGTAGTCGTGTATATTTAAAAAAAAATTGAAACAAGAGTATAAAGAGTGTCATCATCGAGGCAATTTCTGTTTTTGTTGGAAAAAATTCAGGAACTGAAAAGGCACGCTCAGCCTGAACCAGTGATTTCCTTACACCCCTCTCCCCCCTAATTTTCAGGTGTGACACCATACTTTATTGCTTAACCTAAATAAAATTGTATGTGGGGTCATCAAATGGGGTCATATGCCGTTGAAGATGATCAGTCAAATAGATGACACATTTTTGGACACGTTTAGAGGCCATAACGATCGTTTCAAAATTTTGTTGTTATTGTTATTTGTCTCCGTCTCCATTTTTAAATACTGGCCCAATTGCTTTGATATTTTCAGTGGTTAAAGATAAAATTTTTCTCCAGAAGACTATTACTTTTTTTTTTCGCTATGACGTCATCAAAATTATTGCCACTGGGTGGCGTTACGTGTCCATATATTTGAGCATAGCTCTATTGTTATAAGTTACGAATAGTTTTATCACTAATGACACAATATCTACCATCCTTCAAATTTGGAAGCACCCCCTCTAAAATAAAAAGCTGGTGAACATACTGGCTTCAACTGACGTAGATTTAATTGTTTTTAATGCGCATAGAACTTTCCATGTTTTCTGATCTCTCCCTGCTTGGCTTATATAGCAGCATTTCTTTTTCAACCACCGTTCGACATCCAGCGAAAGCATTGAGCTCTTGCACAATCGTCATTTGGGTGTCTTCGTTGTGGCTGCTATATCTTTTCATCAAACATTGATCTTCTCAATAGTGTGTCGATCGGATTCTTCCGTACAGAACAATCTTTGAAGGATATTTGTCGACCAAGTCAGCAATTTTTTGATGATTACATTTACGAAAAGCACAGTGAAGCCGTTTTAGAATAACAATACGTCAGTACGTATTGAATCCCGGGATTATATTCAAAATAACGCGGGAATCGGGATTTCCCGGATCGCAACGGTACCTGGAAAAGCTACGACAGTCCCTGTGCTTCCACGATACCCCGATACATGTACTGGCAATTTACCACATATGATTTTTCGGTAATTGGTGATAAAATATGTTGTTTTGCCCTTCGTAACCACATGTTTGAGCAAAGCTCTCTTGTCTTTTGAGATCGCCATTGGTAAACATTATGAAGTAAAGACGCCTCTCGCTGAGTAAACAATAAGCCAAGGACAAGGTCGCCGAATACACAAAGTTCCTAGATTGTAACACAATATCCAATACATAGGCGATTATTTTACGACTGAATTCATTTTTATTATAGATTACGTGATTATTAGAGAAGTTGAAGGGCTTTTCTAGTATTTTGAGAGTTTATTTTTTCCAACCTAATTAACGAAACAAGTTAAGTAACTGGAATTGTTCTATAGTTATACTATCTACAATCTGGAAAACATGCTATTGCTGCTCGGAAAGTTAAAACCAAGTTACGACGCTGAATGGAACTGTCGCAACGAGCGATAAACTGAAACTGGGATTTAGTTTTTTGATTCTTCGAGTTTTTGATGCTGTTATTGACCATGTCGAAAAGAAGGGAGATAATCTCACATAAAGCAAAGGCATGAGTTGTAGTAGATGAAAACGTCTTTTAAGACCTTGTAAGGATTCTGGTTATTTATTTTCGCGCTTCAGTTGACTTACCGGATAACCGGTAAAAACGTATTTTGACAACTAGGAAAATATTTTACTACATTACAATCTTAAATCTTTATTACTTTGTCAATATCGCAGTCGAAACAGCATTGTCCCAACGTTAGATAACGTAGAAAACGAATCCCAACAACAACAACATAGGCCAATGGCTTTTAATTTTTGTTCGTGTATTATGCTGGATGGCCGAACGCAAAAGCGGGACTTTTTGTTGACAAGTCGGGACGGCGGGACAAGACGCTAAATAGCGGGACTGTCCCGCCTAAAGTGGGACGTATGGTAAGCCTAACTCAAGTACTAACGTACAAGTATTTCAATTTAAAATCAGTCATCAAAAATCCACAGTCAACGATCAAAAGGCACATTTTTAAATTTTGCAATAGGGCGCCATTATATGTAAATACGGCCTTAAAAGGCTTGCATACACAAAGTTTTTTTTATTAAAATTCAATTTTTCAGGAACTAGGCGCTGAAGTCGAAGTCAAAATCTCCTATAACCGATCGTCGCATTACTTTACGTTTTAAATTGGTTGAGTTCGTGCTAGCCTTTGTAATATATTTTTAATCGACCACGGGTTGTCGCTCTTGCGCTATAGGTTATTTCTAAACCGCCTGAAAGCAGATATTTTTGTGATCACTTTTGAAAGAATGTGTGCAAGTAACCACTTTGATATATGCGGAAACAAGGTTACATATTGCAACATTACGCACGATTAATATTACTTATAGTGGGTTTTAAAGCATATGAATGTAAAATTTAATATGTTTTGAGTTATGTCATTTGAATGGAAATATAGGCTTTTCGGCGCTCCGGAAGTATGTGCACCGAGATGGCGCACAACCCGAACCCTAACTGGTACACATACTATATTCAGGTTGTGCGCCATCTTGGTACACATACTTCCGGAGCACCGGCTTTTCCACCAGCGACTTTTATAAGGGTCGTCAAAACAAAAATATAGATATCAAATAACGTTACAACATCGTGACGTCATAATACTGAGAGTGAGTACGCTGTATTATTTCATCTAAATAAATCCATCTTTTCAATTTTTAAAGTCCCGATAATGTAGAAGCCTCACGATATTTACAACCTAAATAGAATAAAATTATTCGCCTTTGAATTGTATGCTGGGCTCATTTCAGACGTAATGTGCTACGCTATTTTGGCAATTACAGCGCACCCGAACCGGTTACTGGAACAGTAAAATGATTCGTAAAATGGTTTTCGTCTCAAACCTTTCTTCGCCTCTTCCGACTCAACGAAAATAATTCGTGCAACAGTATACTGTATGCAAGTTGCATTTTTTGGGAAATAAGCAACAGAAACTGGAAATGCCAAGTAAGGGTGGTTTTACTTAAAAAGAATAATTTCAAGTCTCTTCGCGTTTTTGAGCAAAACGTGACTAGGACGTCGTCGTTTATTTATTCCAGTCAAGTAAGTAATCGCCGTAAGTAACTATCAAACCTCATACAGGCAAATTAGAGGGATACTTTCGTTGGAATAGCTGAAGTGAGTGCAATATCCATCATGATTATAATATTAGTTGAAATATGAGCGTTCCAGAAGTATGTGTACCAATATGGAGGTAACTATTTTTTCGCCTCTTTTACATCAAGTTGTGTAAAAGGACTGAATCCTATAAGTAGGGGGTATATCCGGTGGTGAGATTCAAATGTTTTGTCAGCCGGTTCTATCACACAAATGTCATATTTTTCAGCCGTTCCGTTACAAAAAGTCATGTTCTTTTCAGTAATGCCAACCGGTTCGCTGATCTCATAAAATCCCGTGATACGGTTCTATAGAACCGGTGCGAACTGGCTGAATCTCACCACTGGGTATATGCACTTAGCTAACACAGACAGTACCCGAACTCGTGATAAAACTAAAATGAGAAAAAATTATGGTTGACCCTAACCTGGTACGCACACTACGGGAGTTACCGAAATATGGCCTACTATTACAGATGGTTCATCATGGTTCGACATCTCATAGGACTGGGCATTTCGAATCGAATAGTAAAATATTCTAATCGGTTCTAACGAAAATTTCGAATCTTGTTTTTTTAACCAAAGGCCGAGGTGAATTCCTCAATTTTTCTATTGAAGCCAAATATTTTCAATGCAATTCCGACATATGACTTTTTCCTTTATAGTAAGTTATTAATGAAATATATTTCTTATTGTGTGTGAACGCTCAGCAAATTTTCTGAGTGATGAATTCTAGGTTCAGATTCAGATAATTTATTTCTATCGTGCAAGAATCAACACAAAAATTAAAGCACGAAAAATTGACAAACGTGTATAATAACAATCGTAAAAAAGGTAGTTATACACAAAACAATTCATACAAGTGAGACTCATAGCAATAGATAAGGAGATAAGGTTTCCGGTAATTTATGTATCTTACGGACCCAATACAATGAAAAAGTCACATACAATGAATATCTTCCAAGTATTCGAGAAAAGTCACATACAATGAATATCTTCCAAGTATTCGAGAAAAGTCACATACAATGAATATCTTCCAAGTATTCGAGAAAAGTCACATACAATGAATATTTTCCAAGTATTCGAGAAAAGTCACATACAATGAATATCTTCCAAGTATTCGAGAAAAGTCACATACAATGAATATCTTCCAAGTATTCGAGAAAAGTCACATACAATGAATATCTTCCAAGTATTCGAGAAAAGTCACATACAATGAATATCTTCCAAGTATTCGAGAAAAGTCACATACAATGAATATCTTCCAAGTATTCGAGAAAAGTCACATACAATGAATATCTTCCAAGTATTCGAGAAAAGTCACATACAATGAATATCTTCCAAGTATTCGAGAAAAGTCACATACAATGAATATCTTCCAAGTATTCGAGAAAAGTCACATACAATGAATATCTTCCAAGTATTCGAGAAAAGTCACATACAATGAATATCTTCCAAGTATTCGAGAAAAGTCACATACAATGAATATCTTCCAAGTATTCGAGAAAAGTCACATACAATGAATATCTTCCAAGTATTCGAGAAAAGTCACATACAATGAATATCTTCCAAGTATTCGAGAAAAGTCACATACAATGAATATCTTCCAAGTATTCGAGAAAAGTCACATACAATGAATATCTTCCAAGTATTCGAGAAAAGTCACATACAATGAATATCTTCCAAGTATTCGAGAAAAGTCACATACAATGAATATCTTCCAAGTATTCGAGAAAAGTCACATACAATGAATATCTTCCAAGTATTCGAGAAAAGTCACATACAATGAATATCTTCCAAGTATTCGAGAAAAGTCACATACAATGAATATCTTCCAAGTATTTGAGAAAAGTCACATACAATGAATATCTTCCAAGTATTCGAGAAAAGTCACATACAATGAATATCTTCCAAGTATTCGAGAAAAGTCACATACAATAAATATCTTCCAAGTATTCGAGAAAAGTCACATACAATGAATATCTTCCAAGTATTCGAGATTCGATCGAAAAAAAAACTATATTCGATTCGATTCTGAAATTTTCAGGCCCAATGAAGATTTTTTTTGGCGGAATTGCGATGCTATTACTTTGTATTCAATGTGGTTTTAGTGATCTTGTTTACGCAGCTCATCATTCAGAGGATGAACCCACGGCAGATTCCTCACTCGGAATACACAGGGTAAACCAAAAGTAGGTCGGCAGTTATTGAACTAATACCTATGGATAACTATTATCCTACTTATGGCCCACCCATAATATAATAAACTAGCGAAAAATGCAATCTTCAACCACTGAAAATTTCAAAACAATTGGTCCAGTAATTACTGAGAAGAACGATTTTATTCATATAACGATAGAAAGAAAAATTCTAACATAAATAACAAGAACAACAACATAAGAACAAAACGATCCATAGGTTAATTTCGTGTCCAACAAAGGTAGGAAGTAGGCCGAAGTATTCGTACCAAGATGGCGTACAACCTGAACATAGTATGTGGACCAGGTTAGGGTTGTTCAGGTTGTGCGTCATCTTGTCATCAAATGCGTCATCAAGTCCACTCCGTGTCCACTCAGCGATATAAACGAACCGCATCGGATCTCATTCGGAGCAAAAAGGTGAGCCATCTTGTATAAATTTTCATTATTGTACAAAATATGCAAGTAATTGGGGCGTAGACACACTCTTAACAATGTAAAAAAGGGTACTCCCGTAGTGTGTGTACCAGGTTGGGGTCAGGTCATAATTTTATTTCGATTTTCCTCAATTTAGTTCTTTTACGAGTTCGGGGACTGTCTGTGTTATCCAAGTGAATATAACTCCATATTGGTACACCCACTTCTGGTGATCCAAAAAAAGCATTTTTCCGTGTCATATATATATAGCAATTTTTCATAACTTGAAACGTTTTATGAAACCCTAAGATTCTTGACCCGTTAGCTGTTACGGACTAATTTGACAATTAGAAATTTCAGAACCAGAAATTTTCGAATCGAATTGTCAAATTTTTGTATTTGTATCGAATGTTTTAACCGCAGAGCCCCAAATTCAAGATCTCTGGATCACAGCTGGCAGGAAGCCATCCGAACCAATATTGTGAGTCATCTCATATAAATTTATATTATCGTCCGAAATCGAAATCGAAAATTGTATCGAAGGTCACCGCACATGCAAATCGGTACGGATTTTAAATCTCTGAAAGATCATTCATGAGCGATGGAGTGGATTATCTCGTCAAATCTATCATGATAACTAGGCTATCGCGAGACATGAACCGAAATTCTAATGAAGACCTGTGGTTTCATCGTACGTACAGAGCGTGGGTATATTTTAGCTGACATTTCTATTGTTTATTAATTTCACTTTCTAAGGTGCATAAATATGTGGTTTGTGTGGGCGTGCGACGATAAAGTTATAGGTCATATAAAACGCTGAGTATATATATATGTATGTTTTTTCAGAATGATTCAAAATATCAGGAGAGTTTGCGTTGACTTGCGAAGGAAAGAGCGAGTTATTAGAAAAGCATTTACATATTGGTGGTGGAGGGAGCCGTAAACGACCAGCGGTTACGAGAACTAAGAATGCCAAGTATGAGTACTTACAAGTATTCGATTCTTATCCGATTCCGAGTCTCGATTCCTCGACATATCTTACCGAATAAATCTACCCACCTAAGCAATACCATATGAAATCAAGCAAGACAGCGATGTTCAAATTCTGGACGGACAAGAAGGCCGAAATTAAGTAGTATGGGTATCCAATCTGTCGCAGGAGACAAAATCGCACAAAAAACTCTTCAGAACCCACAGAGAATTTCAAAATAAATAAACGTTAAAGCTTTCCAGCGAAATATATATAAATCATATACAGTGAAGTCTGAGGCGTCGTAGCAACTCAACATATCAGTGAAGCAGTTTATACATATATGTTACATATATGTGGAGGAATTGCCACAAAACGTTACACATTGTTTGCAATCAGAGTTTTAAAAATCGAGAATCGATTCCAGTGCATCGGAATCGATTCTGCGAAGAATCGATTCTGTAATCGAATCAGGACTCGATTCCGCCATCCCTAACAAGAACCACCCGACGACGGCGAGGAGTCTAGCAATGCTCTCGCAAATAATTTACCCCGCTTTGGATTCGAACCTACGAAACCACCGAGAGTAAGCAGAGGTGTGGTGGCGAGCGTATTCCTAACGCTTAGCACGACACAAATGCAATAACACCAGAAATCTAATCTGGATTCGAACTCAGGGTATGTAACTTCACAGTAAACTCTAAAACGCGGGTTCAAAATGCAGAATTTCTTGCACTCACGATAACATTGACGTTCTGCGATGAATCGTAATCTGATTGATGACGTCACTATTAGATTTTCACAATCCATTGTTCGATACCGAAACTGCCGAAAGAAAACGCGGTGAAATGTCGACGAAGTATTTCTATTTTTGACATCAAATATGAAATCGAGCACTGACTTAGCATGATATACAAAAACTACCCCACTATGCCAAATTTATCTAGGACCTGCGACTTTCATTAACGGTATATAATAGTATAGTATACTTTATGCTTTGAAATACCGTGACATATAGATATATATGAGACACGTACTCGGCGTGGCAGTTGTAATTGCGCTTCAACTTCTAATTCATCTAAATTACCTTTAAAAATGTGGCAGATACCGTTTTTTTTTCAAGTTCAAAATAATCTGTTTGTTAGTAAAAGCCTAGAGGCGCTTTCTGCGTGTTATCAGCAATAATCTAAATTCCTGTTTTGAATCCGTGAGTTATGATTTCAGTGTTGTGACACCGATGTATATAAGCGGAACATGATAGCTTAAATATGGCAACTGGGGAACATTTTATGAGTTATAGGTAGATAGTTTAAAAAGTAAAAAAAGTAATCGATACTCTTGAAGTGTGTGAAGCAAGTAGGCGGACACCGGAACGTAGTATGTGTACCAGGTTAGGCCCTAATTTCAGGTACAAATAAGAGTCACTTGGCTAGTCCCCGAACTCGTAATAGAACTAAAATAAGGAAAATTGGAATAAAATTATGGCGTAACCCTAACCTGGTACACATAATACGTTCCGATGCCCGCCATCTTGGTTCACATACTTCGGAACATCGGAAGTACCAAAAATTCACGTTTATGTACACAAATGAAGTTCGAGGTGCCAGATTTTTTTTAAATTAACATTGGTCGGATGGGAAGGCTAAATAAGTTTAGGTATTGATCTCTTTTAACTTTCCAATAGTTTTTAAATGTTTTAATTTGTGTAGCCATCGTTGTGATTCAGTATTTCGTACCCGAGACCGTAGCCCACTGCCACTACCTATTGCATTGTCAACGATGTAACCATCAGGAAGACCAGTCATTAGCAAAGCTAGAAAACTTAAATTAAAAATGACTTTGGAAGAATTGCTTAGTAACATGGACATTATTGACACTGTTATCGAATTTGTTTTGTCTACGGCCAGAAATGTTTAGAAATAATTACTTTATGTCATTGTATAATTATATATTCGTAAATATTGTATTATATGTTAGTATAGTATTTTTAAATTTGAATTGATCAAAGGCGCAAAAGACCACTGAAGTTATGCCATAAAATATATAACAACAACAACAACATCGTTGTGATGAAACAATGTTTTCAGTGCTTCGAAGCGAAGATCGGCCATCTTGACAACAGGCTACTTAGTTACAATAATATGGCAACTGCAATTATGAGCTAGTGAAATATTCGACGAGTTAGGCAGAGAACTGTAAGAGACTTTGGACAAACTGTAGGTAAATCATTGTTTCCCAACCTCTAAGGGTCGTCAAAAAGGCTCAAAAGTTATTGGTTTTATTATCTAGTACATTTTATTGTTCATTTTATATTGTAGTGTGGCTTAGTAGTATGTGTACATGTGGAAAGTGTCACAGCGTAAAATCTTGGCAACAGCTATTTTGCTTGCATAAAGCCTTTATTAAATTTGGGTTAGGAAGGGTTTGGGCCCTCCGGGTTAGAATATTCGAATCTATTTATGCGAGTGGAACTATGTTTTAGGTAGCGATGATCTTTTAATTAAGAAGTATATAATCTACACTAAACGTAGTGAGAAAAGTTTGAGAACCACTGTACTTAGGCATAATTCACCGCTATAATTCCTTATAACGCCCGTATCACTTGGCACTTCAGTTGTCGCCATTAACTTTGCTCATTTTATCCCGGACTCATCCGATCGATTCATGTATTGTGACATCATCGAAAACAAACATCACTCTTACACGCTAATATTATGGAATATATAGATCACACATCGATGACCAACGGTAACGATAACCGCCTCCAAGGACCATGCTTTAAATCATTATTGGTCGCGCAATATAATTATTCTTGAATACGAGTACCTATTGCAATTCGTTTAATGATATTGATTCTGGCCCCAAATTGCGCATTCTATTTTTTTCTATAATTGCTATATCGCCATAACAAAACTAAAACCAAATTTTGATGTTTTATCTAAAAATAGCTCAAGGAATTTGTTGAGATTGCGATTAATTTAGTTTTGGCATTAGACGTATTGTTTTCCACTGTTGCTTTTGTAATATATACTGTAAATATTGTTCATAAAATGTAATTGTTTTACATGACTTACACTTACATGACCCACCAGTATAAGTGAGCAAAATTGTTGGCCCCTGGTCAAAAATCCTTTCCCATTTCTGTTTGCATGGACTTGATGATGGAGGAAACCGTACCCGATCAACGGTTACGATAATCGCCTTCAATGACCATGCCTCAAATCATCATCAATCGCGCAATATTATAAATCTTGAATATGATTACCTGTTCGCGTGTTTTAATGATATTACCAGTTCCCGTCCATATCGTGTATGGCTATTAGTTAGATAGATCGTTCAGATGAATGGACTTGATGGTTGAGAATGCCAACACCGACCAACGGTAACGATAACCACCTTTGATGACTATTCTTCGAATCACCAATAGTCGTTATAATCATCATTACGTATCGATCTTTAGATCGGTAAGTATGTTGATAGGTATTTGTCTGTTTGTCTGTTAGATGTACGCGATATCTCACGAAGGCGTGGTTGAATCTGCTCCAAATTTTGCATGTACATTTATCATATCTCGGACCAGAAGCCTATTGATTTTGAAAAAATTATGTCATATAATTAGCGAGTTATTAATTAATTAGTAATGGGACACGCGGTGTCACTATAGAGTCATGAATCGAAACCGCAGTTTCGATCGATAAGTCTTCGGTCTCCGACCGATATTCTCGTCATTTAATGTTATTAGTTCTGCCACTGATATTGTTTTTTCATTGTATTCTTATCACAGTCTGACAGTATCAAATCATTTATATTTGTTCCTAATATTTTTCTTGTTAGCTTACAAGCAGTACGGTACCGGTACTGAGATAACGCGTCAGGACACCAATGGTGAATATTTATTTCAACATCCAGCGTGCTAATTTCACTTTATTTATTTACCTGATCGGTGTCCATTGCTATATCGCTTCATAGCACAACCACGTTGTGGTCAGGTCACCTTCAAAATTCCCCAGTTATTCTACAGAACAACATTTCGCTGCAGCTAGGTCTATGCAAACGGGAAATCCCCCGTTATTCGCTGCTATTATGGCACATTTAATGCACGGTAATTTTTAGTAATAATATATAACAATTGCAATTAGTTAGCTCTTTAGTAAAATTTATATGGTATCCATTTGTTGAAACTCTTCTCCCCGATCTGTCAAACTAGGTGTTAGAACCTTGGGTGTCGCAGCTCGATAACCAGTTTTGGTTCCCCGCGGCTTCCCTTCCCCAGTAATTTAAATATCATTTTTTCTATATATTTTTGCATGTGTTTTTTGTTTTTTACTGGTTGGAAAAAATAAACTTGACTTGACTTGACTTGACTTGGTCCCAAGTTGCGCATTTTAATCTTTTCTTTAATGGCTATTCCGGTGAAATTAATGCATTTATTATATATCAACAATTCGTCAATAGGCTTATGCGAAGTCTGGAAACTAGAGCCTTTGAGGGCCATGCCTCAAATCACCAGCAGCCGCGCAATATGATAATTCCTGAATATGATTACAAGTTTGTTCGCTAGTTTTAATGATAGTAGTCCTGCTATTGAATATTGATTTTGGTCCCAAGTTGCGCATTTTAATCTTTTCTTCAATTGCTATATTGCCAAAACTAAATGCATATCGATCAATAGTTCGTCAATACAGGCAGGCGATAGATTAGTTCTAGAAAAGTGGATAAATAAGCGTCTTTTATATGACGTTTTTTATTTTAAAAATATTTTGACCGAGGGCAACTAATCGTAGATGGGTTTATTGGAATCTTTTACATCTTGCTTTCAATACAGGCGCTAAATATAGGTAACGTAAATTTATAATATTTTCTTTGATTGCCATCTCGCCAAACCAGATGCACTTCAATATTACTGTATCGTTTTTGTTAGTATGAATACAGAAAGTCTAAACAAGTGAGTCCAAAGTTTTTCGGTTTTAGAAATACTGAGCACGCTTTGGGTCGATTTTAGAAAAATATAAAACAGCGTCTCATATATATATGATTTTGTTTTAGTTTTTCAAGTGCAACTGAGATATTTGGTCTGAGGGCAGCTAATCTTAGTAAGGCTCTTTTAATAAGAAGCTTAACACTTTGCTACTAACAAGGCTTTAGGCAAGAAGTAAAAAAAACGAAATTTTTTAATCTTTGTTCAATTGTGATCTTCTGAAAATTAGATACAGGTCGACTTCGGGGTGGCCAAAATTTCGATAGACCTCAGGTTAAATAATATCGACGTTCGGTTCGGTTAATTTAACCACGAAAACACAAGAAAAATTGTTACTTTTTGTGGAGAATTTTGCGTTGAAGGCTATTTTTTTTGCAAATTGTTTTTTGCAAATGCAAATTGGTTTCAGTCCAATCAGCAATTTTGTACTTCACTTTAACAGTTATGGGTTTTGTGTATAATTAGGAGTTGGACCCGAACCATCTTGAATATAGAAAAGATAAGAGGTTTTAATCGATGTATAATGTATGGTTTGTAAAATCGGTATTTATACATTTATTGGGATAAACTGATTACCCTTAATTTCAGAGTAAAGGATTTTGAAGTAATATCAATTACTTCGACGTTTAATCTGTTAATTGATACAATTTCATTGATATTATATTCTGATATTGGGAAGATCTAACTTTTCAAAGCGACTTACATACAGAGGATTTGATATTTTGCATTTTTCATGGTACTTTGCAAGAGAAAATTTTCCTAGTACAGTAGTATTATTGATGTCAACACCGTAGACATTTGACCGAAAGACAAAAATCAGATTGGGGTATAGATCGAATAGTTTTAAAAAGCCTCAGTTGTATAAGAAGGAAACTAAATAAAACCTAAAATAACTAGAAACCAGTTTGCTAAGTTCTAACAACATTGTTTCAAATTTTACATCAGCAAGAAAGGGCAATGCTAACGTAGTCAAATTCTAACTATCTAATCCCGCGGTGGGCAAATTACGGCCCGAAGTGTTTCATCCGGCCAACTCGTGTCTGCCGAAATTACGACTGTAGTTTTTATGAATATAATTCATATTGAATTCATGTTGAATTCATTGTGACATTTTACTTTTTATAATTATATAAACGTTAGCCTAACTGTTGCAAACAAACAACTTTTTACTCATAGCTATGTTACACGTTTTCATAAGTTAGAATGTTCTTATAAGGACTGTACGATAAGAAGGAATTTTCAGGTTATGGAAATGTTTCACACCCTATTTTTCGACTTGGACAACAACCTGCGCTTACGTTTATATTTTTAGAACAATTGAACAAGCTTTTTGGGTAATTGCATACCCCAGAACTAGAGAGTATTGCGGGGGTCACATCGTAGTTATTTCGTTTTATTTCTCAGGGTTAAGGTGGTCACTTTAATCGATTTCACCCACATCCATATTTTGAATATCCCATGCTTTGTAGGGGCGTAATTGACTGTAGTAAGACTTTTGTTATGAAAAAAACTTTTTCTACGTGGTTTTCGACGTGGAAGTCGTATGTACAAATTAAAATTTTTATTTATCTTGCCTGGAGCCTGCAGAGATTTCTTGCCATAGACTACCGTAGGTCAAAAAAAAAAAAATTCGCGCTTTCGACTATAGATATTATATTGAGGGCAGGGCTTATATTAAAATCATTTTGAAAAGTCAGGCTAGGTCTTATTTTCCGGGAAACACGGTAGTTACTTGTATTTGACATATAATTAGTGTCGCAGATTAATCCAAAAGAATGGAGATTATGCTTTTTTTACTTCAAATTAAAGGTTTGTTTACCTGGCAAATAGCGTTTGTATTGTTTTAAGAAAAATGTTTCGTTTTCGACATAAGATGGCACCGTAATACGGCTAGTTATTTATGTTTGTTTGACACAAATAATCAACTTCGCTTATGAGTTTGACTTTGCGCGGTACGTTGTGAAAGAGAAAATTTGCCACAAGGCGACCTTATTTATCACATTTAGTGCAGATAATATTATACGACTTTTCCGCAGAAGCTCCGATATTGCCGACGTTCGTAACCGCTTTAGCTGGTGCTGCTTGATACACCATTCCGTTTTCATTTAATGGTTATAAACAATACAAAATTAACTAAAATTTCAAGGTAAATAAATTCAAATTCTCTTATTTATTTTTCGCGCAAATAAGTTTTGACAAACTAAATGGACAATATTATCTCGTTGGTTAAAGCTACAAAACTTAATGTGATTGTGACGTAAATATTTTGGTAACGTCATATTAAATTACACAGCGAAATCAAAAATTTTACAATTTCATAATCAGTATGAGCTTATACGCGTCAGATTTGTATCAATGACCCCAGGCTATCACAACTGCATAAACGAGAATCGAAAATCCAGCTCAGTAGAAGTCATTATAGAACGAGATGAGATTAGGTTTTACATAGATTAAGCCAGTTACCGAGATCTACATTGTCAGATTTGGACAATTGAACGCCTGTCTATATGAGTAGCAGACTTTGAACTATGATATCTGCCATTTGTGTGTTGAGTGTTCAACGTGTATAAGTCAGATATCCAGGGTTCGAATGCCAGAAAGTATGAGTTTAGGTTTTGCGTAAATTAAGCCAGTTACCGAAATGTGAAGCATCAGTTTTGGACAGATTAATACCTGTCTATACGAGTAGCAGTCAGTCAGTCAGTAGTTTATTTTTCACCAAAATGAAAATGCACTTACTGTGAACATAAATTTAAATAAAAAATTGAAAATGACATTTCACGGTGAAGGGTGACGCGAAAAACCAAAGTTGGTTATCAAGCAGCGACACCCGTGATAAGAATCTAACTTTGATACAAGTTTTATAGAAATAAGACGAACAATATATAAATTAATATATTTACAGACAGACATTTACAACAGACAGTAAAGTATGTGTTATGTCAGCGGTTCACGAAGGGTGCGCTAAAACGAGTTGCTAAGTGCGCCGCGAAAATTAACAGAAATGTGTTAAGCATAACTAAAATATGATTAATATTTACCCAACTTATTTAATATACATGTTCTATTGTTTCCTTTTTTAAATGCTGTATGTACAAATCAATCAATTCGTTTTACTTTTCCATATCGTTTACTTTCTGTTACGTAGTGACGTCCTCTATTGTTAGGTAACTATAGAGGTAGTAGACACTACTTGCTGTAATTTCGCGAGCTACAGTTTATTTATCTACTGTAAACCGAGTTTAGCGAACATGGCTGATTTTTTTAGGATTACCAAAAAAAAATCGGGCTGAGATTTACTTGTATTCAAAAGCAGCATTTTTTTGTGCAATCTCGCCGTGAATTTTTTCCTGATAATTCGCCGCACAGACAAAAAGTGGTACTGCCGTAGTATGTGTACCAGGTTAGGGTTATGCCATAATTGTATTCCAATTTTCCTTATTTTAGTTCTATTACGAGTTCGGGGATTAGCCAAGTGACTCCCGTAGTATTTGTACCTAGAATTATGTCCTAACCCTAACCTGGAACACATACTACGTTCCGGTGTCCGCCATCTGCTTCACATACTACGGGAGCACCCAAAAAGTTTGGGAACGCGCTGTTATGGCATCTGAAATCTCTGGGTTGACACTTTGGTATAAGTCAGATATCTCCGGCCCAAATCCCAGAAAGTACGAGTTGTGGTTATCGACGCAAATTTAAAAGTAACAGAAGTTTGAGATGAAATGCTACTTAAAATATTTAACGACTGACACCTTTTAACAGTATTGAATTGCGATGAAATGACATCTAAACATTTCACGACTGACGCTTTTTGACAGTTACTTTTTTAACGTTGCCAAGACGAAAAATTTTACCTTAATATTGCGTAACTTTTTTAACACCCTGTATATATGTAGTAAAACATGCATAACAGGTAGAAAGCAATTATCCCTGGTATATGTTACGCAGACATACAGTGACTTCTGATCGATATTTATAACATTCTGCGTAGTTGCCCTAATTATGCCAAGTCTGACATATTTATTCTCGCTGTATCCACTTGGTATATTTGGCCATTCAACTGTGTGATTGTTATAAAATCCAATTGTCAAAATTTCCGAACATTTGAATACTTAAGTGTATCTAAAAATCAGGAAATATACCTGAAACTTCAAATAAGTATCAGAGGGACTCGGCTGGAATGACTTTCTTATGCAATAGCCTAATACGAATATCGTTGGCAGACGCTGATCTGTCGAGTCTTTGGCATGTTCGAAACTGCGGTCGAAGTTTGAAATTGACGAATTTGAACTCATATGTAGGACTAGCACGTCAGATCATTCTTGCTTAATGGAGATGTCTTATATCGATTATTGACGTAAGCACTGTGCGGTCGAAAAAGGCAATTATCTGATTTCGATACACGATAATTCGAAAAAATAAAATTCACGTGGCGTGAATAAAAATAAAACATTGGGGCGTCTATGAGTTTTCGGTTTCACAAACTGATCGGAAGGTTGCGAGCTTGAAGTCAAAACATAGTAAACGAAATTCTTTAGTATATACCAGACAAACTACGGCCTGCGTGTCAAATCCTGCCCGTTGGGTAATTCAATCTGGCCCGCCTGATGCTGTCACAATCAAATTAAAACCAAATTTTGCTGTTTTAGCAAAAAAATAGCTCAAGGAATTTGTTGGGATTGCAATCAAATTGAGTTTGGGCAGAAGGCTTATTGATTTCCACTCTTGCTTTTGTAACACTGTACAAATTGTTCATAAAACGTAACTTTTTCTTCATACTCACATGGCCCGCCAGTCTAGATGGGCAAAATTTTCGGCCCCTGGTCTGAAAACCTTGTCCACCGCTGGTATATACTAAGAATAATTTGAATCAAGTCTCGGAGTCTTTTTTATATCACGTCAGTTCAATTCTGGCCACCTAACAGGGCCCACACTTAGATGAGCTTAGTATTTTGAAATTTATTGAGGATATTTCTAACTTAAGGATAGAATGTGTTACCGTATCCAGTGGTGTATTCTAGGGTATGGCAGCCATTGCTCGTGCCGTGGGCGCATTTGGAAAGGGCGTAAAGTTTTAACCGTAAAATGCTTCAATGAAATAATTTTAAATTGTAAATAATTGAATCTCGTATTTTCCCTTAAATCATAACGTACAAGTATCTAAATTCAACATCAGTCGTTGAAAACCTTCAGTCAACAATCAAGCGGCGCAATCTTTACCCACTGACAATTTTAAAGCAATTGGTCCAGTAGGTAAAATAAAAGGCGATTTTTTTATAACGACAGGAAGAAAAATACCAACAAGATTAACAACATAATAACAAAACGATTCATAGGTCCATTTCGTGTCCAATAATAAGCGCTTTCACATTCTGTTCGCTGTTTGCGAGTTCAAAAAATGTCCCAATTCTCTTTGTTCTATTGGGGGTTAACTCAAAAAACGGAATACGAATTTAATCGGTAAAACAGTGCACAAACGGGATCTTTTGTACAAAGCCCCACCACTACCACTAATGTAACAATGTGAGATTTGAGAAGAAAAAAAGGTTTTAAAATGAGTAATTATCCAGAAATTCAGTTAGGTATCGGTTAGGAATGATTTAAAAATTTGAAGTTTCAGCGCAATCTGCATTCCTATCATTCGTTCCAACTGGATTTGTTCTTAATTTTATATTTTGAGCGTTGGCGAGGATGTTTTTTTTTATCGGGGGCTTTATACAAAAGATCTCCCAAACGTCACTGAAAACTACATTGGTTTTCTGATTTGCTCAAACTGGCCAAAAAGTTGCGAGTTTAAAATTGCCACTGAATAAGACTGCCATTATATGCTTTCTAATGATGACAACCCGAAGAACACGCGACCTTACGAGTTTCGATCGGGACAGAAACTCTTCGACTCTCCTTACCCACATGACGTATTTTTGTAAATATATCTTACTATTGCAAAAGCTTGTTTCCAGATGATATCATTCTGAGTTTCGATTTGCGACTTGCGTACATTTGAGAGTATTGTTTCGTCACATTACGTCATAATCTAATTCTGTATTTTATCGTCTATATTCGTGTTTTTACAATTTCAAGTTTCATTGGAAAGTCGCTTGAACGTATTTGGCGAATTTAGGCAGTTTTCGAAACTCGGTTCTTTCCTTAAAAATAAGATTTTGTCCTTTGTGAGTACAGACGCCTTTATGTTATTCGCATCGTACCTCGAAACGCGTGATGGTGCGTTATTAGTCCTTGGAGTTAGCAGCATTACCCTGTTTATTCGTATAGGCAGGGCTGCCATAACGTCCTTATTTCTAAGAAACGTCTTTGACATGTGTCCTTATTTTTGTTTCATTTGAGAGGTAGAGGTACTAATACCAGGCACTTAGAATGGCCAATTCGAATAATTGATTTGCTGGAAATGATATTAGAACCTCATTGATTGCTATGCGCATTCACGGCGTAAGTGAAAGTGAACTTAGAAGTGAGATGGAACAGATAGGGTGCTCCCGAAGTATGCGAACCAAGATGGCGGACATCGGAACGTAACATGGGTAACAGGTTAGGGTTAGGCGATAATTTTTTTCCAATTTTCCTTATTTTAGTCCTATTATCAGTTCGAAGACTAGCCAATAGCCTCCCGTAGTATTTATACTTAAAATTATGGCCTAACCCTAACCTAGTACACATATTACATTCCGATGTCCGCCATCTTGGTTCGCATACTTCGGGAGCCCCACAGATAGTTCCTAAGAATAAAAAACTATTGGTACAAATATATTCTAGTGCAAAGTATGATTAAACACGGGTCGCACTGACATGACTACATTTTGTCCGTTACATTTCGTTTCTTGGTATCTTATTATTTTGTTTCCTCGATGTCCTTATTTTTGGGTTCATCTCGATGGCAGCCCTGCGTATAGGTGACGCAAAAACAGAAGCATGGTCATTTGGAACATATTCTAATGGTTCCGTTTTGTTCACCCTGTACGAGGTGTTTTACGTTCAAAACAGGGATCTTTACAAGAAGACAATATTATTTAGGAGCTACTATGATAGAAAGTTTAGGATCAACCATTTTATTGTAGCCTTAGTGTGAGATGGTGTTACGGACATTGTAAATGGTGTCCCCCCTCTGCCCATAGGTTTAAGTCTCTTTACACAACTTGATATATATAATGTAGGCACACAAAATCAGTTTTCTCCATATTGGTAAACATACTTCTGGAGCGCCGTATTTTGTTATATGGAAGCTATCAAGTTTTTATCCCAATTGCAATATTATGGATTCGAATCGCGGTTAGTTCAAGTTTGACCTATTTGGCTTGCCGTTGTGACTTGTTTAATTCTTGACCATAATGCGTTTATTCGTACTTTCGGTTGTTTTGGTACCGTATCAAAAAAATTATGAAAATATATAGCAAGATATTTTTATTTAAAAGTAAAAGGACATAAAGTGTTGAGAGTCTCAGGAAAGGGGGGCAACAATGTATGCATGTATGTATGTTTATTTGCCTCAAAATGTAACAGTATCTGCATAATAAATAAACAGTGTAAAAGAGACAGGATACATGTTCAAGACCTTACTGGCCTAAGACACAGATGTGCGACATGCACCCCAAACAAGTATAACAGCAGTTTAGGACTGGTGCGTTATATTAGGACAATATACATAAAAAATAGGCTATACAAATAAAACTCCAATACAATACAAAGGACGATATTTACAATAATTCATATGTACAATAATCATCGAAGTTTAAGAACCCATATCCTAGAGACGCACCCAGCTATCATTATTGAACTTGACGATTACACTTTTCTGATCATTTATTTCTAACTTCACAGGGTTTAGATACCTACTATATCTTATAAAAGCAAATAATATTGTACATAATTTCCATGTGACCTTCGACCTCTGCGACATTAAACCTTTTATGATGGATTTTACAAAAACCAAGAAACTCCTTCTGACTGCAATATGCATGCTGTTAGTTAGTAAGTTGAAATTGTATGTATTATGATTTTTTATGAATTTCATATTTGATATGGATGAAGGAAAGTCGCTCAAGAGTAAGGACGGGGCATTGTACCAAGATAGGATATACATATTATCCCGGGGAGAGGAAACAACGGCCACTCTTCCGGTTACCACTCCATGTCGGGTATGGTATTAGTTAGCGTGATATTTGTTCCAGATGCATGGACTTATGGGGAGGAAGTCGTAACCGAACAGCGGTTACGTGAACCACCCTTCGGCGGCGAGGAGTCCAGCTCTCATCTCGCATTTATCCCACGAGGGACTCGAACCTATTATGCAGAGTAATGGGAGGTGCGGTGAAGAGCGTATTCCTAACTCTCAACACGATGCGTCACACCGCCGAGCCTGACTGAGCATTAGGAACAAGCCTATCACCGCACCCAAGGCTGTGGCGTTGGAAAAAATTTACAATTTATAGAATTTCGATTCAACTCCATTTCCGGACTACTGTATAAGAAAAAACTTTGGCGTATGCCAGACTCCTTTAGACTGTTGAAACGCATATTTAACTTAATGCTTGTTGAGTTTCTGTAGCGAATTAATTGAAGGTGTGACATTTCGACACTGATTTCGTGGAATTTGAAATTCTTACTCCGACTTCGGGTACTTCCAAATTACGACACTGCGGCATTTGCAGGGAGACGTTCTGACGTCTCTTTCAACAACATTTTGGATTTACTGAAAAACGACGTTTTCTGGCTTACTATCAATATAATCCTTTCTCCAAATGGTCCAAACGAAATAGATGAAAGTGTGCGTTTATATAGCTTGGATAACCGCGACAGCGAAGTGAATCTGTAGAGAGATATTGTTGGATATCAGTGGCTGCTATTTAGCCTTGTTTGAATCAAAAGCACGAATAATCGTCGTATGGCGTCCAATATACGAGAAAAATGAACATTAGGGTCTGGTTACGACCTTGACTCAAGAAAAACATGCAAACTTCGGCCTCACAGTCCTAATAAAGTACAATTTCATAAACAATGCCTCAGCCAAAAAAAACACGAGAGAGTGCGAGCTACATTTCAAATCTCCTGCTATCGTTAACTTATCGATAAAAACGTTTTTTTTCATCTAGGAAATTGGTAGTCGTATTATGGCTATGAAACGATCATCATGGCTAGGAAACGAACCATCAATCACTTGCTTCCCAACACTTTACTTGACTTTAACTATATCATTCGTTTTTAGATCACGTTCCGAAAATATCCGCCCAGGAAGTAGATGTTGTGACAGGAGTAGAAGGTAAGTGCTCAATCCTTTCTGTTTACTTTTCATATTCTAGTCAATTTTCTACATCATATATATAATGGTACTCATTATTCAATGGATTTTTAATACAATTTTACAAATACTACTCTTTGAAGCAGTAGTTCCAAAACCGTGGGCAAATACTGCTCGCGTTAATATGGCCCGCCGAATTGGCATGCAATAGTGTAACCATCCCCCCCTTTTTCCTTGTAAATCAGTGGTTCTTAAACTGGGGGGAGGGGGGGGGGATTTGTGTTCAAGGTAACTCGCGGTTGCGGCGACTCATGACAAAATAAACTCATTACCTATCTAAAATACCACGCCAATCTCCAATCAATAATATCCCAGAAAGTATATTTAATTTAGTACAATTAAAATACATGTAAAGTATATTAGTAGATGAAAAATACATATTCATCAAACGAAATCCCCGCGGTACGGCTTCTGAGTCAGTCATCGAGATTACGCCAGTCGTTAAAGAGCCGACTTTTTCAACGGATATGTAATGGTTCTTCTGTTGAATAGAATATTCATTCCATGATTGATATACTTATTTAAAATGGTTGCTTTATTTATTTAATTGTGATAAATTAAATTTGCGATTGCGTCGATAAAATAAAAGCACCAGTAACTACTCCAAAATAACACGGTGATCCGCAACCATAAAAATGTCGATCACATTTTGTTTCGATTTGTATTCTTGCCAATTTCACCAATATGAGCTGTCCCTGCAACTCTTACTCCGCTCTATCGCAATGCCGCCACTCGATTAATTTCAAGACATCACAGTTACAGATATTTCTAAGTCTGCGAGTAAAATTTATATCAAGTCTGTAGTTTTAGAACACTACTGGTGTGCCGCACGCAACAAGGATATGAGATTTTAATGAGATTTTTTATGAGATTTTCAATGTCTAATAAACTGTTTTTAATTTGTCGCGGTCCACCCCAAAACAAAACTTATGGCGTTTTCCGTTTTATTTTTAGTATTTTCTAATGCCACTTTTACAATAAAGAAATTTTAAGTTACGGATTCACTTCTTTATTCTATCTTTAGCATCTCGTCGCTGATGATATATTAATAACTAACTCGTTTTCCTCAGAGGTGTCATGGTTCCATTCGAGAACAAAAAAAAGTAATTATAATCGTCTTCGCGGCTCAAGAATATATCGAGGAAAATTTCGGATTTAGGAAGAATAACATCAATATCAAGATTTTTAGGGCTTAAATAACACGCCACGCTGACGTAAACAATGGAGATTTGAACAAAATGCAATCGCAAACGCCTTAGCGACAACAATTGATTGAAATTTTACGTGTCTTATGTAAACGTTTAAGCAGAAAATACATTAAGGCATAGGTTTATTGCTTGTTTAGTTTTACTAAATATGTAGATTGACTTTGCCAAGTATTGAGAACTGAGCGGAAAAACGAGAATGTATGATGACCAACCACTATTTGGCTTTATAGATACGACAGTGAATGGCGAAGATGTACTCCGACGCGTTTTATGCCTAAACAATCTGAGCAATGACGATATGAGACCAACACTCAGTTATAGCGCCATCTTAATATATATAACAACTTGTCCATCACAAAAGCATTTTTTCAAAGCAAAAAGAGGGGGGCGCGAAGTGTGTAAATTTTTTCAAAGGGGGGCGTGGCTCAAAAAGTTTAAGAACCACTGTTCTAAATGCTGTTAGCTGCTAATTCATTTTCACAGTTTAAGCATTTATACCGGTCTCTTAATTATACTATCGGCCTCTTGCGGGCGCTCACCTCTTTAGCCCGCGAATATCCTTCCACTTCTAATTTTGACACCACTGTTCCAAAGGCTCATAGTCGATCACTTTAATTTGGGCCGTACATATCATATTCTACTCGCGTACGGATATGTTAAATCCTATCTACGGGACAAATCACATGGCAACGTGAATGTTTTCAAAATTCGTGTCATGCTTTATACACTTCATCTCAGTCGCGAATGCGAACCTATATATACAGTGGTTTCTTAATCACATCGGTGAAAAGATATAAAGCCAATACTGACTGACTGGTTAGTTTAACTTTGTGTGAAATAAAAATACCATTTAAAGTGTTTTCATGATATATCGTTGTCATCTTATGACGATTGTAATCTATTGACATCCCTAACGCAAATATAAATTTTCACGTATGTCAGCGACTATTCCATAGAACTCTTCCCGACTTTATTTAGGAAATCGAGACTTTGTTAACCAAACTTATATGCAAAACAAAACTGCCGAAATTGAAATTTTCCGCTCCGCTACAAATTTTACATTTTATCTTGATATGTTGATGTTGTTTTGTCGTACAAACACCTTTGTACAAACCGTCTTGTACACTCCACCCTTACCCCTGTTACCACATCCACCCACCTTCTTGGACAACTGTCTGTATAAAAGACCATATTATACGTATTTGATTTATTATATTTTATACATATCAAAAGGGGTGTATGCCGCACATTCGTGTTTTAGGCCAGTATGGTCTTGTGCATACATCCCGTCTTCGGTATTGATAATTACTAACTTACTTTACTAACTCACGCTGCGTACTTGTTTTTTATTGTTTTGTATTCAGTGATGCGTATATAAACCACCAGATGTCGCTAATAAGCTATATATTCCGGATGAATCATAATGGTTGTTCCTGTTGTCTAATCTAATCTATTTCAAATTTATTGTTGTGTTGTTTTCCCATGATTGCGTAATTTATAGTTATTTTTATCAGATTGCTTCATTGCTATATTTTCTGCTATATATTACAGCATTTCGTATCGCTGACTGGATGACTCACTGAGTCTTTCGCGATCCCACGTTAATTGCTATGAATCGTTTTATCCCGTTTTTGGTTTGCTATGTTTTTCTTTTGATTTATTGATTCTTGCATGACGAAAATAAATATCTGAATCTGAATCTTTTATATTGCTTTTACGAGACGAATAATCATACATACGTTTCCAGAATCACCGCTCCCGCCTCCAACTGAAGTCTCACAAGCATTGTATCCGTTTGGTCGAACCCTCACTCAGGATACTGCTATTGTTATGTGGATAGGACCAGAAGAAGCTACCGCCTATGATGTCGTTATCTTGAAGTATGTGACTGTTTTTGTGTTATCGGACACGAAATGGACCTGTAGATCGTTTTTGTATTATGTTGCTGTTAGAATTCTTTTTCTTTTTTTAAAAATTTCTGTGAGCTCTATTGAATTCGTACCAATACTGAAAAATATTACATCTGCTACTTCGCGTTGGCTTTCGTGTCCATATATTTGAGCATTGATCTCTTGTTTTTATCGTGTATGTGTGTGTATTAATAAGGTACATATATGGTTTTTTTTAACAATGGAAGTTGGCGCAAACTTTCTAAATGCCCGAAGAAAAAATCTGTGAAAGATAAATATTCAAACTTTCTGATCGCCCAAAAAGCTATAACTTTTATTATTTTCAAGTTTTATCTACCTATCACAGACCCAATATTTCACTCCAAATTTTGCTGGTTTTTATAACTCACGGACACAATTTATATGTCATTCGGTACAATTTTTTGAACATTAATAGGACATTCGGTGTAATTCTTTAATATTTCGATGGTCCTATTACCAGTGACGTATCTAGGGTATGGCAGCCATGGCTGATGTCGTTGGCGTCGTTCTGAAAAAAATGCGAAAGTGCCCAGTAGTATTCGGAAAAAATGCGCTGATAGTGAACACCGGAGCCAAACATTTTTAAATCCGGATAGCCCATATAAAATACGACTTCATTTTCTAGAGCTGAGAACAAAGAACTCATTCTTCACGAAGAAATTGATAACGTCCACGACGAACGAGTAAAGTTTGAGGATTTGGATCCGTCAACACATTACGAAGTCATTGTTCGATCGGTGAGAGTCATTTTAAACGGAACCACTGATAGAAGCGTAGAAAGCAAACCATATCGATTCAGAACACGTAAGTCTTTAGTATTATGGGAAATCTCCAAACATCTCGTCAGAAAACTAAACAATAACTACTATCTCAAACGACCACTTCATTTACTATGAGATACGTGCTTGAGCATTTATTGCCTAAAATCGAAACTTTTTGTCGTCTGTTTGGCAGCTCTTTGTCCCAGGAGAGAAGGCCGTTCATATAATGATCTATATACCTTCCACCCGTAGTAAACAAAAGCATAGAAGAAGGATAAGTAATTAGTCCCACAGAAACCAAATCATTAGCGCAAAGTAATAGAAAGTGATTACCTTTTTCACTATATTTGGTTGTATATAACTCAGCACAATGGCCCTCTTTGGATGAAGCTATTCAATTGGCGATTTGAACCCTGTATCTATTTTGGAAAGTTTCAAATCCCCATGTTTTATTGGAATTTTGTGGCATTTGCAGTGGGACATAAATTCTTACATCTTTTACTCTATTCTTGGCAGTTTTATTGAAAACTGAATTTTCCTAGCTTGCTATCAATATTCCTTTCACCAAATGAACCAACCGAGATAAAGCAAAATGCGTGTTTATACACCTTAAATAACTTCGACAGTAAGTTTGTATAGGTGTCTTCAAGATATCGTTGGCTGTTTTTATTTAGTCTTGTTTAAGCAAAAGTCACAATAAGCGTCGTATTACGTTATTATACAAAAAGATTTGCCCCTTCTCCCGACATTTTGGGCTGGCTACGCTTCTGGAAGGATCGGGATCTTTCCTGTTCAGCATTGCCACCCAATTTATTGCACCCTGTGCCACGACCATGCCATTGCGACATGTTAATTTCCATTCTAACTTGACAGTTGATCCATGCAAAGGCGGAATGATCCACACCCCTTGCAACGCACACTGTATTGCATCATGTGAAAAGCAAAAGCCAATCTGCGATAGAAGATGTGTATCTGGGTGTGCTTGCCCAAGAGAAAATCCGTTTCTGCATAACGGGAAATGCATAACAAAGAAAGATTGTAATAGTGAGTATGAATCAGAATATATGATTTAAATTTTAGTTTTGGAAAAAAAATATCTGAGGTATAAAGCAAACCATGATAAAATTGATAATTCGCAAATGTGTGACATATGGTTTTGGCTTTCTATGAAAGATTACTACTTTTTTAGTATCGGAATAACAGTAATTTGCAATAATGCTATTATCGAGGATATTTTTGGGCCCAAACACAGAAGAATTCAATTTTGTCCCGATTTCCAGCAACCTAGCCGATGTGTAAAACGGTATACACTATTTTGATAGTCCGACTAGTGATGTTGGCTGTGCGTGGTTTTGCGCTGTGCAGCGCGATCTAATCAATAAACAGCTATTTTTTCTGCTTCCAAAGACATCAAAATTCAATTTGTGGCGATTTCAGCGCCCTAATCTACATAATTAGATTAACCGTATAATTACAGTAATATAAACATTTTTATTTTCGTTAGCTGCTGGAGCTCCGGTAACCGAAGTCCTGTCGCGGCCGGAAGATCTAAAGGTTCACAGAATGAAGGATTCCAACGACGTACTGTTTACTTGGTCTGCTGTAGAAGGCGCCGATTTCTACACAGTTACTGTAAGTATTTATCATAGTCACATAACCGCAGACCTAAATCCGATTGGATTTAATTTATTGACCTTTTCTCTCGATAAACCGCGGACAAAGTACAAGGAGTCGAGTCATGACGCCTTGATTTTTCAGAGTACATAACTGCAATTTTCTGAACAAAACTTCGCTTAACTTGGACTAATCGGGGTTATAACTTTACAGAAATACCCTGGAAGGATTTTAAGGCAAACAATGCTGTCTTGCTTTGGAAATACGTTATATATCAGATTGTGACTGTTTTGTGTTGACTGTTGAGATCTATTGTAGAGATCTGGGACAATCTGACACTTTGCAAATAACCAACTTGGAATCTCTCAAAGTTTGAGAAAGAAAATGTCATGTTTACTGGTTTTTGTAGATTTCGCGGATGGGCATGAGACTGGGAAATCTGCTTTAGAGTTATATCAGAAAGATTGAATAGCATACATATTGGTTTAGGTAGTGTGCTCACGCCTTCTCATTACCGCAAACCCAAATCTATGATCGAATTTAATGTACTGAGTCTTTCTCGTTAATCTGTGGACGACGTACGAGTCTAGTGACGGATTCCTGATTTTTTTAGAACACTATACTACATTAAACGGACAAAACTGCTATCTTAGTTGCTCAAAATTGCATCTACTTTTATAAATATATATATCTGTTTAGATTTGTCAGTTTTTAAAGCTTCTATATTGCTCTATTTCTTTGCCTATACCTATATGATAGCGGATCGGCATGCACCGACTGAGTAAGCATACTGTATAGCAAAAATCGAAACGGCTATATCGAATGGTTGAAAAGTGTTAATTCGTACCAACTTAAAATCTCTAAAGTTTTACTAACATATACACATTGATTTGCATTGGATTTGAGTTTGATGGAGTACTAAGATAAATCCGATTTTCGACTGTGTCAATCGCTGACCTAAAATCTCTTAAAGATAGAGAGGCATACACGTTGATTTTTGTAGTCTTTTTATCGAATAAGATGTGCACAATTATGTGCCCCGGTAACAATTCATTACAATTAAATTCGCCCGCATTTATGACAAAAACGCTAGCCGGTTCATAAAACCGTAAGTCAACTTTACAATTTTGATAAGCCGATACTGATACATTTTACTTTTAATTAACAGGTAACACTTCGAAATGGGGAAGTTGTGAAGAAAATAGACAATATAAAGATTCCATTTGTTATTATACCTGGACTCAAACCGAAAACACCATACAGATTCAAAGTTGTGGCGAAATATATCAAGTTTTCTGGGGCAAGGACGATTGGGATCGGGCCTATGCCCACACCTAATCCTCCTACGATAACACAAGTCTCCGAGAATAGCTTCTACGTCTCTTGGTTGGAATTCCCTATGGCTAAGGTAAATTATTGGACGCGAAATGTAAATAGGCATCTTTATGCCGAATTCTTGTTATTGTTGCTTTTTTCCGCAACTAGCGAACCAATCAACTTGAAATTTTCGGTACCTATGGTTCGTTCCCGTTATTTATTCTTCGAATGAAAAACTAGAATATCGATCGGAGACCGAAGAGTTATCTATCGAAAGTTAGGAGATCCCCCAAAACAGAAACTGCGGTTTCGATTTATCCGCTCTTACTCCATAGCGACACCGTGTGTCCCATCACGAATTAACTAATAACTCGCTAATTATACGACATAATTGTCTGTCAGATTCAACCTCGCTTTCGTGAGATATTGCGTGCATCCAACAGACAGACAGACAAATACCTATCAACATACTTACCGATCCCAAGATCGATAAGTAACTAGATTAGATCAATTACATTCAGATTCCATAATGAGAAAGTCTCCCGCGAAGCTGAAAGTAGCAGACAATTTTTTTATTCTCATTTGCTCTTGGTGCCCTGACGATCATATTTTCACCCAAATGTTTGCCATTTTTTTAATTGAGTAGATTTTACCGCCGGTGATTTCAATAAGGTGAATTTTGAGTAGGACCGGTTTTAACTATTATGGGCCCCTACGCCAAACGGTTTACGCGGGACGTAGACTATAGGTTAAATTTACGGATAGTGGCCTAAAAATAACATTTTTTGTAAGTTCAACTTCACATTTTATTACCTTTTAATCAAGCACAAATTCACGAATAAAGTAACCTTATAATACGAGTCTTACATATACAGAACAGACACGCTAACATATACATGATTATAATTTACATCTAGCATGGGTAGGCTTACCATACGTCCCGTTTTAAGTGAGACAATCCCACATTTCAACGTCTTGTCCCGGTGTCCCGACCGGTCAGTTAAAAGTGCCGCTTTGGCGTCCAGCCAGTCAGCATAATACACCAACGCTGTGTATCGTACCGATAGCCTACTTACTGAAGTGGATGCGTGGTTTTGTTTGTTTTTAACTGCTACAATTTGTTACGTGTAAATAAGCCCCGTACGCAAAAAGGGTGCTTTAACGTTAAAAAAATTCCTGTCTATCTTTCGAACCGAGACCGATATTAAGACAGATAGCGCATGGACTCTCGATAGCAATATGGCCAATGAAGCCGGGGTTTTAAATGTAGGTGTGAATTCGGTAAATTTGAAGATGAATCACAGCTATGGTCTCTGGAGGCGTCCCGCTTTGAGGTCACAAAAATATGGTAACCCTAAGGTGCCCAACAGCACCGCAACTTCGAGACCATGTCACGTTTAAAATACGCCGAGGTGGAAATGGTTTATCCAATTTTTATTCTTGATCTCACAAATCGTTTGTTAATTTTTTCCAGTCCTACAAAGTCGTCTTATACGATCCTGAAAACGATGGCGAAATGATACGAGTGTTCAAAGATATGACAGAAACTTTCGTAACGATACAAGGTTGTATTTTCAAATTTCAATAAACAAATATTTTAGATAAAATAATTAATTTTCAACTCCGCCATGGCACAACAATTATAATACATCAGATTAACACGAAGGAGGGAAATTTAATACGTGGTTTAATTATATATAATATCAAATAAGCTGTATAAACAGCGCCGTAAAAGAGTAACGGTTTGTGTTATGAATAAAGTTAAAGTTCCAAACCTATGATTAAATCAACTTGTTTATATTCTAGGACTGTCGTCAGGGACAACATACGATGTCTCTATTATTGCTGTGACCTTGATAGGAACCGAACCCGAGTCTCCCAAATCAACGGTGAAAACTATGGGAGAAAAAACATCAGAAGAAGAAATAAACGAACTAGACTACGAGATCATACCGATCGTAACCACCACGGTTGCTACGACAACAACCAAACCACTTATTCCATCGTAAGTTTGTTTTATAAGCTATTTGATTTGCCCGTAACGTAACAAGGCTCTAGAACAGGGGTCGGCTACCTACGGCCCGCGGAGCAATATAATTCGGCCCGCGACGCTTCACTGAATTATAGTAACAAATTATAGCTGTTTTGTCGATTATATTCTTAACGCCACTAAATTTACGTGTAGACTAAATTATATTATAACGTAACAAGTATATAATTCACAATTACTCGTTTAATGAGCCTATAATTTAATTATAATTGAGACAAATGGCAACAAAACGCAGAAAAGTTGATGCTAAGTGCAAATGGTTTAATGGCGCAAAAAATATTTAAATGTTCAGTCTTCGCGCGCTGCTTAAAATTTAACTTCTGATATATATGTGTGATAAAATGTGATTCATCGGTCATCCATTCGATTTTTAACTTTCTAAAAATTTGACTTGCAACATTTAATTTTGGCCCGCGAGCGACAAAAGGTTGCTGACCTCTGCTCTGAAGCAACAAGCAGTATAGAAAACTAAATTGTGATATCACATAATCGAAGCGATTCACGAAGAGGGAACATGACTGTAATAGATGGCATTTACTGATTGTAATATTCAACCCCCTGGGTGCGCCCCAGTCCCGAGTGAAGAAGTGCTGATCTTCTACCGTTAATGAACTACATATTTAAGGTTGTAAGAGTGTATATCAGGGATCGGCAACCTTTTGATGCCCGCATATTTTTAGAAAGGTAAAAACCGATGATGAATAACAAATTTTTCACACAGATCAGAAGTTAAAATTTTAGATTTTAAATAGCGCGGGAAGACTGCGTCAACATGTGAAATCACAAATGGCACATAATATGACACTTGATAGCTTTTCGACATCAGGCGGAACAGTGGATGAAGCTAAAATTAGAACGTTTTCTAAATGGGCATCACTCATCCGAGTTTTCAGATTGTTCTTTGTAATGTTCATTTTCGAAAATAATTATTCGCACGCATATGTACTTTGAAACATCGATGTGATTTTTTCGGCATGTTTGTCAAATTTCGATGGAGATTTCCCTCAGAAAGATACTTATTATAAAAATCAAGCAGTGGTGATACATCTCTCGAATAGAATATGAATTTTATTTTCTCATTGAATTGCATCTCAAAAAGCTCTATTCGAATATTTTCTGCGTGTTGCTATTTGTCTAATTATAATTAAATTGTACGCTCGTTAAACGAGTAGATGTTCAATAAATTGTTAGGTTATAGTACAATTTAGTCTACACGTGTCTCACAATAAATTCTGTTACGTAAAGAATGTAATCAACTCCTCGAGCGTGGATTATAAAATTAATTCATCGTCAAAACCGCCGTTTTGTCGCTATTATTCAGCGAAGCGTCGCGGACCGGATTATTTTACTTTGCGGGTCGGATCTGCAATTTGCCGACCCCTGGTGTATATTATCAGTAGATAAAAAGTATTCCGCATCGATCCGCATCATAGCACCAAGTTCAAATCAACATCTTGCGCAAGATATTCAACACTAAAAGAACAGATCCTAAATCAGGATTAACAAATTCGATATCCAATTGCACTTTTGGCATCCGAGCAATAGATTAATAAAAACGTATGAATTCACGACCATTGAATTCACTGAAAGCATTGCGGTGATTTGCGGCAGAAGTTTCAGAAGCTTTGGCTATAGATAAATTACGTTATTATTTTGATGGGTTGTGATAAGTCTAGTTGGAAACCATATGTAATCTTTACGGTCATCCGCGCAGGAAGTTTAAAAACCAAAAAGGTGAGTAAGCAGTCCTGCAGAAACCAAATCCTTAGCGTTTGTGTAATGAAGTCAGATTTTTCTCAAATAATCCACTGATAATTCGTGCTAGGCGTACTAATATTTTCAGAGAGATATATTAAAAAATAACTCTTAATATCTTGCTCTCAGATGTGAGGAAAGAAGATCAGCACTCGAAGCCTTTTACGAAACCCATCAAGGAGAAAAAGAACCAATGCCTGATTGTGCCAAAGACGGAAAATACAAGGCTATGCAATGCCCCAAACGATGTTATTGTGTCGACAGGACCACCGGAACCAAATTTCCGGGGACTGACTTTGATGATGAGAAGGCAGCGCATGCACTGGATTGTCATAAATGTGAGTATGTAAATGTGTAGAGTTGATCGTTCAGTTTACTATAAGTGAGGTTTCCAGAGAAGAAAGCCAAAAATATAGAAGGTGATAAAATAGTTTTTTTCCAAGTATATTTATTATCATAAATACCGTAAGACAAAACGAAGACATTGCTTTAACACTGACATGGGCAAACTACAGCCCGTGGGCCAAATCCGGCATGTTGGATAATTCAACATGATGCTGCCACCACCAAACCAAATTTTGATGTTTAGCTGAAAATTAGCTCAAGGAATTTGTGGAAATTGCGATTTAATTAATTTAGTTTTGGTACGAGACTTATTGTTTTTCACTTTTGCTTTTGTAACACTATAAATATTGTTCATAAAATTTAACCTTTTACGTCACACATACATAGCCCGCCGGTGTGGGTGGCCGGGTGGGCAACATTTTTGGCCCCGTGTCCATAAACCTTGCCAACCCCTACTCTAACACAGGGGTCACCAAACTACGGCCCGCGGGCCGGATCCGGCCCGCGGCGTCATTTTATCCGGCCCGCAATAACACGCAAAAATGGCTTAATTTTTTTCCAAGGAAGATTTCCCCGAGCATCGTCTTCCTTGTTTATTTCGTAACATTGACCAATCAGCAAGATGCAAAAAAAACGTGACGTAATAAAAAGCCTCTTCGCATCTCAGCTCTGATAACTTTTGTCATCCTGACACATTTCCAGTCGTGGTTGTAAACAATACTTTGTTTTTGCGACTTTGAATGCTATTCGTTAGTTTTTGATTGTGTTGCGGAAATTTAAGTATGAATCAAATAAGTCAACTATCATTTGCATCCTTAGGAGTTGTAGTTTTAATAGTAGTAATAAAAAATTAGTCTAGAAATAGCTGTGAAAAAATAGGCTAAAATTCTCTACCGGTAAGCAACGTTTTCTGCGAAAGATGCACTTGTATACTAGTGGCGCGTGCTTTCGACGAAACTGTTTACGTTTCTTGTGCTAAAATAAATGTTGAATGTGCATTTTGCGCTAACAGTACTATAATCCTTCGCGTACTGCTCCAATTTCATAAGACACACTAACTTTTGTACTGCTCAAATGCGGATATTCATGTAGTATGTTACAAAAAAAATTAAAGTTCATCCGATTTAAATAAAAACTGCGCCAGTGGATAGATCTGAGTGAAAATAGAAAACAGTACCAAGTTTATAAAAAACGGTCAAGAAATAACCGAGATATCGGAATTTTAGTACCGCCCGACAGGGCAATTATTTTCATAAGGATTGTATTACTTTTTTGATAAGAACTGTAATAAATATGAAAAAATAACACATGTCAATCACTAATATTGAGACTATTTCGGGATTTTATTCTGGCAACGGTCATTGACACCGCCGAAAGATCGTCGCAAATAAACGCTGGAGTTGTGCATGATAGTTTAATTTGCACTACGTATAAAAGGGGGGAGGCGGAATTTTTAAAAGCGTCGAAAGCTGAGAAATGTATGCGCTAATGAAAAAAATCAAATACCAGCTATGTTGTTTATTTTATCTAAATTATGTCCAAATTTCATGGAATTCCAAGCTACAGCAGGCATTCCGTAGTCGTTTTTAGCAGTAGCAGTATTCCAACACGGCGTAACAGTACTTAGCAGACGTGAAGCGTACATTATTTTGGCGCGAAATAGTCGGTTTTGTAACATTCCTAATTCATGACAGCAACGTTTTGATAACAGCTAAACTCAGGATAGTTGTCTAGATATAGAAATCTTGTATATTTGTTTTCCTATGATGTTTTTGATCCATATTCTGCGATATAGATAGAATTAAATATTCAAGTCTTCAGAAATGTAGAATATATTCTGTTAAATAAATTGGATGAATTTCCCAACTTTTGTGAATTTATTTTATTGCATTGACAAAAATATTCATCCGGCCCGTTTCAACCCAGTTTGAGTCATACCCGGCCCGCGGTCAAAAAAGTTTGGTGACCCCTGCTCTAACATAAGGACAGTATTACAGCATTGACTGTGATTCACCGATATATCTAGATTAGGATACAGAACGATCGTCCGTTCCATGCAACTACATCATAGTTCATTAAGTCCTAACTAGGGCCGGGCATTTCGAATCGAAAATTATTCGAATCGATTCAAACGAAAATTTCGAATTGCCGCCATCTTGTTTTTTTATTCGGCCGCTAAAGGGCGGGGTAAATTCCCCATTTTTTTTTTCAATGAATCTATATTTTTACAACGGTATTCTGACACATGATTTCTAGTGATTTATTGATGAAACACGTTTTTTATTGTATGTGAACGCTCAGGAACTGACTGAGTGTTAATTCCACGAAGGATGCTATAGCGAGAATAAACAGACCGTACTATGAAATTCAAGAAACCTGCTTCACACTAACACAAATTTATTTCTGTATCGTTTGTTGTAAACTGCTTGTCTGAGGAAGTCTGATTTTGGTCAGACGAAATGATACAAAAATAAATTTGTGTTTGCTTGCAGCAGAACTCTTGAATTGCATAGTATCTTTCAAGTGTTCAAAATTTGAATCGAAAAAAATATTCGATTCTGAAATCCTCAGGTATTCGAAAATGCCCAGCTCTAGTCTTAACCCGTAGTAAGACGCCAACCCTGCAGATGACTAAAGGTCATTCGAAAACACTATGATCATATATGGCAGTGTTTTTCAAACTGGTTCGTTCATCTGTAATTGTGAACCACTATTGGGAGGGCTGCCATAACGACCTTATTTCTAAGATTTGTCCTTAATCTGAAGGTCTTTGTCATAGAAAATATTTTTGTTTTTATTTCTAAGAAACGTCGTAATTTGACATGTGTCCTCATTTTTGTGTCATTTTGGTTAGAGGTTCTTATACCGGGAACTTGAATTGATCAATTCCAATGTTTGATATGCTAGAAATGATATTAGACCTTCATTGATTGCCACGCGCATTCATGACATAATAACAGCAAGCTATGACAAAACAATAGCCTACAGGCAAAGATCAGTTCGTGTAACTGGAATCAAAATACAACCTTTTTTGGGGTTTATATCGATGGTAGCCCTGACTAAAGGAGACTTGTTTTCAATTATATGAGAACGTAAATCTAATTATTATAATTCAGATGGTCGATGGGACATCGAACTGAATGATGTGACAGCCTCAGCCGTGGATACAAAAACTATAAGGGTGAAATGGCAGAAGAATCAACAAGCGAAGTTCTATATTGTCAAAGTCTACGAAGGATTCAGCAGTGCTCTTGTTAAATTTGTGACTGGTATTACAAGAGCAACCACCCCGATTGATGGTCTTAAACGAGGACAATCGTACGTTGTAACAGGTAAGACCGCGAGTCGTTATGACCAGTAGTGGGATTCAATTTTTTTGACAGCCGGTTCCATCACAGAAGTCATATTTCTCACCCGGTTCTGTAGTCATTGACAGTAACCGGTAATGCTAACCGGTTTGCTGATCTCATAAAATTCCGTGAGACGGTTCTAAAGAGCCGGTGCGAACCGGCTGAATCCCACCACTGGTTATGACCATGTAAAGTAGTAATACTCAGTAATCAGCAGTTAATTTCCCATCATACTGAAAAATATAATGTAGAAAATAACGTGAAATGGCATTTCAGGGTTAAGGAGACATGGAAAGTTTTTAAATCGAATCTTGAGTCACTCTAAGGGCATACAAAATCTACTGCTAACTATAGCCAACTTGATCCCAAACGTACACCCCCATTTTTAATAGTATATGATTTTTAGTACCTTATTAAGAGCTACCCATTCTATCCTTCCTCGCATATTTGTTGTTTAATCTTATTTACTATTATTCCTTTCTTAAACCTCGATCTATTTTCAGTAATCGCCGTGAATGCCGAAGGCGTATCATCTACAGATAAAGTGAGAGGTGAATTTGTAGTAATGCCGTATCTGGACCCACCGAAGATTGTCAAACTGTCACAGCTCAATGATAGCAAGTACGTATAACGGATAAGTCTAGTTCAGTGGTTCCCACCCTTTTTTCAATCAACCAAAATTTGAAAAAAAATAAATTTCGTTAAATCTAGGTATCAATTGTTATATTCGCATACTAAACGTTATGAAGTGCTTTTTTGTGCGCAAAATTAAATGGCTACTACGAAACATGCATTTTTACTTCAACAGAAATTAATCCAATGTTGCTAGTGGGTAAGTTGCGCTTGTTTGCCATCAGCAAGTTTTTGAAAATGTGATGTGGGTTCACTTCAGCAAAATAGATGCTGCCAAGTGTAATGCTGTGACATTTCCCACGTATAACATTACGATACTACAATATCGTGATACAATATTAATAAATATAAAATAAACAATAAAATTTACTAGAATTTATTTTTGTCAGAAAAACAGGCGACCCAAGAAGATTTTCAGAGTACCCAGCTCTGGGTCGCAACTAGGGCTGGGCATTTCGAATCGAAAACTCGAATCGAATAGTAAATTATTCGAATCGCTTTAGAGCGAAATTTCGAATCGCCGCCATCTTTTTGTTTTCTCCGACGGGTGAATTCTCGGGTGAATTCTCCTTCATTGAAATCATATTTTTTCAACGCCCTTCTAACATATGACTATTTTCTGTAGTGAGTTATTGATAAAACGTGTTTGCTATTCTGTATGAACGCTCAGTAATCTATCTGAGTGATTTATTCTATGTCTTCAGTATTTCATTTGTTAAGAGGACCAATTACTATAAAAAAGTCGCTTACAAATATATATTTCCAAGTATTCGAGATTCGATTCGAAAAAAAATATTCGATTCGGTTTTGAAATCACAAGGTATTCGAAAATGCCCAGCCCTAGTCGCAACCCATAGGTTGAGAAACACTGGTCTAATTCATACACAGTAAAAGTGTATCGGCTCATGTTTGCGAAGGTTCCATTACATTTGAACCCACGACAATTGCACCTGCATGCCATTGCACCTATGGAATTTTTTTTGGTTTTACGGATATTTGTACCCATACTAACCTAACCCATGGGTTTTGGCACCCGAATATTGATTGAACCCGCGGATATACACATGGGTTCAAATGTACGGTCACCGTTTGCGAAAATATCGAGTCCTTATGATGATTTTAATCTTTGATAAATAATAAGCTATTGAGCTCGATACAAGGCTAAGTGTCGCTTAGCGCGCTATAAGTAATAAAAAAACTCAGTATGAGTCTTTTGTGTTGCTTTTTACGTTTTTTTTATTTTATTGGTATTATTTACAGTCATTCGCGCGCTGTTTGACCAAATGCAGCATCATTTCCAACCCAGGGAAAGCAATTGAGCCACCGCGTACGTGACATCTTGCTTGCGTACAATATTAGCACCCGCCATGTCTTACAAGACCAACTTTTATAACGCCAGCAACAAACAATTGGCAAATTTTGCTGGAGAGATTCCGAATTGTCTTAGGAATCTTTGTCAAAAGCCGTATAAATTTTAATATTGGGCGCTCGCTGTTCACTCACTTAAACTTTTGAATCACAATGGTCTGCATCATCCATTCTAGTTCTACATCTCCCCGATTCTACTAACAATCAGAATATTATAACTGTTAAATATTTCTATTACAATTAGAATGAAGGCGACATGGGAAAAGAACGGAGAAGCATTGCATTACAGAGTTGAAATTTTTGGAAACGGAGATAAAAAACCTCTCCTGACGTACGAAAACGTCACAGAAGACAATGTTATATTTGACATAGTAGGGCGCGATACATACAGAGTACGAGTGACGTCAACAGGGGTCACGACCATACCCGGAAGCGGAAGAGAAATTGCTGTTTCCAGTAATCATGCAGAAACAATGCGAAGGCCAAGCTGTATAGCATCTCCTATTGACATTATATATGTCCTAGATGGAACATCAAAAGTTAATTCCCAAGATTTCCTACAAATGAAGGAATTTTTCGTTGAATTAACGAAAAGTTTGGGACCAATAGGTACAGATATGAGCGACACGGAAGGAACACGAGTTGCAGTCGTGAGAACAGCCGAATCATCGCGGGCTATATTCAGATATCACAAGTAAGGTTTAAATTATCAATTCAAGCACAATAACATTAATATGTTGACGTCACTTTGCTATATGTACATTTTTGGATAATTATTGATACTTTGCCTCGACTTGTCCAACTTCTCTGCTTGGTACGCGGGACTTCACTTGGGTTCTTGTACCATTTTGAGATCTCTAAAAAAATGTTCCAGTAGCCACTAAAACGTCGAGAGCTATTGTTACCATGTAAATTTATAATGATGCATTGTGTGGGGCAACAAATGCCGTTTAAATAAGACATGAAGCAGTTCTAAAAAAAGTTGTACCAAAAAACAGCGATAAGGTATTTAATACTGCATAACTGAGATGAAGGTGTGATAACATCCATACTCGTAGAGAACGTCCCACTGAATAGTATAAATCTATATATATATACGTTTCATTCTCATTCAGTCTTAATTCTTGTCGGGCGAGTTTGATGAGGGAAGCAAGTCTACAAAATTTATGCTAAAATGATTCCATGTTATACGCTAAGCATTTCTTATTACGAAGTTAGCGACGTTAGGTTATACAAAAACATTTTATATTGTACTCGCAGTCCGCAGGTCTTATAATGTCCCAACGGCTTTAGAGGGAGGATGTATAAATTCATTGGACCACTATCCCTGCGCCCGAAAACGATATTATGATATCATTCGTTGCTATGACATCATTCTTTATTTATTTTTAATTTCTCAGTCACTTCCTGACAGACCCTACCCAGTGTAAGTCAACAGCAGTGGCGTATCTACGTAACAAGCGCCCTTTGACCGTTGATCGACAATTTTTAACGACAGTTGCTAAATTGAGATGCTTGTACATTATTATTTAAATAAAAATACGAGTTTCGATCATTTCCAATTTAAAATTATTTTATTAAAAACATTTTACGATCAAAACTTTTGGCGCTCTAGAAGTGTGTGTACTAATATTAAGGTAACTAATTTTGTTCGCCCACTTCACATCAAGATGTGTAAAGGGACTGAAACCTATGGGTAGGGGCTATACTCACTTGGCTAACACAGAACAGACACTACCTAAACTCGTAATAGAACAAAAATAAGAAAAATCGCAATAAAAGTTTGGCCTAACCTGGTACACACACTACAGGAGTACCAAACGTTTCGCCCCAAGTCCAAGTAACGGCGCCCATGGCACGAGCCAGAGTTGTAATACCATAAAGACGCCACTGGTCAACAGTATGTAACAACTATTTTTCTTGAACAATTTTGATTTTAATTGGTCCAAAGATAACTTATCATCATCAGCGACATTTTACAATAGGTTCAACACTATGACCAACCTAATTGGAGCAATAAGATTCGTAAGACAAACTCGATCGGGAAGACTAAATGTTGGTAAAATGCTTGAATACATTCATCAATGGTTCTTCGAATCAGTGAACAACGATGACCAGCGTAAAGACGTGAATACTGCTGTTGTCACCTTCATGGGAGGTAAGTGATGATTTATTCACTTTTTATGTTGATTTTTATAAATTCACTTAACGTAACAAAGTTGGATCTTTTGTAATAATTTTAAATAAGTAATTTTCCAGTTACAATTTTATTCATTGATGGAATTCAGCGATGTCAGAGTTAGCGAAGGCGCAATCACTTAAAACGTTCCGAGCGCAAAGGTGGTGGTTTATTCACGTTTCAAATGGATTTTTTATTTATAAATTTACTTAAGGCCATAAAGTCGGATCTTTCGTAGAAAACACCAGCGCAAAAAAAAATTCCACTGCTGAAAAATAAAAATTAGTTATTATCCAGTTAGCCCACAATTTTATTCATTGATGGAATTCACCACTGAATCGATGCGAGGGTTGGCGAACGCGCAATGGCTTAAAACGTGGTGAGCGCAATCTGTAGTAATTAATACGTGTCGGTGTTGTTTTCTATAAAGACCCACAAAGTCTCGGATTGATGCAGAAAAACTGCCTATAGGAGAGTTGTACTTGTGCTGCCGTGCTGAGACCTATACATAAGTTTACATCTTTGCAAAGGCAACGTGTATATATCGCCGATACCTTGAGCGACCAAATCGAACTAAATTAGTCTAGATAGGTGTAACGTCACCTTACCTTTGGTATCTCCAAACTTAGCCTATATTTAGGCTTACCATACGTCCCGCTTTAGGCGGGACAGTCCCGCTTCAGGCGCTAGCCTACTTACTGAAGGTGAATGCGTTCGTTTCCCGCTGATTCCCATTGATGGCAGACGTATCGCATGTAAAACCAATACTAATTAGTCTAAATTCGAATTATTTGTACCGGTATCGTTAACGTCAATTCCTTCCTATTTTTCGAACTGAACCCGATATTTGGACAGAGAATATGCGCATGAAATTTCGATAACAATATGGTCAATAAAGACAGCCGAGACAGCTTTGAATGTAGGAATGTAGGCCTATGTAGTAAAATCGGAAAATGTGAAGATACAAAATCACAGCTAAGGGGTCGTTGTCTTTCGAGGCATCCCGATTTGAAGTCACAAAAATATGGTATCCCTACCTATATTACAAGTCGAAAATACTAAAATGACACTTACTTGATATTTCGTGTAGAGGCCTCCTTGTATTCCTTGCACGTTTACTCAAATCTTAATTTCTAGGTGCATCGGACGAGAAAAACTTTGCAAAAATTGGAGCTGAACTACGTGGAAAAACTAATGTCATCAGCGTGGGAATCGAAAATCGAATTGGAGATTATGATATGACAATGGCGTCGCCTAAGAACATGAGAGTAAAGATACCGACGTACAACGACATTGACGAAGCCGTTGACAGAGTTATGGAGATTCTTTGCAACCTAAAATAAACTTTAATCCTCTCACATGATTTTTGAACCATGTTCCAGTAAAAAATAAATGACAAAAGGCACCACGCCGCTCTTTGATATTATTTTGCTATAAATACAATGCTACATTCGAAACAAAACTAGATCGTTTCGTGACTATTTTGTTTGTATGTTTGTTTATTTTAATTTTATTTTCAACCTTCAAGTTGTACATGAATGTACAACTTTGGTCCACGGCTCAAATACGGCCTTCAAAATTATTGGACGGCTCATAGAGTCATTTTAGTGGTTTTCTATCATGCATATTATGGAATAATGTAATAAATATTTTATGGATATATATCGAAGATATTTGCCCATTAATAAATGTTGTCCGTATATAATTGATATCGTTAACAGACTATAACATAAATATGGAATACAGTTGGTGTCAAGCTGAAATGTAGAATAGATTTCAGTGTTTAGGTACACATTGGCAAAACAACATAGTCCCAAACAATTTAGGAAAGGTAAAACAGCTATCGTAGGAGAGTTTATTTCATTTCGTCTAACCAAGAAAACAATATTTGTATACATATATAAGCATCAAATTAACAGATGCTTCCGGTATATGACTGGGAGCCGGGAGGCGACGATACGACCTTTAGGGGTCATCGGAGTCAGTTGCCACCAAAGGGGGTTACTATTTTTTGTTATGAGAATATGCTGCAAACGGGGCATCCTGAATACTATCATTGTATAGTAGCTTTAAGTCTAAAGCTCTAAGCGACCAAAAGCTACACCCGATGTAGTGGTTCACAGGAAATGTCACTGGATACCAGTTGGTACAAGACTGGAGGATATTAAAAGATTTACGTATTTATCCTGGGGAGAGGATGCCGATAAGACAACTTGATCATATGGCGAACCACGGCCTGTCGTCCAGTGACCAGTTCATACTGGGATTAGTTAGTTAATCAGTTGTTTGTTTTCAGAGCCATAGACTTGATGATGGGGGAAGGGTAACCGACCAGCCATTACGTGAACCACTCTATGACGTCGAGGAGTCCAGCAATTCTTTCTCACATAATTAATACCGCATGGGATTCGAACCTGCGAACCCACGCAGGGTGCGGAAGGAAGGAAGTGCGGTGGCGAGCGTATTCCTAACGCTAAGCGCGATCAAGCTGGTAGGTAAATGGGCTGAAAACGCGAATTTAGAATATATTTGAAAGAAAAAAAATGATACGCTATGCTTCCTAGTTGTCACAGAACACGTCGATTCAAAATGAACCTACTGCTATATTTGCACAATGTAACAAAAAGAAACCATAAGGTTAAAACCAATAATCGACACCAATTTTGAAATATCTTCTTCTGAATTAAGAAAGGCATGTTGAGTTTTATTTATTTCTGACGAGCTATTCAGGATGGCCTGGGTTGATCGGGCTATTCAGGATGGTCTGGAAATATGACCAGGAAATGAATAAAATTTGAAAACCGAAAAGGGAAGAATATTCTTCTTTTTTATTGCAGGTGGTTTTCTAAATATACGAGCTTGATGTGGTCTTATCCCAGGGCATCGGTCAATATCAAAAGTTCTAGATTCTAGAACGGACATGGGCAAACTATGCCTGTGGGCCAAATCCGGTGCGTTGGGTAAATCAATTTGGCCCGCCCGATGCTGCCCCAACCAAAGTAAAACCAAAGTTTCGGCTAAAAACATAGCCCAAGAAATTGGTTGAAATTGCGATTAAATTTAGTTTCAGCACGAGGCTTATTGTTTTCCACTTTTGCTTTTGTAACATTGTAAATATTGTTCATAAAATGTAACTATTTACGTCCCACTTACATGGCCCGCCAGTCTAGGTCAAAACTAGAGCCAATCGTTGAACTTTATTTTGTTCAATGTTTTAGTACACCAATGCTAGTATAGGGGCTCTTGACCCATTCTGCGTGTCCACACTCTCGTGTTATTGAACACACGTTAACAGAGTGTAACTCCGATCTGAACTCCTTCTTCAGAGGTCAATAAGCACACGATGTATTGAGTGCCAATGTTGTTATATTGTAAAGATGCACAATTGAATTGATCCCAAGAACAGATAACAAATTTAAACACCTAAGTCCTAAAGCCTTAATGCAGTTATGTGATGAAACCAAATTTCTAACTAACAAAAAACATTAAAAACAAGCAACACTGAGCGAGGGAAATAAATCATAAAGGAAATGAATTAGAGCAACGACCTTGTTTCAGACGAATAACATGCACTATTAACAATGCGTGGTGAAATATTGAAACAAACAGTAACTATCCTTATGTACTCGCTACACTAGCTTTTCGTCGGTGTGTTCAGCGCATCGTTTTGGCACAGTTGGATACTAACCAATTTATACATAATGAGTAATACACGCTAATTCAGATATGAGCAATACAAACGAAATACACAATCATTATAATTCCAACGTCCAGTTTGGTTTTTAAGTGATGATCAACGAGTAACGACGCAGATTTTCTCGGCCATGCGCAAATGGAGTGACCACTCGACACATTGCCGACGCACGTACGTTTTTATGCGCAATGACGTTTCTTGACGTAAATCGTTGCGGTACATTCCAGTGCGTATCACGTCAAAACAAAGTTTGGTTTGCCAGCGCTCGTCTTATATCGTGACTGAATCTTTTCAGAAATGTAGGAAATATAAATGTGTTGATTAATCTTATTGATCAACCTATTTCATGCCATGAAACGTGCTGCGTTTAACTGGTTAGCAAGCCCTGAAGCCTAGTTATCATGATTATACTGTTATAACTTTATGCAGTTATGAGAAAGCGTTTCACAGTTGAATTTGGCCTAGTCTGTCTGTCTGTTAGTGAATACTGTATGTCAGTGAAATAGGACAGTCAGCCACAATACAACAATATCTAAGTGTCACGATACCGGTATTGCCTATATCACAGGGCTGACGGCTAACTCGCCATGAGGGCTAACTCGCCATGGACCACTCGCCATGCGACGGCGGTTAACGGGTTAGCATGCAACTGTGCGGAGGCTCTTCTTGTAATGGGAGATGGAAAGGTGGCTGTTTATACTAACAACTTCAATAGTAAGGATAAATATATTAAATTAAATGTGTTTGGTTACAATACCTACTGTGCAAATGGTAACAAAGTGACAAGAAAACGGGCTTATATGTCGGAAGGCATACCGGTACCGTACGGTACTCGACGCGCAAAAGATGTCTCAACTTATCATTTTCATTTAAGCATGCTAAATATATCATCATATTAATTGATTGTATGAGCTCTGAATCAACAACAACGCTAAATATATCAAAAGTTCTATTTTGCTACCGGCAGTCTCATTTTATTCTAACAGCCGTTGATTGCGAGCAGAGAGGGAGAGAGAGAGCTAACTCGCCATGTCTATTTTCTTTATAATTGACGATCGACATCGCGAGTTCGAGAGAGAGAGAGAGAGAGGGCTAACTCGCCATGTCTTTATTCTTTATAATTGACCATCGACATCGCCATTTCGAGAGAGAGAGAGAGGGCTAACTCGCCATGTCTTTATTCTTTATAATTGACGATCGACATCGCGAGTTCGAGAGAGAGAGAGGGCTAACTCGCCATGTCTTTATTCTTTATAATTGACCATCGACATCGCGAGTTCGAGAGAGAGAGAGGGCTAACTCGCCATGTCTTTATTCTTTATAATTGACCATCGACATCGCCATTTCTCGAGAGAGAGAGAGGGCTAACTCGCCATGTCTTTATTCTTTATAATTGACGATCGACATCGCGAGTTCGAGAGAGAGAGAGGGCTAACTCGCCATGTCTTTATTCTTTATAATTGACGATCGACATCGCGAGTTCGAGAGAGAGAGGGCTAACTCGCCATGTCTTTATTCTTTATAATTGACGATCGACATCGCGAGTTCGAGAGAGAGAGAGGGCTAACTCGCCATGTCTTTATTCTTTATAATTGACGATCGACATCGCGAGTTCGAGAGAGAGAGGGCTAACTCGCCATGTCTATTTTCTATATAATTGTCGATTGCCCTGATGCCGGCTGATATTAGTGTAAAGCCAACTCACCACGACAAGGTTTCAGCCTTCGAGTCAGAATTTCTTTTTACCAGAAGAAACCCAAGCACAGATCAAGCCTTCTTGTTTGTTGGTGACTGTAGACATGCATTCGTTGCAGACATTAGTTGCATTCATCGTTGCTTTGAGTTTGAAAATCGTAGACAATCGAAGTCGTAATAGAAAATCGTAGAATCAGTTCAAGAACTGTGGTATTGTATCCGTTGATATTGCCACATTTATAGTGCTTGGCTATGGTAAGGCGTAAGACCGGAGATAAATTACGCTTAAGCTCAGTGATAATACTATCTGGGTCTATTATACGATCGTCAATTATAAAGAATGAAGACATGGCGAGTTAGCCCTCTCTCTCTCTCGAACTCGCGATGTCGATGGTCAATTATAAAGAATAAAGACATGGCGAGTTAGCCCTCTCTCTCTCTCGAACTCGCGATGTCGATGGTCAATTATAAAGAATAAAGACATGGCGAGTTAGCCCTCTCTCTCTCTCGAACTCGCGATGTCGATCGTCAATTATAAAGAATAAAGACATGGCGAGTTAGCCCTCTCTCTCTCTCTCGAAATGGCGATGTCGATGGTCAATTATAAAGAATAAAGACATGGCGAGTTAGCCCTCTCTCTCTCTCTCTCTCGAACTCGCGATGTCGATCGTCAATTATAAAGAAAATAGACATGGCGAGTTAGCTCTCTCTCTCCCTCTCTGCTCGCAATCAACGGCTGTTAGAATAAAATGAGACTGCCGGTAGCAAAATAGAACTTTTGATATATTTAGCGTTGTTGGTGATTCAGAGATCATACAATCAATTAATATGATGATATATTTAGCATGCTTAGATGAAAATGATAAGTTGAGACATCTATTGCGCGTCGAGTACCGTACGGTACCGGTATGCCTTCCGACATATAAGCACGTTTTCTTGTCACTTTGTTACCATTTGCACAGTAGGTATTGTAACCAAACACATTTAATTTAATATATTTATCCTTACTATTGAAGTTGTTAGTATAAACAGCCACCTTTCCATCTCCCATTACAAGAAGAGCCTCCACACAGTTGCAGGCTAACCCGTTAACCGCCGTCGCATGGCGAGTGGTCCATGGCGAGTTAGCCCTCATGGCGAGTTAGCCTCCACCCTATCACAGTACCGATATCTTGTACCGTATTGCCGTACCGTAACGTCCTCATTTCCAAGATTTGTCGTTATTTTGAAGATCTTTGTCAGTCTTACTGTCTTAGAAAATATTTTTATCCTTATTTCAAATAACTGATGAACGTCCTTATTTTGACATGTGTTCTTACATTTTGTCTTTTTTAGGGGTAGAGGTGCCAAGTAGGTTCTTTAGTTTGGTCTATTCAACTGAAATAAAAAACTGCTGGAGCAAATTCTTTCTAGTGCAAAGAAACATTTTGTTTATTACATTTCATTCTTCGTTATCTTATTATTGTTTTCCTTTTGTCCTTATTTTTGGGTTCATATCAATGGCAGCCCTGTGTCTGTGTGCAGTGGTGGGATTCAGACAGTTTGCACCGGTGTCTCACGGAATTTTATGAGATCAGCGAACTGGTTAGCATTAGATGACTTCTGTAACAGAACCGCCTGAAAATATGACATTTGTATGATGGAACCGGCTGACAAAAAATTTGAATCCCACCACTGTCTGTCAGTCTGTGTGTATTGCTAACGTCTGACAGTCTTGTTACCGTATGCAATGGGCTTTTATTATTCATCTGTTGTTTCTACGACCAGACAACTGATGCTGGTATGCTTGTGACTGAGTAATGAATCAAATCATATAGCTGTGGGCTAAATCTGAATTTGGTAACGCACTGTCAGACTGTAGTTAGGTATGTTGAGCTGATTAAGGATTATGTGCCAGGTAGTTTTTATATGCCAGGCATCATTTTCTCAATATATAATTTAGTATAATTTAATCTGTCTGAAAATTAAGAAATTAGTTTTCACAAATCGGGATTCTCCAAAGATCTCTGGATGTTGGCTGCAGTTTGGATATAGATAGCGTTTATTTACTTTGTCAACTGGAAAGATTAGACCTAGTTAAATTTGATATTTCCGACAAAGCACGAATATCAAAAAAAAATTCTGGAAATCGGACAAAATCTATAATAAATTTTAAAATGTAGTAGGCAAAATGCTCACACATACCAGATCATACACACAATTTTAATCATTGTGATCAGAATACATATTTCTTAAGCATTAGTCAATTTATTTTGGCAGGCATGTCTTTTCAGTAATTACTAAACTTGTGTTGTTTGGCAGATAAATGAATTTATTGGTAAGATTATTAGAATATCTGAATATAGGTTATTGTGATACTATATAATATCTTCCTATGTGTTCTGACTGCCGACTTACAGTATATTCTCACAACTCAACCTGACTTGAGATAGATACCGTACCTGTTGACATTCAACCATGTCTCGGCCTCGCATTGGTGCTGGAATCCACCCGATTCCTGCTACGAGGGATTTAAACCAGACCCCAACCCCACAGAATCCTCATCCCACGGATATGCTAACGGATATACGCTTGCAAAGATCGAGTCCGTCTATTGTACGACGACATTCAAAATCTTCAATTACAAGAGTGGATGGGGGATTTATTCTCGGACCTGGTCGGCCACCAATTGCAGGAAGAAAAAATGATGAACAAGTAAAGGTATAAGTTATTCATGTTGAGAATATATAAAGCACAAGCAGTGTTAGCCAAGTGATGTAATTTACTGCGTTTCGGCCAAGATATAATTCATTCCAGAGTTGACTAGGATGAAACTATATCTGACTATAAAATATAAAAACTAAAACTGGAAAGAGTACTTATAGCAAGCAAGCAATTACTGAAGTGATTATTGGGAAAGAATTACACCTTTATCCCGGGGGAGAGGAAAAACGATAAGACGGCCAGTATAGACCAGTAACCAGTCCATGTCCAAATAGCCAGTTACTCGTTCCCAGATGCATGGACTTGGCGGTAGAGGAAGAGGTAATCATCCAGCGGTTACATGAACCTCCCTGCGCAGGCGAGGAGTCCAGCAATCCTCTCTCACATAATTATCCGCCACAACCACAAGATTTGACCTTGCGTACCAAAACAGAGCTTATTCCTAACGCTTAGCACGGTGCGTCACACCGCAGGGCTTGGGTTTTTACGCATGGGTCGTTTCAGATACATGGGCCCATGTATATCTCAAACCAATGTATGTCTGAATTTGGATGCGAACTTTTGATCTTATTCAAAATTTAGAATTTGAACACAGATTCTTCATCGAATATAAAAAAAATGACCATACCAAATTCCTACTACAGATCCACAGCCTGGACACAAACGCTGGTTAAAACAACATAATATAAGAAGTAAACTTTTTGCTAAAGATAACTGAAGTGCAATTTCTTTATTTTCAGCCTAAGATTGAAACAACATTTGGACCAGCATATTCGGCAGTAACAACAATAACAACAGGTCAGTTATTATTGAAATAATTTTTAAAGAAGAAAAAATTTTCGTTTGCCAGAAATTTTGCTGACCAGAAAAATTGGTTTTATTTTCAAAGGGATCAATATTGTCTAGTCTAGTCTGATTATGCAGAGTCACAATAACATTGAAATGTGTAAAACATTGCAAAAGTGGGAAAACCTTATCTCAGCTGCATATAAATATAATTTCAAATTGTTATTTTTGCAAGTTATTGGTAGTACAAACCCTGTTTTCAATTCCTTGATTTCTCATCCCTTCACCTCATAGAAATTTAACAAATAAATTATGTATGCCAAGTCCAACTGTAGAAACTAGTTACTGCTTGTCTTATACTTTGTTTGGAGTATGCGGAGAAATCCTCTGAAATTACTACCATTATAAATGTTCAGATGAAGGAAATAAAGTGCAATATCAGCATAAAAGAACGTCATCAATGTCAAGCCACAGATCCCAGAATGATTCTGAAGATGTAAGATGCTTATGTAGTTTTGAAGTTTGATAATTCAATATTATTCTAAGACAGAGTTATTGTACAACTGCTCTGGACAGGAAGAAATTTTTGAGCGATGAAGTGCATCATTTGTTTATTACTAGCTGAACGTTTGCTATCAATAAGCCTGCTGGCAACCACACTCTCGTAATTTATTTGCTGATGTTTATAGTAGTTTTTTAAGTTTGATACACATTTAATAGTTGTAACAACTTTCATTAACAAGTCACAAAAAATTTCATTGGGTCTGTGGCATGGAATAAATAACTATCACAATTATAAGTTTGAAATGATATTTCAGTTCTTTTTTGTGTACATATTTCTATTTATTTGTCTTTATGATTCTTCCATACCTTGTTAAAAAAATTATGGCTCTTAAGAAAGAAAAAGTGCAATGAATTATTGGTGCTTGGTATTTTTTTTAATTTCATGTAAGATTTCATTCATTCAGTGTTGTCCTTTTCACCAGTATAAATGAACAAAAGTTTTTTCAACCTACAGAGACCTAAAATTTCAATACTCATTTTCAATCAGCAGTCAGAATGGAATTTTTCCTAACATATATTTTCTGCTTCTAGCTTCGAAGTACAAGCCATCATGGCAGTCTACCACGTAGTCATCATAGCGAATCCGCATTCTCAAGGCCGTCTCGTACTGGGTCTGCATTGTCTTCCACGTCTACCCTGTCAGGGACTTCCTACAGGTCACCAGCGTCGGATGAAGAGGTAAGTCTAAGTCTATTAGAAAAAAGTCCTCATACTTGACACCTAGGGCAGGGGTTCCCAAACCAGGGGTCGCGACCCCAAATTGGGTCGGAGTGATAAGTAGGTAGGGTCGAAAACAGGTCATGGGGTCGCTGGGGTATGGTAGAGGATGGATTTAAAAAACATCTAAGATTTGACAAATCATGTTAAATTTAGCAGTTTGTACCATGGCTTACTGTAAAACAGGCCCAAAGGCATCACTCTATGCTTAAGCTATAGAAAATGTAGGTGTACATTGTGACATCACTGTTTGGTTTTAGCTTATTTTACTTAATACCACTACATGACCAGTGAAAGAAGCTCTAAAGTTTCATGAAAAATATATATATTGACCTGGGGTCGCACTGGACGCTTGGAAGTTGTCTTTGGGGTCGTCCTGAAAAAAGCTTGGGAACCCCTGACCTAGGGTGTAGTAAATTTAAATTGCGAAGGCAATAAAAAATAAAAAAGATTCCAGTTCTTTCAAAATACGTATTACATTAATTAGTACCTAATTCAATATTTCTCGTTTGAAAAAATATTTTACTGTAGAATTTGCTATTGAACTATTGCTATTTACTATTGAATTTCGTTATCTTGATAAACGAATAATGATTGGCCGTCTGAGGAAGTGCGAGTTTGAGGATATTAAGACCAAACCCCGGAATATTTTAAGTTTTGTATACGGACTTGTAAATTGTATTATAGAGTAGATTTTATAGGTTTGTGCATGCTAGCGATAAACATTGACAATTCTACTATATTTTTTAAATTTTTCATTTAGGATAGGATAGGATTTACATATTTATCCCAGGGGAGAGGAAAGCCGATAAGACGGCTTATCCATATGGCGAACCATGGCCACTCGTCCGGTTACCATTCCCAGTCGGGTATGGGATTAGTTTTACTGTATTGTTTGTTTTCGAAGCATGGACTTGGTGGTGGAGGAAGCCGTAACCGACCAGCGGTTACGTGAACCACCCAACGACGGCGAGGAGTCCAGCAATCCTCTCGCACATAACCATCACTGCATGGGATTCGAACCTGCGAACCCGAGCAGAGTAATTAGAGGTGCGGTGGCGAGCGTATTCCTAACGCTTAGCCCGTTGAGCCACACCACCGCGCCATTTCATTCCAGACAAAAACATTTCTCAATTTGCTTTCAGATGCCTCTTGTATTTGCTGAACCTCCTCCTTCACAACTTCTTTGCAAAATATGCAATCGTGTTTATAAAGTTCCGATCATCATGTCATGCGGACATTCCTTCTGTAAAACATGCACAATGACTTTGGAACATTGTCCTGTGGATGGAAAGGCTATGACACCGGTGAGCAGATTTTCAATTTGCTTTTATGTGAAGTTTTGATCTTTAGGTTTATACAAGTGCCCATGTAGACGTGACAACCTAGTGGCTTCAGAATGAGCAAAACATTGTAGTTCAGCAAAGCATGCCTGAATTCTTAGATCTGGGTGAAGTAGGCCAAAACGTGCTTTATTTATATCAAATTTCCCTACAGAATGCTTGCTTGTTTTAAACTAATTAATAGGTTTTGTTTGCTTATATTATATTCTCATATCATAAAGCTTCTGTGGGAAAGCTGGCTTACACAGCTCGGGTTCAAATCCTCACCCAAAGTCTACAAATCGGGCGGGTTTCTTTAATAAAGTAGCTATTTACATATTGTTAGTTATTTTTGGCTGCTTGTACAGTGTCTCTTTTGGAGCAAAAGGTATGAATGCAATTTTCGTAACTTGAAATGCTTTTTAGACCCTCGGCCTCAAGACTAGAAAACACACATTTTCTGGCCGGACCCACTAGCTGATATGGTCGAACTCGGCAATTAGAAATTTTAACCCCCTTTTAGAAAATTCCTGTCTACGTCCTGAGCATGTATATTATTTTTACACACTCTGATATAATTCATGCTTAAATGGCACCAAGGGCCCATTTTGTTCATTCTAGTAAAATTCCAGTTTTCTTACATTAGGGCGCCCTAAATATCAGTGTTTGTACGTACATTTTACGGAGTGAATGTGTGAAAGTGGCACATAAAATACAATCAACCTACATGTCAGTGGCTTCTTGCAAATTGTCTTATATAGAGTGTATTTAAATCAATTGACATGAAGTATCAACTATAGTACAAGGCCAACCAAGTTAAGCAATCTTAAGTAAAATACAATTCAAAGAACAAGAACAAAACAGTTGGATCATGCAATGAAATATAATGTACCGGTAATGTTCAGATTGGCAACACAACATAAGCAAGCTAGCATTTTGAATTTTTAACTCAATTTAACTCTTACAAAAATTCTAACAAGTATGAACTTTCATCCAAGTACATGAATTCCAACCAATTTTTTCTCAAACTCCACAAAGTTGTTTTTGTCTCTGACGTCTCTTTCGAACAAATGTAATCAACCTACAGTGGCTGCTGTGAAGAGCCTTATATAGAGTGAAGATGTGGCAACACAACATAAACAAGCTCAGTTCATGTTTTCTGCCCTTTTTTTCCAACTTTCAAAACTTCGCTTCAGAGTTGTTTTTGTCTCTGCCGTCTCTATCGATTGAAATTATTGATTTTTGCACTGGTGGTTTCCTTGCAGACGAATTAAGGTCTTTGCAAATGGATGTTTCTCTCAGAAATAGATTTACCCTAATTGAATAAAAACCTTGCTAAAAATTTTAAAGTAACCTTGTTAGATCTGCTTCAGAAAATTTAATAATTCTGTCAATTTCATGCATGATTGAACAATTTCTGGAAATGTATTCTGCCAAGTATGGTGATTTTATAGAAGACTATTTCTATTCAAGGCCAAGTCATTTGTTAGAAAGAGGGTTAGATATACGGTTGCAAATTTGGGATTCTAGAGATGGGTGAATGATTGTAATTACGATCAAAATAGACTCTTTGGGGATGCCATATAGACAGATTAGATATAGGTTTGGATATATGGTCACAATCACGATTTGAATTGATCCCTTCATTGAGAAGTATTGGTCTGCGTCTAGGCAACAGTTTAGAATTACGAATGGTTATAGATATGGTCCCTATATTGGTTTCTTTGACCTCCATATCATTGGTCAAATGATATAAATATCTTGTAGTCATTTTATAAAATTTTAATCCATGTCACGCAAGTAACAACTGACACTTAGGTAATTAATGTATAACATGCTTAGTGTTTCACAATATTGTTGTGTAAGAATGAGTCATCTTAGATAATTGTGATGCAATGAATCACATTACAATTCTCCTCTGGGTGAACAATAGAGATAATTACATATGAGAAATGACATATTATTATGCTCATTGACCAAAGAACATTATAGGGGAATTCCTATTTAAATAAGAAATATTTTACTGTTTCTTTGCACACCCTCCATTTTTAGTTCAAATCAATGGATTGAATACACTCGATTAAGGCTAATCGAGATATTAATCAAATACTGTTAGGCATATGGTTTAGAAACTCACAATTCCTGAACTTGTGTTATAGTAAAAGTGGCCTTAAATCAAAATATTCAATTATATTGTTTGTCTGGGGGCAGTGTGGTGTACATCATCACCACTTATCTCCAGAGAGAAGTGGTTTCCGACCGAAAAATATTTAGGGGATTTTCATTGACAAAATCATAGTGCTATGAATAATTATTGATGTTTAGGTACACGTTTCATTAATATTTGTGTATTTTGGAATGCGTAAGAACGAATTAAAATAATTATCATTGTTTCATTGAAAAAAAGTTTTGGTAATCGAACAAATCGTTCGAGGTGTCACTGCATATTTAAATTTTCCTTTAACCAAATCAGAATTATTTGCAAAGATTTTCAGTCCAGCAGTTAATTCATACGCAGTCCATCCACCTACTTTATGATTTGTGCTTGCTACTGCTTTTTCTAATTGCTGTTAACCCGCATTATCATATTATATAAATTCAATTCTTTATTACCTTCAATTTGATTTCTACATTCAGATAGTGGACAATCTTGCTGTCTCAGAACAAGTCAATTCACTATTCATTCATTGTCGATATGGTTTGAGACCGACAGCTGACACATTCGGGGAATTTGAAATTGATTCAAACGGATGCCCCTTCACTATCAGATTCGGTGAAAGAAGGTTAGTGTTCTAAATCAGTGTTTTTCAATGTATGGATCGCCTAAAAATTTTCTTGTGTGCTTGCTTTTTTCAATGAAAAAACTAAAAAGTGATTCAATAATCAATAGTCTTGCTGCACACTAACACAAATATATTTCTGTAACGTTTCGTCTGACTAAGGTCAGACATGCATACGTAGCAGGACTGGCATGCGAAGTTCAGCAGTTGAGCTATGTATGTCTGAGGAAGTCTGACCTTGGTCGAAAGAAACGTCACAGAAATATATTTGTGTTAGTGTGCAGCAAGACTCTTAAATCACTCAGGATAGTTATCTTTACTCTTGCTACAGCATCCTTGCATTATATGCATACGGATCCGACACAAAGCATAAAAACGGGAGAAATAGTCTTGTAGAAACCCAATCGATAGCCAAAAAAATAAAAGTTACTAATTTTATAGTAAATTTTATTGTTTGTCTTATATTTGATATTGTAGTGTTTCTCAATAGTAATTACGTGTGGTGGTTGCGTACAACTTCGCAGCATTTATTTTGCTTAAGTGAAGCCATGCGCCGATTTCACAAACTCGGTGATGGCAAAAACAGGCAGTTTTCTCACTTTAAAATAATTTCTGAGAAGATAAATGTTATATAAAATTGTTTATATTATTCATTTAATTTTGCTCATAAAAGTACTACTCGTTTAGTATTCGAACAGATCCTTGGGTCACAAGATTTTTCAGAATCTACTTTTTTAAATTTGGGTCGCTTGAAAAAAAGGTTGAGAACCACTGTTCTGAATGAAGCTTGTTGTTGAGAAGAATTAGTCTTAAACACTCTGTAAAGAATATTATGGAAATAAGAGTGTTGTAAGAGAAGACTTTCTTTTCCTACCTTTATTTATTTAGACCAGTGGTTCTCAAGATTTTTTTTGGCACATCAACTGGTGCAACGGAAAAACTACAAGAAAAACAAAAAATTATTTTCGCATAAATAGATAATTCCACTTTTTTTTAATTAAAATGAAGATTACAACTAAGTTTCCAAAAACAGCATCATCGTTCATTGCTACTTTCATTCATCAAATTATACAAATATATTAATAACTCCAGCAATTTTTAATATGTTTCTGGCTCATCTGAAAATGTTCCTGTGGTCCATCGTTGGGCCATGCATGACCAACTGGTTGAGGAAACCATTCGTAAATAAATTGAAACTTTGGAAGTAATTATTGACAATTACTCACTGTTCATAATATGAAAGGAGGATGTACACGCATCCTTTAAATATGAAATAAGATGAGAGAGCATGCTACAGTGGATCTCCTCACCTAAACTAAATCAGGGACAAACTGTGTCCTTTGCTCATCAATGGCGGTATATCCTCGTCTATAAGTTATAAACGAGGATATACCGCCAAGTTCAAAACTAAAAAAAGTTGCCAAACAAAGGCGCTTATACGAGCATAACTTTGATCGCACTAAAAATTCAGCTTATACGCTCATATAACTCTGATTGTACTCAAATGGAATGACGTGAGCTAACTTAATTCCAACTGCTACAACTCGAACCATACGGCGTGCTGCGATTTGTAGGGCTGGCTTATGTGTGAATTTTTATAAATTCACTGTTTCAGGACCAATTTTAGAGGGCCAGCTCATAATATGTGAGGATATACAGTAGCAAAAAATAATTCCTATTTTTATCCAGGAAACACGAATCAGAATGTGAATATGCACCGGTATCCTGTCCTAATAATCCAGCATGTCCGAACATGTTGAAACGACATCTATCAGAGCATTTAGAATCTTGCAAACATATAAAATGTCCTAATCATAAATTTGGGTGAGTTCAATTTGAATAATTTTACTAAAGAAGGGCGCTCCAGAAGTATGTGTACCATGGAGGTAACTTTTTTTTTCGTCTACTTCACATCAAGTTGAGTAAAGGGACTGAAGCCTATGGGCAGGGGCTATATTCACTTGGATGAGACACACAGTCCCCGAATTCGTAATAGAACTAAAATAAGGAAAATCTGAATAAAATTATGGCCTAACCCTATCCTGGTACACATACTACCGGAGTACCAAAAATAGTTCAAAAGGGATTATCTATACATGTGATAATCATGGAATCCAAGAAATGTTTTACCAGACTGCGACTCCTGAGTTTGAAACTGTAAAGAATTTGAAACTGACTCTATTTAAATCAGAAACTATGCTACATGAATGACAAAATATCCTGGAAAAAATTTCTAGCTTTCATAGCCTTTATTTGTATTTCAGTCTCTTAAACTCTCCAGTTTATAAAGTCTGCCATTCTAACACTGGACAAGACTGAAGTGTTTGAATTTCTATATTGAGCTGGCTCTATGCTGCATTATGGTTTAGCAGTTGATTACCTGGTATACAAGTAATTAAAATACTCATAATGTGAATGGACTTGGAATGCATGGGCCGCACTGCGATCACACATAAATTATAGGGTACAAATCAGGCAGGGTATTGAGTGGTATGATAATAAACCTTCACAATGTCCAAACCATTAAGTCAACAACATCTTACTTTTCTAGGTGCCAGTTTATTGGTGACAAACCGAGCCTGACAACCCATGAAAGCATCTGCAAATTTGAAATGGTGAAAGATTTCCTTCAACTTACTGAAGATAGAATAACAGATCTGACTAATGCAATGAGACAAAGAGATGATGAAAACAGTTTTTTAAGGTTTGTGCTAGAGTTATAAAGATGTTTTGAAAATTGTACTCAATTTTATTTAGGTTAAGATGAGGTCTGGGTTTTCAGGTAGTTCTAGATGTGCAGTAGGGCAGGGGTGTCCAACTCGTGGCACCAGGGAACTTCTAATGCGGCCCTCGAACGCTTAACAATAATTGTAATATTTTGTGATTTTTTCTCTAAATGTAATAAATTTAAGAAATAATAAAACTTTTTTCGGCTGTTTTATTACATCACAATATATATTATCAAAATATATCAAAAACTGTTTGCGGCCCTTGGCACAATTCCCAAAATGCAATGTGGCCCTCGACAACCCACAAGTTTGACATCCCCATAGGGCATGTGGTACATGTTCTTCAAGTGATGTGATGGCATCACACGATACAAATGAGGCAATGAGGTTGAATAATAAAAGTTGAACAAGAAGTACAAGCGTGTCATTACGAGTGTTTCTTTTGTGACAAATGCAACATGCTGCAAACTGTGTTATTATAAATAGTTTGAGAATCACTTAGGGTAGTAGTTTTACTCTTTCGACAACATCCTTACATACATATCCATCGGCACAAAAGCATAGAAGAAGGATAAATAGAAATTTAATCGATATAACATGTTATTTTTATTACAGGTCGATGTTGTCTAAAACAGCAGATCGAGTTGATGAGTTAGAAAAAGCAACAGAGATTAAATTCGGTAAGTGTAATTCTTATTTTTCTTCTCATCTTATGTCCATGCATCTGGAACAAATAACTGGATAAATAAGGTGATCTCATACCCGACATGGACTGGTAACTGGATGATAGACCATTGTATGCCGTATGAAATGAAAGTTCATGCGTCTGAAACGAATTGCTGGATAAAAGTTCGAATATAAAACTCCTCTTCTATAATGAACAATTCATTCCGGTTTTCAATTGCTATGACGATAACCACAATCATGATCAATTCATCATGTGACATAAATTACTATTCAGCATAAGAAACTTCTCTTTCAAGGCCCGAGGCAATGCTATCATAGCCTTAAATAAGGATCTTATTGTGATTATAGGCTTTTGATTGACGTTATATGGTTTATTAATATAACAAATTATTACGAATACAATACAATTACGCCTAATATGGCCATTGCGATGTCAGCAAATTTCCAGTTGAATGTCAAAATAATTGTATCAAATGTCATATTAAGATGTGCCCTATATATAATTATAAAACCAAAAAAATTAAAATCCATGCATCCAAAACAAATGACTGGCTAACTAATTCCATACCCGACATGGACTGGTAACCAGACGTGAGGCCGTGGTTTGCCATATGATTTTGATGTTTTGTCGCCCTCCCTCTCCCCCAGGATAAATATGTGAATCCTATCCTAAATGGTCACTTGAGTGCAACTCGAGTCGAGTCAATGACTCAAGCCTGCCCATCACTCATACTCTTCCAAGTAAAACCGTTATGAGGTCATAGACAAACATACAGCCGTTCAGGGCTTGACATGAGCAGAGGACTTCTCACCAAGTTTAGTTGTTAGGTGAATACCGATAATACGAATCATTAAGAGTTGGAAAATTATTGTATTTTGAGATTTGCGTATAAATATATTAATATTGGAATATATTTGGTGAACCGGCAGCAAGGTTGCTACGGACCGGCACTTGAGAACTGCTTTAAAGACTTCTGACCCTGAAGATTTTTGAATTTCTGCTGACGCCGAAAAGTTTAAAAATACAACTTTCACTCTAATATCAATAAAAACTATAGAACCTGCTTTCAAACCTCAACTCTAATTTTGATAAATTTTTCAGATGTATTGACTCAAAACCAGAATAAAATATCAGAAGAACTAAGGCAACTCCGACAAGATGCTGTGATTATTACAAATGAATTACAGAACTTGAATACCAAGTTAAATATGGGAGGAATAGGGTGTAAGTATTTCTGAGACGTGTTTCATATTCGATAAAATTATTTTGGCGCTCCAGAAGTGTGTGTACCAATGTGGAGGTAATTAGTTTTCTTCGCCTACTTTACATCAAGTTGTTTAAAAGGACTCGCTTGGGTAACACAGACAGTCCCCGAACTCGTAATAGAACTAAAATAAGGAAAATCAGAATAAAATTATGGCCTAATCCTAACCTGGAACACACACTACACAGAGTACCAATTATATAGTTTTATTTTTTTGCACAATTTTTGTGCATAAGGATTTAGGCAGACAGTCGTTGATAAATAATATACGACTAAGTTTTTGAAAGTCAGTGATCTTACAGCAATGCTATTGTTAACGACTTATTGTAGTAATTGAACCCGACAGTTATTATGATCTTTATTGGACACAAAGTGGACCTATGGATCAATTTGTTATTATGTTGTTGTTGGTATTTTTTTTGTTGTTGCTTTGAAAAAATCACTTTCCTCATTAACTGCTGGACCAATTGCTTTGAAATTTTCAGTGGCTGAAGATTTTATTTTTCACTAAAAGGCTTTTGCTTTTATTTGTTTCAAAACTTCATGTGGGCTTATGTGATTTAATTTCCACATGACCCTGTCCAACCTCTTTAGTGCTACTACTCTCTTGCTTCACAGAAGTTTTTTTTTTTTATGTTATTCTTAAGTTTTTCATGTTATTCCTATTTATTGATCTATTGATCTATATAATACTACCACATTCGAGTATCCTTGTGGCAACTGATACATTCGGATCCAAAATAGAGAGTAAACAAGGAGAACGGATTTTCAGTTTAGTACATAATATCCTAATAAAATGCAAAGTTCGAATATACTTTATTTCCGGATCGGTGTTCGACTACCGACGTCATCTCACTCGACAGCGTGCTCGAGTGTTAGAGCACTAAATTTCCTTTCGAGTACCAAAGCATTTCTGACTAGAATTGTTTGGCCGAATAAAAATTGTTGGGAGTATTGAGCCATTTGACTATCGAGGTATCACTGTACGAGGTTACATGTTGTTATCCACAAGGCCATCTTTCCCATGAGACATATTCCGGTGCTCCCGAAGTATGCGAACCAAGATGGCGGACATCGGAACGTAACATGGGTAACAGGTCAGGGTTAGGCGATAATTTTTTTCCAATTTTTCTTATTTTAGTCCTATCATCAGTTCGAAGACTAGCCAAGAGCCTCCCGTAGTATTTATACCTAAAATTATGGCCTAACCCTAACCTAGTACACATATTACATTCCAATGTCCGCCATCTTGGTTCGCATACTTCGGGGGAGCCCCCAAATTTTATTGATATTTGCATTTTATATTAATATATTTAAATATTTCACAGTATATGACCCGCAACAAATTTTCAAATGCAAAGGAACATTTGTCGGCCACACCGGCCCTGTCTGGTGTCTGTTTGTTCATGGAGATTTGCTGTTCAGTGGTTCGTCTGACAAAAATATAAAGGTTGGACTTTATTTTTGTGGCAATGTCTAAAAGAATTTAACGGTCGATATGACTATATTTGGCAATTTAAAATTCTTTAACATTTAAATATTATCATATTCTACAATTGTCATTTCGTAGTATGGCTTAGAAAATAAAAACAAACAAATGCATAGAAGAATGATAAGTAGTTAGTCTTACAGAAACCAAATAATCAAACAAATTGCTGTTCCATTACGCTTACTTGCATTCCCAAAACAAAGTTATTGGATATTCATTGATGTCTAAGTGCTTGCACACGACCAAGCTAGAATTGGGTTCTTTTTTTAGAAATAACTTTAAAATAATTCCGCTTGAAAAATTATCATATTGAGCGATTGGAGTTTTATAGATTATGGTCACAAAGGCCTTGATTTTATTTTTTCTGGAAACTTGAGAAAATCATTAATTTTTTTATTCAAACTCTTCGAATATACATTGAATTCTTCTTTGTGGTGCATAGAATATTTTAGTATTTACTAAGATGCAATTCTACACTATAGGGTGTCCATGAAGTCCAGAAATTTTTTAAAATTGTAGAGGGAATTTATTGATAATATATATTGTTTTGACCCTCACAGATGTATTAAATAAAGTAAATACATTACTGATTAAAAAAGCAACAAACCGGTTTAAGATATATTGAGAACTAACTTCATAACAAAATTGAAATTGTAAAGGAACTTATGGCTCCTGGCACTTTCATGGTCGTCAGTAACTTTCTCAGAGATCAATCTTCTATACTCTTGAGGAGTGCACATGAGCCTGCTTTAAGCAAATTTCCTCATACAAAAAGATCCTGAACACATTATGATTATATGTTGGTTTTGGCCATCTCTGCTACTGATGCTTCGATACAAATTGACTTTTCACTTTCAAGGTCTGGGACACTGCAACAAACTACAAATGTCAAAAAACACTAGAAGGGCACACTGGAATTGTTCTTGCTATAACTGCTAAAGGAAGCAATTTGTATAGTGGATCAGCTGATTGCAAAATTAAGGTAATTTTGATTAAATTTTAATTTACTTTGATTGGAGGTCATCAGTTTTATAGTTGGCTCGTCGCTGAAATCCGAGATGGCTAATCGGTACTCCTGTAGTGTGTGTACCAGGCTAGGGTTAGGCCATAATTTTATTCCAATTCTCCTTATTTTAGTTATATTATGAGTTCGGAGTACACAACTTGATGTAAAATAGGCGAACAAAATTCGTTACCTCCATGTTAGTACACATACACTTCTGGATCGCCAGCTAATCTTTTACAGAATGAATACCTCATGATATTTTTTTAGTTCTTTGTTCATGTGATTAGCCTAACCCCAACGTGGTACACATACTATGTTCAGATCTTGGTTCACAAACTACGGGAGTACCAAAGTTTCTTGTCTTATTATGGTAAGATTTATAATATGAAGATATATTGTTATTCCCAGGTTTGGAACATCAATACATTGGAAGAAGTCAATTCTATCGATGCTCACGAGAATGCAGTTTGTACTTTGGTTTGTTCGTATAATTACCTGTTCAGTGGATCTTTGAAGAATATCAAGGTTTGTATTATAGATCTCACTACTTGTTGGGAATTTTCAATCCTGAACCCCTTTAGATAATCCTGTTTCTTTCAGTGTTTCTGAAACTTTCTTGAATTGCGGCCTGTGTGTTACCATTTTTTCATATCATTTCGGAGTTCAAAATAATATTACAGTATATCATCTCTTATATTGGTACTTCCGAACAGTGGCGTAGCCAGGGGAGTGGTTTTGCGTGTCGAACCCCCCCCCCTTTGAAATGTGAAAAAAAAAATCTGTATTAACCTAATCCTCCCGGTTTGACGCATGCGCGACGTTTCAGACGTTTTGCAATGCTGTGTGTATACCATGAGGTCTGGAATGTTTGTTATGGTCTTGCTTGAAAGGAAATCTTATTCCCCACACAACGATATGAGAATGAACCTTATATGACATTTAGAAGTGATAAAATTTCGCTTACATATCACGCGTGTACTTCCCGCTGCGATATAAAAACGTCGCACAACAAGAAAATGATTCCATAAACCTTGGCGTTGCGCGCTAACCAATAACAAAAGCTAGTATGATAAGGTCTTATTTTGAAGGTCATTTTATATGCTACATAACATAGGAGAGTGGACATCTCACAACGTAAGGAAGTTATAAAAATATCGAGTCGTTTGATCGCAGCTGCCTCACCGAAAAAAAGTTAGGCGTTTTATCTCGCAAATTCTCCTTGTCTGACGATTATAAGCTTTCATGATTCATAATAAATGTTTTATTATGACTCACAAAAGCTTTCAACGCGATAAAGCACAAACAAACAACCGATCGATCTATCAAGCTTAGCCTGGCCTGATTCGATGTGGTGACTTCTCAAACGGAAAATTTCCAAAACGCTTGAACAAAGCGCGCTATGGAAAAGCGTTTAGTATCATATGAAAGAGAAAACCAATGTGCAGTCAACTGTATAGTTACATTTCAGCTTTACAATAGCTGTAGACGTCCAACAGCTGATAGAATGAGAGAGTGTAAATATTTTTGTTATTTTTTGACGTTACGAGAGACCTCTTGAAAGAGGTGTTTTAGTTTACGGTCCTCCAGTGACATCTAGCGTATAGTACTCTAAAATACCTTTCCAATGGTATATAATTATTGTATATTGGGTAAATTTTGGGGGTCGTATGACATTAATAAAAATGTATTCAAAATTGGGCTCGATTGGGCGTCTGAATCAGGTTAAAGATAGCAATTTTTTGTAGCTTGAAATGCTTTTTAGATCCCCAAGACCACTAACACGCGTATTCCAGCGTTCGATCGGACCCGCTAGCTGTTTCGATCTAAAAAAAATTTCAAAACACCGCCCCCCCCCCCCTTTGATGATTTCTGGCTACGTCCCTGCTCCCGTAGTATGTGAACCAAGATGGCGGACACCAGAATGTAGTATGTGTATCAGGTTGGGCCATAATTTAATTCCAATTTTTCTTATTTAAGTTCTATTACAAGTTCGGGGACTCCTGTAGTGCGCGAACCAAGATGGCGGATACCAGAACATAGTATGTGTACCATACCAGGTTATGGTTTTGGGTACAAATACTACAGGAGTCACTTGGCTAGTCCCCGAACTCGTAATAGCACTAAAGTAAGAAAAATTGGAATAAAATTATCTCCTAATCCTAACCTGGTACACATACTACGTTCCTGTGTCCACCATCTTGGTTCACATACTTCGTGAGTACCCTTATATTTTCTTAAACCAGCTTGGGATTGAAAAGGGGACCCCTGACTTTCGGTGCATTATGTTTGAGCGTTTCAAATTTGCTTGCAAATAATCTTGAATATGCTCACTGGTTTTGAAATATGCATTTGCTCTCATCATCAGGCCAGTGGTTTCTGACCGTCTTCTGGTTTTACAGTAATACTGTACACAAATACAATGTAAAATTTCCTTCCCCCAACAGCAACATTTGTTTTGACTTCTTTCTCAAACGCTTGTTTGATTCTCAAGGTCTGGAAAGCTGAAGGAACAGAACTCACTCTTCACCGAGAACTAACTGGCTTAAATCACTGGGTTCGGGCTCTTGTCGCTTCACAGAATTATATCTACAGCGGTAGTTATCAGACTGTGATGGTGAGAATTTTTTTTTTTTTATCTCTTGAAATGGGGGGGGGGGGGGGTAATGTGCACCTAACTCCCACTTCGTTCTCTCTGCCGTGTGTCAGTGTATACACCAGTGGTTCCCAATCTTTTATTGAACATGACCTCTTTAAGGAGGCTATCTTAGCACTCCCTGTTTAGGCCCCCCTGTTTATCATTCCAGTGGTATTTATAGGGTTTTATGCACAAAAAAGTGAAAACACCCTTTGAAATAACCTCATCAAACACTAGGACTAGGAAGGATGGAGAGTTTTCTTCTGAAGTGAAAAGTAAAATCAGTTCTGCGCCTAGCATTGTGCCCCCTACCCCCCCCCCCCCCCCCCTTCCAACTGCTCTGTGGCCCTTGCCATGGGCTGGTTTGGAGCCGCCAGTACACACTGACTGCAAGAATCGAAATGGTTAAAATGTCACAATTTCAGCTTCTGAAATTGAATGGAGTTGCGTGTGCTAAAATACTGCTTCTTTTCGTACTGACTTCAAGGATACTGTAGCAAGAATCAAAATGCCCAATTTCAAAATGTGGTCTGGATGGCTTACATCACATTTTTCAAATTTCAAAATGTTTCGTTGTCTGAGGAAGTATGCAGACATATAGTCAGGTTGCGGGGCCTTGTGAAATTTTGATTGAACCATCTCAAAAATTGTAATGAACTTCTCCTTTTTCGCTTTGTGAATGTGGCCTGTAATGTTGCATTGATATCCAAATGGACTTGGTCAGTTAATTATGTTTCGTCCAAATCGATCATAATCATTTTAAATTTTGTACCTTTTCACTCATACTTTAACTTTGTTTTAGATTTGGGATGTTCGAACACTCGAGTGTGTTCATGTGCTGGAAACATCTGGTGGAAGCGTATATTCGATCGCCGTAACCGCTCACCAAATATTGTGTGGAACGTATGAAAATGTAATTCATGTGAGTGTTTTCATATTATTCAGAAATAAGTTAATGGCAATCTGATGGTGTTTCTGATCTGATTTTTCATAGACTGAGAACAGCTTGATTTTATCAAGTGGCATCGAGATAAAATTCTGTCCCATTTCGAAAATAATTTAATTTTTGATTCTGTTGAAAAAAATTGCTCTGCTTCAAGCTTTTGGTATTTCAATGATTGTCTGTAACTTTACTCGGAGATCATATTCTTTATCTCACTGGTGTGGGACTCAATCCCTATATTGTATTGTTAATGAGGGAAAAACATTGAAAGTTGCCCTTCTTGAAAAAAAAATTCTAATCTTTCACAGGTGTGGGATGTTCGTAACCATGAACAAGTTGCAACCTTAACAGGGCACGTTGGAACGATATATGCTCTTGCTGTTCTCAGCACACCAGACCAGACTAAAGTGTTCAGCGCTTCTTATGACAGATCATTAAGGGTAAGAGTTTCAATTTCAATGCCTAATGGTCATATCAGGGATGTGCAACAGGCGGCCCGTGGGCCACAACCCGACCCACGAAGCCAGTTAGAAGGGCCCTTGTCAACAGTCAGATTTTTCCTCATCAAACATAAAATCCTAATTCATGAGGTTTATGCTTGAAAAGGCACTCACATGTATAAGAATACATTTTTTTCTCTCGTAGCTGTGTTAATTTTCCACCGTTTGGCCTATCACTGTGAGGCTAAGCGATAAACGCATTCTTTCCTCTCGTCTTTTCCGGTAATTTTTTTGTGTAGCCCGGCTAGATAAATGAATATCAGTGTCTGCATATTCAGTGGTTTGTCTTTTGAAAAACAGAAAAAAATTTTGAACTTTGGTAAAGATGGATATATACTGAATAAATGAGTGTAAATCATTCCAATGCCCTCTTTTTCACACTCCTTATACGAAAATATCTTGTGTTACAATTTTATTTCCTGCATCATACCCGTCATGTTTTTCTATATTCTACTCACAGCTCACAAACAATGTAAGAAATTTAAAAAAAATGATGAAAAACAAATATAAATAAGTAGGCCATGTGAGAGATTGATTTATTGCTTACTGAGGTGCAGTGTTCTACCCATCTACTGCAAACAATTCTCAGAGCTAATAACAATCGTGTGATTTTTTTTATTTTAGGTATGGAGCATGGACAATATGATTTGTACTCAAACCTTGATCCGACACCAAGGTAGCGTGACATCACTCGCTGTTTCAAGAGGAAGAGTTTTCTCTGGAGCTGTTGATTCAACAGTCAAAGTATGGCAGTGAAAACTACAACCAAATATCATGATGCGCTCGTCGCAAATCGATTGTATCTCGATGAGACTTGAGTTGAAGTTTAGAGCCAAATATGAGAATGCAGTTACAGCGGATAGAACTTACATATTTATCACCGGGGAGAAGAAAGCCGATAAGACATCTTAATCATATGGCAAATCACAGCCTCTCGTCCGGTTACCAGTCCAAGTCAGGTTTAGTTAGCCAGTTATGTGTTTCCGGAAGCATTGACTTGATAGTGGAGGAAGCCGTAACTGACCAGTGGTTACTAGGGCTGGGAATGGTTAACCGATTTCAGATGGTTAACGGTTATGATTTATTTTAACCGTTAACTGACATCTCAGGTACAAATCATCTTTATACCGTACAATTTCGTCAAATATGATTACGTCATCTCAAATTTATCTCTTGCGATGTTTAATTCAAAAAAATATTACTAACTGTGTGGGTAAGGACTCAATAAATGTAAAAAATAATGGAGGTACCAAGGTTGCTGATAATGAAAATTTACAATGATAAATTCAGAATCAGTTTTTGGTCGATTTCAAAATATATTGTTCACGATTTCATTGCAAAATCGGATATTCAATGTCATACAACAAGTGTGCAGTTAATGCCGTTTTTCTCTATGAAATATATCTCGAAGTAGAATTTGCACATCAAAAACTGAAAATTTGTCACATAAATGGCGTTTGACAACGGAATCGGGTTTTCTTAAATATTTCCACATGCCCGAACCACGCTGCCTGTCTTTTGCAGCAGAGGAATCATGAAACTATCTCAATTCGTGAATAATTTTGAGCGATACTGGGATAAGAACACGCGAAATTGCTTTATAACCATTGTGACGTAACAAGCTGAAATTATTATTAACGTCAAACGTCACGCGACGGTTAACTGGTTAATTTTACCCGGTTAATGGTTAAAGTGTTTTCCCTGAAATTCCCCGCCCTAGTGGTTACGTTAACCACCCTGCGGCAGCGAGGAGTCTAGCAATCCTCACGCATAAAACTATCCTGTCACATACCTGTCAAAATGAACACCAGAACCAGTAGATGGGCTGTCCAAACTCAAAATTCATATATATTGCACACCAAAGTAACTCTATATGGTTTCAGTATCTTTTGGCACTTCATCGGTTTCTTGAATCGGTTTGGGTGGTTTACTCTGACCTGGTTCAGATCTTCTGCTGAGTGAGGAAGCGTGATTGTGCTTTTAGCAAAGAGAGATTAATTGATGAAACTCTAGCCTAGGGGTTCTCAAACTTCTGGTGTTATCGAGCCTATGAAGAGGTTGACTATTATTATCTATGAGGCCCTGGGGCTCATTATTGAGCAGTTTTAGAATCTATTCTCCAGGCTTAAACTGACTGTATTATGGTTAAATGCAGATGATATGAATAATCAGGTTCGAAAGTATAATAGCAGTTCTATTTTTGCACTAGCGTCGAGAGTTCTTTATCTAAAGTCTGTAATGCTTGTTCAATCGAGTATTTTTATGTAAAATATTTCCACTCGGAATTTGACATGGAATATTCAAAATAGAATAAGAATTGGTGTTTAATATTGCTTGCTCCAGGAACGACTTGTGAGGGATCATCAAAAAATAATGTTTCAATATAATTTGGACCAAATTTTGAATTCTAATATGCATGTTTTGATCTGTAATTATCTTGGCCATTCCTGCACTATTCTATTTAATGAAATGATCATCATATTGAATTTTAAATTGTTCCTGTGCCCAATCAGTTGGGCTCCAGTTAGTGACCTTTTCCAAAAACTAATCTCATAATAATTTTTAGCGTATCTTTGAAAAAGCAAAACAAAAAATTTAGGTATATATATGAGTGTTGCATTGAAAAAACCTAAAATTTGCTATCTTGTAGTAATAATTCAAAATATACAGTGTTTTTTAAGGGGGTGGCAAATTTTTTTGTATCATGCCGCAATATGATGCTTACTGGTGCATTTTTTCTCTTTACAAGGCTAGATAAAGCAGCCCTTGTCTACGTCTATATTTTTGACGCTCCGATGTTCAAAATAATGTTGGTTTTACACAAGATGAAAGTCTAGTGTCAATAAAACTTCTATTTATCTATTAATTGTAACTAAATCATTGCAAAGAACTAAATATATCCCGTGAATGTTATTAATTTACTAACAAATTTCAGAATTATATCTTTTGTTATAGAATAAGACCTCATAATGAGTAAAAGCATTAGAACACACAACGCGTAATATCATAGTCCTGGTGCACAAAACTACGCTAGTTATAAGCACCATTAAAAATTATAAAAATGTGTCCAATGTAAAAAAAATGACTGTTTTGCGGTCGACCCAGAGAGGTTAGCAGATGAGATACTTTAAACTGTTTTTTCTAATAACATGCCGTTTCCTAACGAATGAGTTTTTTCTAAGAACCCAATACTTCTACTCTTCCCAATCATTATTTTTTATTTTCTTTCAAATATAACTTGAGCCTTATTAAATAAATAATTATCTTTTATACTTTATCATGAAGTTTCCGATGAAATATATTGTTTGCCTTTTTTCAGATTATTACATGTTTCAATATATTTTTTTCTTTATTTCTGTTGATTTATAATTTTTGGTAAACATTGAAGTTTTTCATGAGGCGTTTCAATATGTCCACTACCAGCAAGCCACTTTTCCAGAATATGGCATATTTTATAATTTTCTTTCTGATTCTAATATTTCATAATATCTAGTTGAGTTGGGAGGTGTTTTCACATCTCTACTTCAACGAGGCCCTGTGCGAGCAGTCGCTGATATGTATGGAGCTGCTATTTTTTGAAGATCTTGCAGAATAGTACTTGTGTTAGTGTGTGGCATCAAGATGCTTTGTTGCTATCAACTCTCATGTAACTGAAGTCTATGGAGTACAAGAAACTTCAGAAAAAGAATAGGCAGTTTGTCACAAGAATATATTTCTGTAAATCATGTTAATTTCTATTCACTTTATGATGACATTACTGCCTTCAACTTTAATTGTGAGAAATGCCTGATTTTATTCGATTCTTGTTATTTGATTAATTTGTGCGGACCTACTTTTTCATTTATAAACTGTGTATGAAATGTGCTTTTGATAATATAAGCCTAAACTTGCAAAATTGGCCTTGTCGTTGTTCACCCTAGGAAAAACCGGTGGGTTAAGCAAAAGCACCTATCAGTTGTATGCCGTTTATTTTCCGAACGCGGAGCAAGAAGTTTACATCATAATTTGGAATTTAATGTGGCGATCAGAAGTGGAGAATTACGAGGTTTTAAATATACAAAGTATAAAAACTGATATTCATAAATAACACGTTTTCATTTAGAATAATAACTGCGTTACATAGATTGTTAATCAGTTAAAACGACTAAGAAAGATTTCTTGTTATTGACTATGTCAAAAAAATTCGCGCTATCGACTAAACCTAATTTTAACGGGAAGTCTAATATCAAAATCATTTTTAACATTCAGTCTAGACCAGTGCTCTTCAACAGGGGTTCCGCAATACATGCAGTGGGGTTCCGTGAGTTTATAGGGTTCCTTGGGGGTTCCGCGTTTTTTTTTTTTTCAGGGGAAAATCATTTCTTACTTCAGCATGTTGATGCGTCATTAAAAATATTCTTAGACCACCGTGTCTTATTCAAACTACAAGCCAGTTCGTTAAATAGGAGGTTTAGTCACAGGGCAATAAATAGCCAAAACTGAAATATTTTCGGTTGTTGCGTCACTTTAGTCATTGTTATGTAACTAACAAGAAAAGAACGCCATTGTCGCACCATAGTTACATGTTGTTCAGCTTTTGTTGGAGTATAGTAAAAATAGTGTGAAACCCGACTTTTTAATACCTTCAAAAAACATGTAAAGGCATATTTTTAGATTTCTCTCAACAAGGAGATTACAACAATTGCAAAAGAAGCCTCAAAACTTCTTTGTGTCAATTTCCCAATACCTATTTGTGTGAATCAGCGTTTTCTGCTTTAACAACTATTAAAACGAAAACAAAAAAAATGTTCAAAGAGTGTAGACATGAGTATGAGAATTGCATTGAGCGCCGTGGAGCCACGATTCAAGAAGATTGCAAAGGAAATTCAAGAACAACCTAGTCATTGAATTTCACGCTTGTTACCTATTTTCTGTTTCGTTGTTGAAATAGAAATATTTGAATTACAAATATTTCGTGTTACGAGTATTTCGTTTTTTTTTCAATTTTGTTAATTGGGGTTCCATAAAACGAAAAATTATATCAGGGGTTCCGCAATAACAAAAAGTTTGAAGAGCACTGGTCTAGACTCTAGTCTAGGTCTCATTCTCGGGGGAAAAAAAGGTAGGTGGAAAATAATATCGCCAGTACCCTACCGGATTGGCCCAGTGTACATAAAGTTTGTCAACAACTGTTTTAGCTATTTGAACCTAAATTCCAGACACACAAATAAATACTGATAACGAGCTAATGCTCACAAACACGTCTGAAAATCTGTGCGAGTGAAAAAGTATTTGAGTCTTGTTTATCATCAATCAATCAATAAAACAACACTAAACGGGCAAACAAAATGCAGAGGACCTGGCAAGCGAGCATAACTTAGGAAAGAGTTAAAAACGTACGAGTACGCGCCCGTCCACCAAAACAGCTAACACACGATACAAAATTGTGCAATAACTTTGAAATCAATTTAAGATGTAATCGTTGACATCGTGCCGATTAGCCAGTGTTACGGAAATAAACAAAGAATTCAATGATCACGGAAGCAAGCATTCCGCATTGTTATCTCACAGTGATATAGTTTGTCGTCCCGGACGACGGCAACAGTGCGACAACGACCTTTCTAGTTTGTGTGTAATTGCTAGCATATTAGGACTGGACCTTGTTTCTGCATTCATGTAAGACTATTAAAAAGAAAGCATTTAATATAATTTTATATACTGTATTTTGGATCAGATGGATGGAAATACGACAGAAAGGGTTAGTTTATTTATACTGATAAAGGTACCGGTACCGAAATTAAGCTCGGACTACTCTTTTAATAAATGGGACCGGATATACAAAAAATAAACTGCATGAACGTAATATTTGAGAAATCGCAATCGACTCTCACATTTTGTGCGGACGTTCCAGCTAGTAGATAATCGCTAAATGTATAATAAGAGGCGGCGGTGTGGCTCACCGGCTCAAAGTCAAAGCCCATATAACTAAGTCGCGCAACAGTGGAAATTGGCCGCCATTTTCGATCATCGCCGATGCGTCGTCTTCCGGGCGTGCAAGCGGCTTTGTCAGTTCTACATGGTACTCGTTTAGGCTATTACTTATTACTGTAAAATGACAGGCTTAGCGAGATCCAAACTGCAAACTCGGATAGAAGTCACGTTAAGACCATCAAAGGGACAAGAACATTTCACAGTTTTACACCACTTTCGTATCATGAAATAGGAATGAAACGGATTAGCAACGCTTATCAATACAGCTTAATTTGGAGCTTCAGTAAAAATGTATCACATTACAATAATTTGGAATGTTGGAAAGTATGTGTGTTGTGTGTATGACAAAAAAAGGTATATAGGAATGGTTCAAAGGTAGATGAAGCCAAAGGTGATTTTCCTTCATCCAACGGGACCTGCAGTTTCATTTTACTGGCCGAGCAATAACGATAGATGCTGCTGCATTCCATTCGAAAACGTGCTCTGCACAATAGAGTGTCCTATATTACTAGGGGACAGTATCAAATAACAGAACAATCAACTTCCCTGATATCAATTGTTTGGTGTGAAAGATTTGCATAAAAACGACCCAACGGTGCAAAGAGTAATTTAAAGGTTTTGTACTGTTTTTAAAGTTATTTTTATGCGTTTTGAGCTGGTGGATGGAGCAAGACCTGTGTATTACTAATAGTAAATTCTTTCATTCTTCTGGTAAAATCTTAGTTTAGAATGTTCATTAAATCGTATTATTGGATTTTAATGAAAAGTGTTTGTTTCTTAATTAAGCCTAGCAGTTATTTTGGTATTTCTTGTTCATATTCCCAGCTGTTTGTGAATAAAATTGAAATGTAATGCTGTACCAACAATATTTAAAGTGCCAAATGCACCCATTCATATTCTTGTTCATATGCCATGCTGTTTGTGAATAAAATTAAAATGAAATGCTGTACACACAATATTTAAAGTGCCAAATGCACCCAAAAAATTAAAATCATCAAGACGTGACTTGACTAAAATATTGAATGAGACAAAAAAGAACAATACAGTGTGTTGTGAACACAAGATTATCTCAATTTGAATTTTATATATATACAATAAAATGTATTAGGTTCAACGGAGCATCCGTACGCCAAGGGCCACCAGGACGAATTAGTTGTGTCCGAAAGTTGTAACGTCGGATCATATTCCGCTACAGCACGTGATTGTCAAACTGCGTAAGCTTAAAAAATGAGGTCAGGAGTTTGAAATATCAGGTAGGCCTATATATTTTTGTTAATCATGGTAATAATGAGACTCGACACAATCAGAGTTGCCAACGTCTAGACTCTAAATGCTTTTAAGATCGCGCAACTTGAGCAGAAACTGTCACATATGGAACAAAATCTCAAGTCCTGTTTTCATGAAGACCAACTCGGCGCACTGGAACGTAAATTTGCATCGTAAGGCAACAAATGGGCGAATGAGACTGCATATGACAGCTTTGAAAATCAGATGTGCTACTGGTGTGAAAGGGTATGTGTCCTGTTTCATTTAATCTTCAAATTAAGGTATGGTGAAAAGCTTTTAAAAATTTTTCGAACATATTAAAATTCAGAGTTTTATTTTGAATAGGTGATGAGCCACACTGTCGCTTCAGCACTGAGATCACTCATGGAGGCCGGTGTTTTTTTATTCATGCGCGCACAACAGCATTCTTTCTCCAGCTTGTGAACAACTGGTTTGACTTTATTAATTGTCGTCAATGAGGCACTTTATAGGATATTGGGTAATTTTGCGGCTTTTGGTTAAGTTGCGTGTTTAGACTTAAAGTCATACTAATCTTAAAATTAGAAGCAATCTCTCAGTCATAAAATACGTAACAATTAGACGTCCTGTAAGGTACGATGACGATAACGCGTCATGCCCTAAGGATACCAAAACCAGCATAAAAGCGACCATTCGTTGGGAGAAAAAAAGGATAACGATGGACAAGTAATTAACGAACTCGGGCTTGCAGTGAAACTTTGATTTTATGTGACCTATCAGTCATGACTTGGAACTGTTCTTTGTATTTGTAAATATACAATTGCAATATATGTATTCGGAACCAGGAGTATGTCTTCTTCATAAGATCAGATCAGAAACAACAGCAATACAGAAATAATAGCAAAAAATACAAATGTTCCCTACAAATGGTATCCCCGACAGACGAACCAGCGCCTTTCTGAGATGGAGTCTGAAAAGAAACCGTTAGAACTAAAGGTGACCCCCAAAAGACATCAACTCCACAAGCAAGCCGAGGATAAAAAGATCAAGGAAAATGGAAAACAACCACCAAACCAAGATTCAGACAGTATGAAAAATCAAGGAATTACAAGCGAAATACCAAAGACTCTGACAAAAAGAAAAAGACTGTTAGATTTAAAAGGTGTATGAGATTCACATTATATGGACTGTTATAAAAATATGTGTGTAAAACATTCACACTATATGAACTGTTTTACACCAGAAAAAAACCGTAAAATCAAAAACTAGTCAGAACTCTTGACTACAAAAACAAATGAGAAAGATATGAAACGAAAGAACTTCAGAAAGAAACGCCCGCGAACCAACTTCAAGAAACCGCGCGATTGTAGCATTTTATATTGTACTATAAATATTTCAATTTCGTGTACAAAATGGACAGACATTCTTCTTCTTCTTCACAGGTATTTCACGTTTCCTTCTTTCTAATCTTTAAGGCGTTCTATATTTGGTATTAAACCCAACGAGGTTTACTCAAAAATATTTAATTTATTCGATTTTGGCAGATATTAGCATTCGTTTTCTTTAAATATACTTTACGTTGACTTTAACATTTTTTCAAAATATGATTTCATATACGATCGTATTTCGAATCAGCGCTTCGGGATGCATTTGCATAAACGCAAGTGAAATCCTCATTTTTTTATTTTTAAACGCCCAAAGAGGCTCATCACAATTATAGCCGGAAAGGCTCATAAACGCAACACGCGTATTTATTTTTATTTTTTTCAGCGCTTCAAAATTTATTAATGTGAAACGAAGTGTATTAAAGCTAAGCTTTGGTAGTAATCTGTCACCTAAATTATAAAATAAACCAACGCCAAATCTTTTTCTTTCCATACACTGTATAACACACACACATTCTGTCTCATAATCATAATTTCAACTTTCTTATGTTTTTATGAATTTTGTTGCATTTTGTGTATATATTTTCACTGCACGCCCAAGCTTGGCCACTGCTCCGCAGCTAAAGTAGGTGCATAGTATAGGATATTGGGTAATTTTGCGGCTTTTGGTTAAGTTACGTGTTTAGACTTAAAGTCATACTAATCTTAAAATTAGAAGCAATCTCTCAGTCATAAAATACGTAACAATTAGACGTCCTGTAAGGTACGATGACGATAACGCGTCATGCCCTAAGGATACCAAAACCAGCATAAAAGCGACCATTCGTTGGGAGAAAAAAAGGATAACGATGGACAAGTAATTAACGAACTCGGGCTTGCAGTGAAACTTTGATTTTATGTGAATTATCAGTCATGACTTGGAACAGTTCTTTGTATTTGTAAATATACAATTGCAATATATGTATTCGGAACCAGGAGTATGTCTTCTTCATCAGATCAGAAACAACAGCAATACAGAAATAATAGCAAAAAATATAAATGTTCCCTAAAACTTCACTTTATTCAGATTCGAATAGCAAATTAAGGAGGTGAACAGACGTACTTAATCGTTTTGAAAGAATAAAAATTTGAGCGACCAAGTCAGCTTCACTCTTACATATATAGTAGCATCACCCACTCTGCGAATATAATTAGCAATATTACCATACCACAATCATGTGACACAGCGGTTACCAAACTATGGGTCGCAAAAGGAATCCTAGTGGGTCGTGAAAAGATATGGAAAGCTTTGATTAATTATACTGATTATTAGAATCGGCGACTCGAATACGTAAATCTTCAAATAAAGGAATTAAATTCAAATCTGCGAAAGTTTCCTTTTTACGATCTTCTCAAACTCAAAAGAACAAAAATTTGCTACACAAAGAATGACCATGTGGCTTTTTTACGGATAGCAGTTTCGTACACTGTACAGCACTTCATACCGTGTTTCCCCAAAATTTAGACAGGATTTAGATTTATTTTCTTTTGAAGAATTACACTATGTTTTTTTTTAGAAGAGGTCTTTTGTGTTCATTTATCAAAAATAAAGTTACATTGTAAAAAATCACGAGATTTTTTAATAAACATTATATAAAAACTGACATCCTTCTCACTAGCTGCACTGAAAATTTGATTTGAGAAAATAAATTTGTTTCCTTCATCAATGTTTTCTTCATTTATTAAAGGTTTGGAACCACTGATGTATGATATTTATTTTTCAGATTAGTCTTAAATATATCGTACCGATCTTCTACTGTACGCTTCAGTCTTGTTCAGCCTGTCAAACCAGCAGGGGTGTAGTGTAGTCTTCTGTTATGGACAAAGTGCTGACGAAGAAGAAAAGAGGCAGTGACAATTTGAAATTATGACTAAATATGAAATGGAGCAGGTAGTAGGATTTTCACCATTATTTGTGTTCAGTTATTAATATTTGACAGATTTTGTTAGCCTAAATTTGCATAACTGGTAATTCTTTTCTGAAGTAAAACACGTGAATTTCATGCACTGGTCCAGGAGTTGCGGTTACAACGACCAACATATTTTGAAGAATATTTTCGCAAATCAACAAAGCAGTATGACGAGTTACTTGGGATTGTTGGTCCGAAAATAGGAAAATTAACAACGACCCACAGAAGGCCAATTTCCACTGCAGAGCGATTGGCTGTCGCATTGAGGCAAGTTTATGATTTGATCAGAATTTTGTCTTTTTTAATTCTATGTTTTGGAATTTTGTTTTGTGACCATTTTTCATAAATGTGATAAATTTTTTCACGTTTAGATTCTTGGCAACTGGCGACACCTATCGCACTATCGTCAATAGTTATCGCTTAGGGATTTCAACTCCTCATTGTGCCAGGTACATGCAGGTATGATTTTCAAATATAATTCCAACCTTCTGTATCTTTAATAAATCCAGATCTCAATATCATGGCTGCTTACCTCATGATTTTCAAAATGTTTCCCCAATCACCTTTTTATATGCTTTGTTTTGCCATGCCATGGGGAAGACTAATGATCGAGACAGTACTCATTTGTATTCGTAGCTGACGGGGCATTCCCTTTAAAAGAGAATATCATGCGACCATATGATGGAAACAACCTGAAGAAAAAGATATACAACTCCAGATTGTCACGGGCTTGCCGAATGATAGAAAGTGCGTTCGGAATACTTCGAAATCAATGGGGAGTATTTTATTGGATAATACCTCTTCAGTCTATAAATGCGGATGGGGGATGAAGGCCACCTGTTGTCTCCCTAACTTATTGCGCAAGTGGGAAGCTCAGCCACACGAAGTGAAAGCAGCTTACTCGGAAGCTGAACGCTGAAAGAAGTTTGCCCTTTTTTCACATTTCATAGAGCCATTTGAGAACACGGCAACCTTTGGCTCTGGAATGTCCATCAACCCAGGATGTGTGGACGACCATTGGTAATGAGTTTGAAGCGAAGTGGCAATTTCCGAATTGTTTGGGGGTCGTTGATGGCAAACACGTCGGGATATATGTTCTTCAACTACAAGAAGACACGCAGCATTGTATTAATGGCAGCGGTTGATGCAAAGTGAAAATATTTAATCTATCACTTATCAATTTTTGAACCCTTTTAAAAAATATCATAAACATTTATCCTTTCTGTTATAATTATTAGATATTGGAGGAGTAGTGATGGAAAATATTCCCAGACTTCGGTTTTGGCGAAAGATTGGCTAATGATAACCTCAATCTTCCAAATCCGAGGTAGGAAGACGGTCGTATATTTTCAACAAAAAATGTTACCGCCTTACATATTGCATTGCACGTATTTAACTTTTTTTTTAAGTTATGCCTGTCCTCCGGGTACTCTGTATTTTGTTCGTCCCTTTGTTGTTGTTTTGTGTTTTGTTTGTATCAGAGTGACCAAATAAAATTGATTGATTGGTGTGAGTCTTTTGTGCTTTGTTTTGTTGGGCCAGTGGAAAGAACATCATGCGACAGTATGGGGGAACAATTTAGACCTAAGATGAAGAATACCCTTTCTTTATGAGGTTTCTGATTATTACTCAGTCTATTTGGTGATGATTGATTGCCGCTGATGACCGCTGATGACGTTAAGGCAACATCTGTCACGTTTTATCAGTGTTGCCAACTTGGATTATTTAAATCTAGATTTAGATTATTTTCGTATGATTTAGATGTAAGAAATACCCATTTAGATGCTAGATTATTTTATAGATTATTTTAGCATTCATTTAGATATATTTAGATTATTTTGACAAATGTTATTTTGCATTGTTCTCTAGCTCTGTAGCTGTATAGTGGCAAAGAAGTGAAGTGCAGTTCACCGGTATCTATAGCAGTGAATAACATATGTAGAGAATAAATACAGAAAAGGTACTGCAGTGATAATGCTCAAAACAACAAGCAGACAAGGGAGATATGTCTAAAGAAACCAGTGGCAAACGATACGACCAGAAATTTCGAAAACAGTGGCTAAAAGATGACTCACTGAAAGAGTGGATAGCGCCCGTGGCTGCTGATGCATCTAAGGCATTCTGCAAGTTCTGTAAATGTGATGTCAAAGCAAAATATCAAGATTTGAAGCAGCATACTAAAACTCAGAAACATTTGAAAGCTTGTCCATTCACTACCAGGACTCTTGATCCATTTATGACTATTAAAAACTCTGAAACAGCAGAGCTGGAAGCGTCTATTTCCACATTTTTATGTTGCCACTCAGCTATTTCTAATTGCGACCATTTAGTTGATTTATGTAAAAGAAATCTCCCTACAAACAAAACAGTGTCTGAAATGAAAATGCACCGAACTAAATGTACCCATATCATAAGAAATACACTATGTGAGCATTTTAAAACAGACCTAAGACGAGATATTGGTGATGGGAGATTTAGCATTCTGATAGATGAGTCCACAGACATAACAGTACATAAGTTACTAGGCATATCTATAGTTTATTACAGCATGTCTGAAAAAAAGATTGTGTCAATCTATCTGGAACTTACAGCTTGTGATGCTCAGCACATTGTTATAGCTATTAAGAACGTACTCGGTTCACATAAATTGAGTCTGAAGAATCTTGTAGCAATTGGAACAGATAATGCGAGTGTGATGATTGGCATAAATAAGGGTGTTCATGCACAACTGAGGGCCGAGTTACCATCCCTTATTCTTATAAAATGTGTATGCCATTCTATTCAATTGGCAGTCTCACAAGCATCGGCAGATAGCCTGCCAAGACACCTTAATTTTTTGATTACCGAGACACATAAATGGTTCTCACATTCATCTACCAGGCAATATCGGTATAAGACTCTGTATCAAACTTTGAATGATGGCACATCACCTTTGAAAATTCCTAAAGATTGTCAAACAAGATGGTTATCTATTCAACCAGCTGTTCAAAGAATCTTAGAACAATGGCTGGAACTAAAAACTCACTTTGAAGTTTCACGATTGTCAGAAAAGTGCTATACTGCAGAAGTTCTGTATGAAATGTACTCAGATGAAAAAAATTTGGCCTTCCTTCTGTTTCTAAGTCCAATTTTGACTGAAGTACAACAAGTAAACAAACTGTTTGAATCCAAAAACATTGAAAAAGTGAAACTATTAAATGATCTAACAATGCTGATGAAATCAATTGCAAAAAAGCTTGTATCGCCAACCTGTAATATTGATCTACTTAATTCTAACATTGAAGAGTATCTGGACCCAAAACCATACTTAGGCTACAGATTTGAGGGGAAAATTCAAGATTTGAAGAAGCAAAATAAACTTACCAATACTGATGAAACTTGTATAAGAAAAAGATGCTGTGATTTTTTACTGGCACTGCATAAACAGTTAAAGCAGCGTCTACCTGATAATCTTAAAGTTCTGCAGAACATTTCTTGCTTCTCTGTTACTAACATGCTTCAACCACTTAAAGACAAAGCTGCCATCTGTGAAGTTATGAAATTTTTGGGGGCCTCTGATCAATCTATCTCTCAAGCAGAATACTAACTAAGCAAGATAAATCTTGTGGACTGGGTGCATAAGGATGATACAGAAGCCTTTTGGAGTGAAGTGGGTGACTATAGGGATGCTTCAGGATGCAATCCATTTTTAGAACTTTTCCAGTGTGCAATTTCAGCCCTAATTCTACCTCATTCAAATGCTGAAATTGAGAGAGTATTTAGTGCAATGAATTATGTCAAGTCAAAACCAAGAAACAGAATGTCACTGCAGCTGCTGAATGCCATCTTAACTGTAAAATTTGGGTTGATAAGAAAAGAAGAGTGCTGCTCCACTTACAAGTATCAACCAAAAGTCATTGCAGAGATAGGAACAAGCGCTGTCTACCAATATCAGAGCCAGTCAACTTCAGCATCTCATCCCATAGATCTTTCAAATGTAGAAGATATTAACTTTAGAGAATTGCAACAGTTGTAGTTTGTACTTGTAATTTCTGTTACAGTTTCAAAAGTGTACATGTAGTCGCATAACTTGCCTATAATTAATTAAAATATTAAATGACCTGTATCACACGGATAATTATGCTGTGTGAACTTAGTAGTATCCCTATTTCGAGACAAAGGAACCAAATTACAGTAAAATAGGAAAATTCAATGTTCTATTTACTTCATAAATATTGTTATTTGTATATTGTTTCTTTTTTATTAGTGTATTTGATATTCGGTGATTGCAGACACTAAAAAGTAAATCCATAATTATTGTGGTGCAACAAGCTTTCATTTTTTCTCATGATAAATACTTAAGTTACCTTACTTATGTTCGAAAAGCTGTATTGATATGAGTAATCATTTTTCTTTACATTACAATCTTCGTTTTTTCATTGAAAATGTAACTTTGGTATTTTTGGATTATTATTTGGATTATTATTTTTTGAATTTAGATTATTCTAGATATTTTTTGTGAAGATTCTAGATTATTTTAGCACCGAACAGTTGGCAACACTGCGTTTTATATGTGACTAGTCGTTTTTGTGTTTCGCGTGAGAAGGTTATGCTCGAGTTATCATTGTACACTTTAAGTTGTATTGTTGATGACGATTAAAGTCGCAGTCGAACCTCGGAAATTCTGATTTTAGCGTAGTAGATGTTTTTAAAAGATAGAAAGAAAAAGCTGCGACACGTGTACTTTGTTCTTACGAATGATTTGAGATAAAACTATCTGTAGACCTATTACTTGAGTTACCAAATCAAGAAGTGTCGAATCGAATAACGGAACAATGATCTTCCCTGATATCAACTGTTTGGTGTGAAAGATTCGCATAAAAACGACCCAACGGTGCAAAGAGTAATTTAAAGGTTTTGTACTGTTTTTAAAGTTATTTTTATGCATTTTGAGCTGGTGGATAGAGCAAGACTTGTGTATTACTAATAGTAAATTCTTTCATTTTTCTGGTAAAATCTTATTTTAGAATGTTCATTAAATCGTATTATTGGATTTTAATGAAAAGTGTTTGTTTCTTAATTAAGCCTAGCAGTTATTTTGGTATTCCTTGTTCATATTCCCAGCTGTTTGTGAATAAAATTGAAATGTAATGCTGTACCAACAATATTTAAAGTGCCAAATGCACCCATTCATATCCTTGTTCGTAAGCCATGCTGTTTGTGAATAAAATTAAAATGGAATGCTGTACACACAATATTTAAAGTGCCAAATGCACCCAAAAAATTAAAATCATCAAGACGTGACTTGACTAAAATATTGAATGAGACAAAAAACGTCGAAAAAGAACAATACAGCGTGTTGTGAACACAAAATGATCTCAATTTGAATTTTATATATACAACCTCAATGTATTAGGTTCAACGGAGCATTCCTACGCCAAGGGCCACCAGGACGAATTAGTTGTGTCCGAAAGTTGTAACGTCGAATCATATTCCGCTACAGCACGTGATTGTCAAAACTGCGTAAGCTTAAAAAATGAGGTCAGGAGTTTGAAATATCAGGTAGGCCTATATATTTTTGTTAATCGTGGTAATAATGCGACTCGACACAATCAGAGTTGCCAACGTCTAAATGCTTTTAAGATCGCGCAACTTGAGCAGAAACTGTCACATATGGAACAAAATCTCAAGTCCTGTTTCAATGAAGACCAAATCGGCTCACTACACTGGAACGTAGATTTGCATCAAAGGGCAATAAATGAGACTGTAATGACTGCTTTGAAAATCAGATGTGCTACTGGTGTGAAAGGGAATGTGTCCTGTTTTTAAATCTTTTTTAAACATATTAAAATTCACTGTTTTGTTTTATATAGGTGATGAGCCACACTGTCGCTTCAGCACCGAGATCACTCATGGAGGCCGGTGTTGTTTCAATCTATGTGCGCTTACTAGCATTCTCTTTCGAGCTTGTGAACAACTGGCTTGACCTTATGAATTGTCGTCACCCATGCACTGCACTTTATTCAGATTCGAATAGCAAATTGAAGAAAAGTAAGGAGGCGAAACAACGTACTTAAACGTTTTGGTAGAATAAAAATTCGAGCGACCAAGTCAGCTTCACTCTTACATAGATGGTAGTGGTAGCATCACTCTCGATATACTACCGGAACGGTGAAAGTACCATACGGAATGAATGCCAGTTACAGAAGAAGCAGTAACAATTTGAAATTATGACTAAATATGAAATGAAGCAGGTAGTAAAATAATTTTTACCGTTTATTTGTGTTCAGTTATTAATATGCGACAGATTTCGTTTGCCTAAAATTGGTAATTTTCTTTTCAACTAAAATAGGTGAATTCCATGAACTGGCCCAGGAATTGCGGTTACAACTAACATATTTTAAAGAATATTTTCGGGTGTCAACAAAACAGTTTGACGAGTTACTCAAAATCGTTGGCCCCAAAATCCATAAATTAACCACGACCAACAGGAGGCCGATTTCTGCTGCAGAGCGATTGGCTGTCACATTGAGGCAAGTTAATGGTTCTATTCTAATTTTATGTTGTAGAGTTTGAATTTGTGACCATTTTTCATAAATATGATAAATTTTTTCACGTTTAGATTCTTGGCAACTGGCGACTCCTATCGCCAATAGTTATCGTTTAAGAATTTCAACTGTTTCCCTCATTGTGCCAGATACATGCAGGTATGATTTTCAAATATAATTCCAACCTTCTGTATCTTAAATTAATCCAGATCTCAATATCATGGCTGCTTACCTCATGATTTTCAAAATGTTTCCCCAATCACCTTTTTATATGCTTTGTCTTGCCATGCCATGGGGAAGACTAATGATCGAGACAGTACTCATTTGTATTCGTAGCTGACGGGGCATTTCCTTTAAAAGAAAATATCATGCGACCATATGATGGAAACAACCTGAAGAAAAAGATATACAACTCCAGATTGTCACGGGCTGGCCGAATGATAGAAAGTGCGTTCGGAATACTTCAAAATCAATGGAGAGTATTTTATAGGATAATGCCTCTTCAGTCTATAAATGCGGATGTGGGGTGAAGGCCACCTGTTGTCTCCACAACTGCGCAAGGAAGTAACTCAGCCACAAGAAGTGAAAGCAGCTTACTCGAAAGCTGAAAGCAATATTTTACTAAGAAGTTTGCCCTTTTTTCACATTTTATAGAGCCATTTGGGAACATTATTCCAATGGTTCTGGAATATCCATCAACCCAGGATGTGTGGACGACCATTAGTAATGAGTTTGAAGCGAAGTGGCAATTTCCGAATTGTTTGGGGGTCGTTGATGGCAAACACGTCGGGATATATGTTCTTCAACTACAAGAAGACACGCAGCATTGTATTAATGGCAGCGGTTGATGCAAAGTGAAAATATTTAATCTATCACTTATCAATTTTTGAACCCTTTTAAAAAATATCATAAACATTTATCCTTTCTGTTATAATTATTAGATATTGGAGGTGTAGTGATGGAAAATATTCCCAGACTTCGGTTTTGGCGAAAGATTGGCTAATGATAACCTCAATCTTCCAAATCCGAGGTAGGAAGACGGTCGTATATTTTCAACAAAAAATGTTACCGCCTTACATATTGCATTGTACGTATTTAACTTTTTTATTAAGTTATGCCTGTCCTCCAGGTCCTCTGTATTTTGTTTGTCCCTTTGTTGTTGTTTTGTGTTTTGTTTGTATCAGAGTGACCAAATAAAATTGATTGATTGGTGTGAGTCTTTTGTGCTTTGTTTTGTCGGGCCAGTGGAAAGAACCTTTAGACCTAAGATGAAGGATACCCTTTCTTTAGGAGGTTTCTGATTATTACTCAGTCTATTTGGTGACGATTGATTGCCGCTGATGACGTTAAGGCATCATCTGTCACGTTTTATATGCGACTAGTCGTTTTTGTGTTTCGCGTGAGAAGGTTCTGCTCGAGTTATCATTGTACACTTTAAGTTGTATTGTTAAAGACGATTAAAGTCGCAGTCGAACCTTGGGAATTCTGATTTTACTGTAGTAGATGTTTTTAAAAGATAGAAAGAAAAAGCTGCGACACGTGTACTTTGTTCTTACAAATGATTTGAGATAAAACTATCCGTAGACCTATTACTTGAGTTACCAAATCAAGAAGTGATGAAAGTAATAAACATTATGAATGGAGACTTTCCCAAAAAAGTTGTTCCAACTTTGAAAAAAAAAGGGAGTTGAGAAAGATAGAAAACAAAAATTGGGAAGAAATTATGATTCGCGCCACAGGATGTGCGAAAACTCTTCCTAATTCAGAAAAAAAACTATTACAGCCTTCATGACAACATGGACGAGAAAATTAGAGACGCAAAGCTAGATTGAAAAAATTAGGACGAAACCGAAAAGCTGGTCTCGCACCAAGGTTTCAAGTTATTTTAATGGTAAAGTGTGGTAGAATTTGTCAAATCACTAAAGAAAAAGAAGAGGGATAATAGCCACCCTTCCTATACCATGTAGTAAAAAGTTTCCTGCAGTAGTGGTTCGAATAAAGAAAAAACTTTGTCTCGTAGAAAACAAGTGGAAGTATCACAATCTGAATTAATGTTGAGTGGTCGTGGTTCCGCCATCGCTCGTTGACGTAAAATGCTGTTTGATGAATTTCATTGCAAAAATAACAGTGACAAAAAATTGTTACTGAAAAAACAAGCTCGGTAAATAGATTGAATGTTTCAAAACAGTCTATGCATACTCATGGATTGAGGTATCGGGTCTTTTGTCGTTTTCGATCAGTTCAATTTAAAATCATTGTATCCGTTCCAATGCTTCCAACATCAATATCGAATTTCCACGAACGACCACGATTCCAACAGGTGCAGTCTTCCCGTCTTTTCTGTGCTCAGCCATAATACCATACGGTACCACAATCATGTATGATATTTATTTTTCAGATTACCGGTAGTCTTAAAAAAACACCGTACCGCTACCGTACGCTCAAGTCTTGTTCGAACATATTACGGTAACTGTACCATAAGAAATGAATGCCAGATTTTGAAGTATGTCAAGCCAGCAGAAGCGTGGTCTTCTATTATAAGCAAAACACCGACCCAGTAGAGGCAGTAACAAATTTAAATTATGACCAAATATGAAATGATGCAGGTAGTAGAAGGATTTTCACCATTTTTGTGTTCAATTATTAATATTTGACAAATTGTGTTTGCCTAAATTTACAAAACTGGCAATTCTTTTTCTGAAGTAAAACAGGTGAATTTCATGCACTGGGAGTTGCAGTTTCAACGACCAACATATTTTCGCATGTCAACAAAGCAGTTTGACGAGTTACTTGGGATTGTTGACCCGAAAATCTAGAAATTAACCACGACTGACAGACGCCCGATTTCTGCTGCAGAGCGATTGGCTGTGACATCGAGGCAGGTTAATGATTCGAATAAAATTTTTCTATTTTAGTTTTGTGTTGTAGAATTTTATTTTGTGACAATTTTTCATAAATATATTGTAAATATTTTCTCTTTCAGATTCTTTGCAACTGGCGACTCCTATCGCTAACAGTTATCGCTTAGGGATTTCAACTGTTTTCCCTCATTGTGCCAGATACATGCAGGTATGATTTTAAAATATAATTTTGAGTTTTTGCATTTTTAATACATCCCAATCTTGATTTCATGGCATATTATTACCTTTGCTGCTTAAGCTCTTGATTTTCAAAATGTTCTTTTTTATTATTAATTTTATATTGACATTTTATAGAGCCATTTGGCCTCCCCCCTGCAACCTATGGTTTTGGAATGTATATCGACCCATTATGCGTAGACCATTGCCAACGAGTTTGAAACGAGGTAGCAATTTCCGAATTGTTAAGGGACCATTGATGGCAAACATGTCATCATCTAGGTTCTTCAAGTACAAGAAGACACAAAGTGGGAATAACTATGGAGAGTATTCCATAGAGTAATGCCTCTTCAGCCTACAAACGCGGATGGGGTGGCAAACTTTATAATTCCCGCGCAAGGGAGAGGATCAGTTGGATGAAAAGAGGGGAGTTTCCATGGGAGCTGAAAACAATTTTTGAGAAGTTTTCATGTTCACTTGCCTAGGCTTGTGACTTGTTTTGTCATTTCTTCGATCGGTGAACGCGTTCAATACGTTTTGTTCGAGTGTGATAGAAATTTTCCCTGTGGTGATTGCCGTCGAACGTGAAGGCAAGAAGGCGTTGTCTGCCACGTTTTATCTGAGACAAGCAGGGTCGTATTTGTGTTTCGTGTGAGAAGGTTCTATTCGGCCTATCATTTTCCTCTTCAAGTTGTATAAATGAGATATAAAAAAAGGCTGCGACAAAGTTGGCGAGCACGCTAGAATCGATAATTCGTGTGAGAGTTATTGACATAAATAACGAAACGGAAATGAACTTTCCTCTGCGATTTAGGTTAGACATAAGGTTTAGACAGCAACCACCGCTTTGTGAAGCATGGAAATGCTACACTCCATTGAAACATTACACTAACATGCATTGATTTGGCTCATAAGAACATAGTGTTGGACGGTTTTGGTTTCAGTGAGTGAGTTAATAAACGACGGTTAACAAGCCACACACGGCGGAACATACGACTACGACCAAAGAATTAACAAGACTCGTATCACCGTGAATAGCGGCCGTAATAGTTTGGTAGCAGAGTTTCTTCAAGATGCAAACTTTTCAACTTTTTTTTGTCGTGGTTTTGCAGAGTGTCTCAGAATTTCTTAAGTTGCCGGTTCACGTGACCCCGACCGCCAGATTCGCGACTAGTGCTTTTGTCAGTTTAAATATATTTGCAAACGCTATGGAGTTTTGGCGCTAGACCTGAGAATTGAGATGATTGCGACTGATCTAAATTAATGGTGAGTGGTCGTGGTTGCGCCATTATAGACTTTCTTTTACTCTTCATTCAAGTAATGATACTAGCACTGGTACTCCATTATTGTTTGTGGGACATTGTTTCATGGTGGCCATCTGTAAAGTAAAAGTTGAACGACCAATAATGAATTTAGAACAACACATCGCTGGGAAGGAACAGTTAAGTCCTTCTCTGTTCCCGGAATTAACAAAGCACTGAAATAGATTGCCGTCATCCGATCTTGAGCAGTGTTCTTTTCAAAGGACGTCACTATTGGAGGGGTGGATGGTAACAGAAGAATAAATAGGCCATCAAATCTCGCAAATCCTTTTCATGGACCGTCCGCCCGTTCACCAAAAGATTGCCTTGTGGACCTTTAATTAAATAATCGCTTTGCAGACAGCCTATCAACATAAAAAGTGAGCGGTACGAAAAATGCGTTCCTGTTGCAGCGGAATTACTAAAAAAATACCTGGATGTGGAAGCTATTTTTGAAGAACTCCAAAAATGCGTCTGTGTGCTATATGCTGTTAATTTTTTCCAATTAGGACGACTCTACTCTTGTGAGTTTTTGAATATACGTGTTCGCCATTTTACTGAAGATGTCTCTGCAAAATTTCGGGTTGCAATTCACGGGGTGGTTTTCCGCGATATGAAAAATTGATTGTAGAACCCAGTAGTTGGTTAAGCAAAATACTTAGTTCAAGAAATGTTGTCTCTTGATAGAATTCGGCTCTTATCTGTGCTTTTGTTATCGTCAGCGGTTCCACGAGAGCCTTTATTGCAACAACTACACTGCAATTGGGCCAGAATTCTGTATTGCAACGGATGTTACAATTAACATGGGTGGCTCGGAAGCCGTCGTGGAATCATTTTACTCCGTTATGAAAATACATCAACAGCCCGGTGGACAAAGTAACGTAACTTTCGCCAAATGAGCAATTGTTGACTGGCGGTACCCTATGCCTGCCAATACCCATTCGGGAAGTTGTTCTTGGACGGCGATTAAGTAGATATCCAGCAAAACATCTGCCTGTTTTCGTGGAAATCAGGGAAAGGGAAAACGATATTAATCATCTAGCAAGGTTCTAGAATCTGGATCGATTTCACCATCCTTGCACCTGAGGACATACTTTAATGCAGACATCTGTTATAGTTACAAAGCTTTCGTATTGTAGTTTATTAGGCGAGTCATACGTCTATAAGAATTTGAATATTAATAACGGTCTCCCACAGTACAGCATATCGAAGATATGGCATATTTAATAAAGAAAAAATCCATGAACACTTATAAAGAAAGAGTCGAAGTTTCCGAGAAGGCAGCAGCGAAATGCTCATCATAACGCGGAGGAAAACCTATTCAATCTTATAAAACATCTATATAATTCCCCCGCAGTAGTCTAATTTGGTGAATATGGCATTGAAGCAACAAGTTCTTGGCATGACTGCTGTTGTAGTTAATTCTGCTTTACAATGGATGTTAGAATCAGCCTGGGTAGCTTGGAAGCCGTCGTGAAATCATTTTTCCCCGTCATGAAAACACAACAGCCGGGTGGACGAAGTAACGGAATACTCGCCAAATAAACAATTGTTAACTGGCGGTATCCTATGTCTGCCAATATACGATTCGGGAAGTTGCACTTTGACGACAATCAAGCAAAACATCTCCTGTCCTTGTGGACAGCAGAGAAAAAGCATCCAACAAGGTTCAATTCAACCCCGCCATCCTTGCATGGAAGAACAATAATGTTTATAGGTCACAACTTTGACATAAAAATCTATGAATCATTATATCACTATCGAAAATTTTCTTGGAGGTGGAGTTACAGCTATCTTTACTTTGTTGAAGTACTGTTGCACAGCTTTGCTAAAAACCCTTTTGCATGGATCTGTAATAAAATTAATCGCAAGAAATACACAAGTATAGACGTTCTAGCGACTACCTCTGTTGACCAACTCAAACCATCGACTGACCGAAACGTGTTAAGTAAATTGCATGACTAGTGATTGCATGACATGCGATTTATGACGTAATAAATACACCACAAACTCAAAGAATAAAACATTGCTGTGGTGAGTTGGAACAACTTTCTATTTTATCATTAAGCCTACTGTCAGTAAAATCTCAAATATGTAGTTCATTTGGCATGCGTATGTTAGGAATCATGGCCGACAAAGGTCCAGCTGCATCACAAATGATGAATGCTGAAGTTATACATTTGGACGTGTGGTGATAGACAAAATAATTGATAATAATAATAAGAGGATTGAACCCAGAAAGCACAATCGGAGAAGTCGCAAAAAGAGAACCACCCCCGCTTCTGAATGCAATAAAGCGACATGGCCAGTACAAGCTGTATGTATGCAGAAGTCTGTTGACCAACTTATTGGCCGGCATAACTGGAGGGACTATTAGATCCCCAGAAACATATACCGGTATATATGCCACAGAAAACTCCAAACCAAAACCCGGTACTGACATTTGAAAAGTGCGCTTCTTCAACACAGAAGTGTCGACTCTTTGAAGTCGACTGGCAATACAGTACTTCTGAACTCAAATGCTAAACATTTGACTATGATTCTGCGCTTCATAAAAGCTTTTCACGGTATAAAAAATTAAAAGTCAACGAAAAACTTGTCCAATCAACACTGTGAAGAGGGCAAGGTTACTAGTCCAATGCACAGTGTATATTCAAAAAAGGCCTGCGTAAAGCTACGCCAGTATGGACGTATATTATGGGATTCTGCCACAGTACTTCACCCCGAATGCAAGTCACAAGTTCTTTGTGATAAATAATATTAAATGTAAACAACAACAGACTCTTAAGACAACCTAACAAGGAATGAATACAATTGGGACAACGCGCTTAATTAAAGAGCGCGACAGAAAAACGGTTACACGCATGAGCGAGTTGATTAAAGTGTTTACATGTAATGATACACAAGGTAAACACTAATAAACTGGCCCTATTCGACCTTCTGGTTAAGAGTAACTTGCATTTCAATATTACATTGCAAATAAAAACAAGAGAGCAATGCTCAAATATATGCACACGAAAGCCGGAACAAAGTATGCAATACAGGTAGTCCTCGGGTTACGACGGTCGCGACTTATGCTGTTTCGAGGTTACGAACGCACTTCCAAAAAAATATAATTCTGTACTGTAATATCTAAGCCCTTAAACTGGATAATTGTGATCAAGAAAATCAGTGCTTTGGGCTCATTGGTTTTCATCATTTACATCGTACTTTTTGCAATATTTGTACATTTTATTACTGTACCATACTTTACAATACATTACGATATGTATAAAGTAATTTATGTACTGTACAGTATAATGTTCCGACTTACACCGCTTCTTAAGAACGGAACAACGTCGTAAGTCGAGGACTATCTGTATATTACAGTACCCATACCGTAGTCTTCACAGCTTCGACTCACCACCAGAACGCGAAACCGCACAAGGTGCGAATTTTTTAATTTCGATGACGTAATCGCACAAAAATTCATACTGAAAACGAATCCCATTGAACTCACATAAATTATGGAAATGAAAAAAAATAAATCTATCATCTACCAATACACACTTTGGCCACTAAAAATTTCAAAGCAATTGGTTCAGTAGCTAAAAAGTAAAGCAATTGTTTTCACAACAAGAAGAAGAATACTAGCAGACAATTACAAAACAACCCATAAGTCCATATCGGGTTCAATATATCTTATTCGCCGATGTATAATTGGTAGTTTAATTGATGTAATGTTTAAGAAATAAAAATGGTAAAATGCGATAGAAGTCAAACGTCGCTTCAGACAAAGATCATTCATCTTAGCCAGTCTGAGTTGCGAGTTTACGATGCCAATTTTAAAGAAAATTCTTTACAGGTTGTTTTATCCATGATCCTGCCACAAACGGGCACACATTCTGGCTGCGTGGCACGTGTCAACAAAGCAATAAGTAAAATAGCAAAATCCAACGAGCTGGACACTGTCTGTTTTGATCTCTTAGAATTCTTAGATGACAATTGGACTAATGACGATGTCCATTTGTCTGACCTGGGCCTCATGGGATATTTGTCGGTGTTGAAATGTCAGGTGGAGGTCATTTTGAATACAGGTTGGTGATAGACAACTTTTTATTCACGGGTAATTAATGGTAATAATATGCGTGTACTTTTCATTGAATTTCATTTCATTAATTGGGTACGACTGTTTTTCTATAGTTTATAGTTTTATACCATTCTGTTGTCACATTTGCTCACCATATAATCACCACATAAGAACCGCAGCCACAAGTTATTTTTGGTCTTTTTTTTAATTCTAGTTTGCATAAAGTATTGCCATGATCTTCTTTTGATCAGTGTCTCACATATTAAAATTGAAGGCCCGATTTTCATCGTGTCTTTATTTCATTGTGTTCTTTTGACTGTTTTGGTGGACGGGCACGTACTTGTACGTTTTTAACTTTTTCATAGAGTTATGCTCGTCCTCCAGGTCCTCTGCATTTGGTTTGTCCGTTTGTTGTTGTTTTGTCTTTCTCAGAGTGACCAAAATAAAATTGATTGATTGCTGTAAAACTGTTATGAACTTCATTTCCGTATACCTCGTTATTTCTATTATTTTTTTTAAATTTAGATGATAGTATACAACAGTGTTGTAGTTCAGCTTACATAATCGATAAATAATGGTAAAACGATCTCAACGGATTGCATGTCAACGATGATTCATGATGCATAGTAAATTGTATTCTTTATTGGATATATGATATATATTTTCGATTTTGATGCCAGATACATGAACAGTACCAACCTGTTCTCATAATTGAGTAATTAACTATGAATGATTTATAAATTTCCAGTAATTTATGAGTCTTTTTATTATTTTTAATCAATATTATGATTAAATTAAACTCACAAGTAATAGGATTTCCAATATTCTTTCATTAAAGTAGTGAGTGATACACCAAAAAAATAAAGTCTTCCTGAAATATCCAATAACAATAAAGAAACAAACACCAATAAAAATATTTATCAAAATTGATAGCTTTTCATTTTTATTTATAATGATCGTTGCAACTTCATTTATAATATACTGTTTTTTATACTATTCATCTTTAAATTCCCATGTCCCATACGGTAATTTCCTGTCGTGAATGAACGGTATATTTTTGTCAACAGGTATTTTATCATGGAAACAAAACGTTTGTGGAGGAACAAAGGAACTGATGACCGCGGGTAAGATTTATATCTGAATTAGGTATTGTTAAAGTGTTGCATATGTCATACAATAGGCATATGTACAGTATCTTGTTCAGTTTTACAGTGATTTGACAGTTGTCTGGTTTCCCACTCATCAATGTCAAGGCAAAAGTGAAATTTCATGTTACTATTTTGTTGTGTTATTATTTGCACATGGTAAGAATGTCTAGTTTATCTAATTTGTGGTACGTTATTTTTATTCAAACAAAAAATGCACCAGGATGCAAGAGTAATTACAAGGCAAATAAAGATTTATTTACAAAAAATAAAGCCAAGTATTTTTCAAATTCTTCAAAGCTGTAGTAGTGAAAATCAAAAGATCAAACAGAATTCAGGAAATGGAAAATTTGTATCAAAAATAGCCAATGCGTTTGCACAATATCTTGTCGTCCGTGGCATTTATAATTTGGCCGGTATAAAATATCAAACTGATTTTTTAACCTCAAGTTAAGTGATAGAAAATTGAAATTGTCATATTAAAAAAAAGAATTACCGTACTCTCTTATCCATGCTGCGGTACTGCCTCTTGCTGGAAATGAGTCTGAGATAACCGATTTGGAATACAATATGAAACGTGAAATAGCGATACAAAAACTCAAATATTCGCATAAATCTCCAACTGAATATAATATTCGTCAAATGGTGAAAAATGGAATGTCTCCCAGCGGAAAATATTGATTTTGAATCGGAGGATAATAAACAGTCCCATTCGTGATAAAGCAAGAGTTATTTAATGTTTCGGACTATTAGGGTCAAACATTTTGTGAATGTAAGAGTGAATGGACTGGGTATGACTGCGTTGAATGTAAAAATTGGTATCACCCCAAATGCGTAATTCAAAAAGACCATTTAAAATATATTAGTGAGAAAGATTGGAAAAGTATTTTACCTGTTGGTGCTAAAACAAAGTTGGCTTTTCATTACGATGTAACTGTAGTGAAATATGTGGTATAAAAATCATATTTTTATGGAATATGTTGATAATGTCTTTCAAGTTACAAATATTTAAGATTATATTTATAAACACACCTTAAGTCAATTAGAAAGACATTTTAAAGCCTTATTGATGTGTTTGATTGGGGTGAAAGTGAAATGTTGATATCCAGCCATCGAAGCAAACAACGTAAGAAAAATATGAGTGCTCTTCTACAAAAAGCAGGTAATTCTCCCAAAAAAATAGTCAAGCAGCTTGTAACCGATGAGCTCAGTGAAGCAGACAATTTAACCTTAGAATATTTGGGGGGATATACGATTAAGCGGATCGTAACAAAATTTCCGACATCCTATCTCCCACACGAAATATGGTGCAGCTCGTCAAGGTTTGTTGATTCTTTTAGTGGAGCGAAAGGTTGGTGCTGTCATGTATCCATCACATGAATATCTCCACCTCTTGCAACGTGTCTACTTAAGGTTCACCAGGGAAGCAAGCAGAGGAGGTTCCTCGTCGTGGAATCATTTTACCCCGTCATGAAAACACAACAGCAACAGCCTGGCGGATAGAGTAACGGAATTCCCGTCAAAAGAACAATTGTTGACTGGCAGTTCCCTATGCCAAAGTCCACATACCATTCGGGAAGTTGTTCTTGGACGGAGATCAGGTACAGATCAAGAAAAACATCTCCTGTCTGTTTTCTTGAACTTTTGGTTTACGATTTTAAGCTTGATGAGAAAAAAATCGGAGTGTTTACTTGGGCCACACCAAATGGCTCGGCGGGCCCGGTTAAATTTATTTACTGGAAAAAAAGTCGAATATAGCATTCTTAGTTGCGAGGTATATGTTGTTGCGAAGTTTCTATAGTAAATTATTTGTTGTCTTTATTTTGGATTTGGATTATAATTTATTGGAATTGGAAACATTATTTAATCAATAATTCACATAGACTTTCCAATAATGCAAAGACGTTCACCGCCACTGGGTGTGAAACTGATTCCAAGCTTTCGTAACATTTTCCTCTGTGATCTCGACTCCACTAGACAAGCATCAAGGTACACACTGCGGAAAACACGAATAAAAGCGATATGTATGGTATCTGCTACTAATCGAGGCATGCATTAAATACTGAGTGTCAAATGGAAGAATTGGTTTATTTATTAATTACTGTATACGTTAATGAGGTTTTCAAAAATTAGGTATCTTGCTTCCAATATATGTCCAAACAAGCTGTGAAAGAACAGAAAATGTAGTTCCGCTAAACCTGAAGAATGATAAAATAGTTTGTTATATTAATTTTTTTGTAAAAAAATTTCACATTATTGAGTTTATACTTATTTTATTTGTATTGAAAGCATGGGGTGACCCCAATTCGTTTAATATAAGAACAGTTCTCATAAATGGGTAACTAACTATGAATGATTTATAAGTTTACATCTAGTTTACGAGTCTTTTTATTATTTTTATTCAATATTATGGTTAAATTAAACTCACGAGTAATAAGATTTCCAATTATTTTCTTATTAAAGTAGTGAGTGATACACCAGTAAATAAATCTTCTAGGTATTGTTATAGTGTTGCATATGTCATACAATAGGCATATGTACAGTATCTTGTTCAGTTTTACAGTGATTTGACAGTTGTCTGGTTTCCCACTCATCAATGTCTCTTTGTTCACTAATCATGACAGTAAAAACAAAGCAAAAGTGAAATTTCATGTTACTATTTTGTTGTGTTATTATTTGCACATGGTAAGAATGTCTAGTTTATCTAATTTGTGGTACGTTATTTTTAATCAAACAAAAAATGCACCAGGATGCAAGAGTAATTACAACGCAAATAAAGATTCATCTACGAAAAAGAAAGCTAAGTATTTTTCAAATTCTTTCAAAGTTGTAGTAGTGAAAATCAAAAGGTCAAACAGAATTCAGGGAATGTAAAATTCGTATCAAAAATATCCATTGCGTTTTTATAATATATTGTCAATCGTGGCATTTATAATTTGGCCAGTATAAAACATTATGATTTTTTAACCTCAGGTTTATTTTAGGGTAAACAGAAAATAGAATTTGTCAAATTTAAAAAAAAAAGATAATAAACACAGTCTGTACCTGAGCTCCTTTGTAATAATCCCATTTATGATAATGTTTCGGACTATGAAAGTCAAAAATTATGTGAATGTATAAGTGAATGGACTGGGTATGACATGATGCTTGTGAAAAATTGGTGTCAGTCCAAATGTGCACGTCCTGTTAAGCGTGGGGAATCACTGGTTAACCTGCCTGGGGTGATCACGTGCATATGCTAACTCTGATGACTGAAGCATGGCCGATGAGTAACATGAATCCAATTCACAGAAAGACCGCCGCCAACAAATAAACTATATGGCGGGGACTACGTGATATATATTTATTCAAAATATTTCACTTTTAGGTTGAAACTACCTTGTCACTGCTTGTATAATGTATTCGACGTTTTATGCTCGTGAGTGCAAATACTTTGTTCAGGAAAGTTCTCCTAATAGTAAACCTCGTAGTTGTGGGCTTGTGTCCCATCTATGGTACGTAGTTAAATTTCCCTTTTGCTCGATTTTCAAAACCAAGAAGTTCTCGCGAAAATGTCCAGGAATCAAAACTCCAGTTACATTTTTATTTAAATTTCGTAAAATATCTACATGTGAATATTTGACTTTTCGGGGTCTTTCGTGCCACATTTAAGCATGCTGGTGTATATTTGATTGAAATTTTTCCTAAAGGAGTGGCTGATCAACATATTTATATATGAATAAAAAGAATGCCTACGCAGAGAAGCATATGGGAATTTTTCCAGAGGCGCTCTACCGACGTTGCCTGCCAGTGAACAGCGGAAAATATATGAGATATGGTCTGTGTTCGTCGACATTCACGAAAAAAAGCAAAACTATGAGCTCCGCGTGCAATTATCTTCTAATCAGCAAATTTGCTCAAAGTCACTCGCATTCACTCAGAAATACGAAAGATTAATCTCTGAGCGAGATTTCGGGCGAGCACGAAAACACCAAAAGTATTATATTGTAGAATTGCGAGCTAGTAAATACGGCGAGACAAAGCAGTCAGTACGACCAGAAAAACAGCTATGAGGTAGTGAATTCCACATAACTGAAGTTATTTTGTCTGATAAATAGTAAGTAAACGGTACGGGAAAACAACTCACTAAAAACGAGTTCCGAAATTTCAAATGAATGCAGTACATTATAATAGCTGTAATGTAAGCACATCGACGTAGCAATCGTTTCAAGATTAATTACTAATGTTTCTGATATGTACATTAATACACGGCAAGCCAAAGTTCTGCAAGGTTTGATGCATAACAGATTTGAGCATAACTGGCTATGTGAAAAACCCTGATACGGCCGAGAACAAAGAAGAACGACTGGACAAGCGCTTAGATAAAAGTAGTGAAAATGAACATGAGGTTAGCACTCTGTCTAGCGTAATATTAAAAAAAAATGAATGAACTTTTACAGGTGTTGTTGCACATAGACCAAATAACAAAAATGAGTTGCTGCATTTGACACTGACTGCCGATTGCCGATGACATGGACTTCACCGATCTTCTGGCAGCCTGATAGACTACTTGCATTTTAGTATACTGTCTAATTTTAAAATATCAATGAGGATGAACACAAACATTGGGAACAAAATGTCAATTAGAGAAGAACCAGTAGCAGAATTTTTTTTACATTTAGACAATTTTAGAGCATATGAAGCTCATTTTCCAAAGGGAAATGAAATTAGTATAGGAAAGGTTATTCTTAACCTGCAACTGTCGAATGCTATTTCAAACAGTCAACTACTGGAAAGCCACCGGTGTTACATTGTAAACGTACGTTGTTTACAATTTTATCGTTCATTTTGCCTCTGAAAAAAATTTGCGGATCGGAAAACGTTTAGTAAAAAATTTGCCTTTTGTTGTTGATATATGCTTTGTGACCAAGTTTATCAATTGTGTTTTATTCATTTAAGAAAACCACTGTTCTTTGCCAAATGTATAAAGAAGAAGCTGATTTATGCATTTGTCTTATTTGTGGACAAAGGGGCAGTTGCGCGTTCGATACGTTTTCATTGTGTCTCGTTTATATAGGTTCCGGGCAATTAAAATACGTGACGACCGGCATACAGAGTTTTTGTTCAGTCAGACAATGCATCTTATCCATCTATGGTACATAGTTAAATTTCTCTTTTGCTTGATTTTCAAAACCAAGAAGTTCTCGCGAAAATGTCCAGGAATCAAAACTCCAGTTACATTTTTATTTAAATTTCGTAAAATATCCACATGTGAATATTTGACTTTTCGGGGTCTTTTGTGGCGCATTTAAGCATGCTGGTGTATATTTGATTGAAATTTTTCCTAAAGAAGTGGCTGATCAACCTATTGATATATGAATAAAAAGAATGCCTACGCAGAGAAGCGTATGGGAATTTTTCCAGAGGCGCTCTACCGACGTTGCCTGCCAGTGAACAGCGGAAAATATATGAGATATGGTCTGTGTTCGTCGACATTCACGAAAAAAGCAAAACTATGAGCTCGCGTGCAATTATCTTCTAATCAGCAAATTTGCTCAAAGTCACTCGCATTCACTCAGAAATACGAAAGATTAATCTCTGAGCGAGATTTCGGGCGAGCACGAAAACACCAAAAGTATTATATTGTAGAATTGCGAGCTAGTAAATACGGCGAGACTTAAAGCAGTCAGTACGACCAGAAAAACAGCTATGAGGTAGTGAATTCCACATAACTGAAGTTATTTTGTCTGATAAATAGTAAGTACATTATAATAGCTATAATATAAGCACATCGACGTAGCAATCGTTTCAAGATAAATTACTAGTGTTTCTGATATGTACATTAATACACGACAAGCCAAAGTTCTGCAAGGTTTGATGCATAACAGATTTGAGCATAACTGGCTATGTGAAAAACCCTGATACGGCCGAGAACAAAGAAGAACGACTGGACAAGCGCTTAGATAAAAGTAGTGAAAATGAACATGAGGTTAGCACTCTGTCTAGCGTAATATTAAAAAAAAATGAATGAACTTTTACAGGTGTTGTTGCACATAGTTGCACAGAATAACAAAAATGAGTTGCTGCATTTGACACTGACTGCTGGACTTCACCGATCTTCTGGCAGCCCGATAGACTCCTTGCATTTTCGTAGACTATACTGTCTAGTTTTAAAATATCAATGAGGATAAACACAAACATTCGGAATAAAATGTCAATTGGAGAAGAACCGGTAGCAGAATTTTTTTTACATTTAGACAGTTTTAGAGCATATGAAGCTCATTTTCCAAAGGGAAATGAAATTAGTATAGGAAAGGTTATTCCTAACCTGCAGCTATCGAATGCTATTTCAAACAGTCCAACTACTGGAAAGCCACCGGTGTTACATTGTAAACGTACGTTGTTTACAATTTTATCGTTCATTTTGCCTCTGAAAAAAATTTGCGGGTCGGAAAACATTTAGTAAAAAATTTGCCTTTTGTTGTTGATATATGCTTTGTGACCTAAGTTAATCAATTGTGTTTTATTCATTTAAGAAAACCACTGTTCTTTGCCAAGTGTATAAAGAAGGAGCTGATTTATGCATTTGTCTTATTTGTGGACAACGGGGCAGTTGCGCGTTCGATACGTTTTCATTGTGTCTCGTTTATATAGGTTCCAGGCTATTAAAATACGTGACGACCGGCATACAGAGTTTTTGTTCAGTCAGACAATGCATCTATCAGACTCGAAAAAAGTCTGCAGATAGACTTAGTTTCAGCGTGGACTGCAGACTTAGTTTCAGCGAAGAAGGTGAGACGACTATAGTCATAAAAAGCAGTTTTCTGTCTGTGAGAATTATGAAGAGTACGGTACTCCTGTAAATAACATGGAAGCCCCAAACCATTTTGATTTTCATTTATGAGACAAACTAATAAATTTTAATGGATATCCATGTTTACCAAAGGAAAAAAGCAGCTGCAGCCTTTGGAACTTGAAACCAGTCGTAAAATCTCAATCCAAATGAATCAAGTAGAACGCTTATAGGCCTTGCTAGACAAAAGTACCCCATTCTAAGCAGCACTATTCAGACTATTCGGGTCCACAGCCTTTGGCCTGATGCCTATGAATTCACAACATCAGACAAAATGATTACCGTAGCTTGTGCATTTACAAATATATTCAATCAATTGTGCCTTTTGACTAAGAATATCCAAATTAAAAAAAAATTGGCATTGACTATCTTACGCCTACACCTAACTATGAACTTGCATCTGTAAAGAAAATCAATTATAATAAGTGTTTCAAGTTTTGCGAAGGAAGAGGCTGATAACCCAGAGAAAATTGTAGAATGATGCAAACAAGCGCAATATTTTCGATTTGAATCAAAGGGACATGACGAAGATGTGTGAGCGACATTATGAACCAAGTACTTACATTATAGTTAGGTAAGTACTTCATCTTCCATGTATGTCACCCTATCAAAAGAGTCTTTAGTATTGCAATAATTACACTTTGTATTGCAGTGGGAAAACAGAAAAAGCTGAATGTCGATGCTTCCATCTATGAATTTACCAAAAACTCAAGACTGAAAAATGTGTCGGACCGCCACCAAAAATTAGAAAGAAAACCAAAGCTAGTATTTTCAGCTTCAGGAAATTCAAGGCATTCAAACATAGGGCTTCAAATTCAATATTATTATAAAATTGGAAATGTTTTTTATGGGAACATTGCTTGACCACTAAAAAGCTAACCGAATTTGACCAACCTGACTATTGTATTGAGATAGATAAAAATTTAGATTCTATTTTGGATGTAAAGGTTGTTTCGAATTTAATATTCAAAATAATACAATGTTACACAACTGCTGCATCATGTTGAAAGTTTATGCATTTGTCTTCAACATGAAAGTAATGGAATACCACATTTAAGGAACAAAGCCTCCGGAATGTAGTGAATTCGCCATATGCATACAGGTTTGTCAAAATCTATTAATTATATACATCAGTCATTTTAGTGTTAGAATATTTCGTAGATGCAGAATGGGAGTTGGTGGAGATATTTTTTTAGAGTTGGTCAGGTTATGAGATTGGAATGATGAGACATAAAAGTGAAAGAAAATTGGCAATATGCTGAGGGGTAGTCATTTTTTTAGGACTTCAAAGTACAATTTTTCAGATCGCAAGCATGTGAGATATTCACTTCTCTCCGGGATATGCAGCAGCTGCCTCATTTTTTCCTCTAAAGATAAGAAAAATATTAAGCGCAGGAAAGCCTACTGAGAGAAAGTTATAAATTTGCCCACAAAAAGTTTTTTTTGCCTCGATGAAATCTTTATTTATATTTCCTTTTCGTTCTGGTCATTCGCCTGTCACTTATATGCTTATCAAAAAGTTGAAATCAACCTTACAATCACATCAAATTCTGTTTGTAGATACATCAATAGCAAGTCAATTTTCAAATGTAATTTTTTATGTTTTGAATATGTGTCTATTTTTACAGAATTGCAGAACAGTGGCACTTGAAATTGAATATCTATTTTCACTAATATTTCTAATCTGAAGAATTCATAGTTTTGTTGATTTATTTTTATTTGCAGTATTCACAAACTTCTTAATCTACAATATTATTAATATTATTACAAATATCATACTATTGCGCTCATGAACTTCAAATGAAATCCAGTTCAGCGAACAAGCTAAAGTGGCTGGCCTTGCAGTATTTGGCTGGCAAGCTGATCTCAATTCTATGGGTACAATGGTTGGTAGATGCTCAGCTGGGTAGGTTGCCGATAAAATTGCAATATATATCTAAAATTTTTCAAATTCAGAATCTATCTACCAAAACAAACAACCATTCGACATCTATTTTAAATTTATTAGTGGAAATTTTCATGGGGGCAAATAAATGACTCCAGGTATATGAATTTGTATGGGTGTGATGTGCTCTGGACAGATAGTTTTGAATGGTATGAAATTTGAGAAGTCAAGCTTGACTTTTTCAGAATCTCGACCAGTGATTCGCACACAACCCAAATACAAAACAAGAATTGTCGGAAGAGATTAATCTAAATTGAAACTTTCGTCGTCTAACTGCGCAGAACCAAGCCCAGAGGAAACGAAAACAGAGGGGGGCGCCGAAACTTGCAAATATGAGCATACGCAGAAACAGACGGATGTATTTCATTGCAAGAAAATCGATACGCGCAAGAGCATTGGAATAAGCCCTAATAGAATAGAAGACCGTCTGCCTACTGACAGACTAGCATTATGGTAGAAATATAATAGCCTACTAGTTTTCGTAAATTTCCAAACAACAGAAAATATGACAAATGCATGACACAGAAGTAATACTGTCTTCGTCGAATATTACATCCAGAAAAGCCCACGACGCCCTGTGCTTTCCCAGTGGTAATTATGGAGTCAAAGACGATGCAAGCATCACAAATAAGTTGCCAGTACAACACCTGCTGATCCCATTGGTCCTCGAGATAAACCGGTAATGATGATGAACTGAATAATTATTATGATTATGGGATTGATGACCTTGTAAGTGATGAGCAAATGAGGCAGTTCCTTGAGAGTGACGATGAAAGTCAGGAATTTGGAGGATTCGAATCTGATTAAAACTTTATATCAATTTTCACCAGCTAATGCGCATATTACTAGACTAGAACAAATTTTTGAAACGTGCCCACAAGTAATTTGACATTTAAGCTGAACTTTCCGGTGGCTATTTTACAATGTTTTAATGGACGTTTCCAGTTAATTATAAAGTTTTCAAATAGTTTTTTTTAACATCTTTATGTGTGTATATGTTTTTGTCATTTCTAAAACAGGATTAGGGGTCTGAATGTACTGGCAATGATATACAGGTTTGTAGCGAGTTGGTTATTCATGAAAATCGTATGGTCTGCGCTTGCGTACATGCACTTATTATCGCTCACAGGTGTTGATAAACATATTTTGATTATATTAGGCCCTACAAAATAATAGGAAGTTATCTATGCAAAAAAGCTAGGTAAAGGGCCTTTTGAATCCCTAGATTCTCAGTGCGAGTCCACCCTAAATTGAACTTTTTTAACACAAAACTAATAGTGCGAACCTATCGGCGAGTATATACAGTAGGTACTTAGATAGGAAAAGAAGGTGATTTTAAAATTAGGCCTGGCATGCAGATGCCAGAAGCGATTAAACGGAGTTCTGCACGTCATTGGAATTGGAAAAAAATCAGCAAATAGACTTGCCTGAAAGAGAGGAATAATATGGACATAAGAATACCAAATGCCAGTCAGACTTATTTGTTTTTGTTTAGGAGTACTTCTGTAAATAACGTGTTAGCCGCAAATATAAAGATGTATATACAAAGAAGCCTTTGCTTTCTTTCAGAAAGTGACGAAGCCAAAAAGTTTGAAATTAACACGACGATAAGCAGGATTGCATGCTTTTGGTATCAAAGTTTCAACCTCCCGGGACGATATACAGGATTGCAGACTTCCGGTACCAAAGTTGTTTTGATCGCCCAGGCCGATATGCAGGATTGCAGACTACCGGTACCAAAATTTCAACCGCCCAGGCTAATACGGACGATATGCAGGGTTGCAGACTACCGGTACCAAAGTTTTCAATTAATCATTTATTTCGGTACTCTGACATAAAAACAAAACAACACAAAAACTGGACGAACAAACAAAATGCAGAGATACCTGGAAGGCGAGCATAACTTAAAATGAAGTTGAAAAACGTAAATGTATGCGCCCGCTCACCATAAAAAAATATTATTCACAAGAATACAAAAAACACGATTCAGAATCGGGCAATGCTTTTTAAGGTATCTGTGGACAACTTACACGAAATATAACAAAATTTAGGTAGGTAAATTAAATGTAATAGACTTCTGACGACCTCTTCCGTCCAATTATGGTAATCACCGGAATTTACCCCACATATCATATGTATTATATATAAATGAAGTTGATTTTAAATATTTGAATGCAGCAAACTCTGGGTCTGGAATTCTAGATTGTGTATTGCTAAATAAGTAAATAGCTGTAGAAAACATCTTGCTTTCAAATACATAAAAAATCACCAATAATTTATCAAATGTACAAACCAGTTAAAAAAATGCATGCATGAAAGGCAGCATGAAGTTTTGAACATTGGAAATAAAGTGTAAATTTGCAAAATCACTAAAAAAATTCCAAATTGATTTCATAGATTATTTCTTTGGTGAGTTTGCTAACAAATATTGAACACAGCAAATTTCAATAAGAGTGTTATGCAAGTGGGGTCATGCTCCTTATGGTTATGAAATAGGGCCTTAAAAATATGTTAGCCATCATAGAATGATGTTGTTCGAAACGCACAAAAATAAAGTGCTATAGTTGCCTACAGACAGGCTTGAAATAGCTGCAAATACAAAGCATGACTAGTAGTGAACACAGCCAAAAAGATTAGGGCAGTGTGTCTGGAAAAAATACAAAATAGCTATATACATTGGAACCATTTGCCAAAACAATATTCATACAACTACCAATACTGGTAAGCAACATTAAGCTGTAAAAGAATTTATCGAAACAGTAAAAGCAGGTTCAATTACACACTCACACAATGATTTAGTTAGTTTTAATCGCCCAGGCCGATACGGACGATTGCAGACTACCGGTATCAAAGTTTTAACCGCCTCGGCTGATACAGACGATATGCAGGATTGCAGACTACCGGTACCAACGTTTCAATCGCCCGGGTCGAAAACGCACGAGGTTTTATAGCACTGAGTGCCGTGAATTTCGAATTAACCATTAAATTAATAATTCCGTTGAATAAAATTTTTAAATATTTAGCATCTATATATAATTTATGTCAAGATTAAGAAAATTATCCAAGAAAAAGACTCAGACAACCGCCGTTGTTAAATGCAAGAAGAAAACAGGTTTGACAGTGGGAATATGACAATGAAGAATAGGGAATACCAATACAAAATATATTTTAATGTGCAACAGATCGTGCTGCTGCAGTGGCAGCAGGAAATCATCAAAGATTCATCACACTAATCAACTTCATATTATTGAAATACTTGAAACACAACTTTAACTGCATTGAATTTTGATTGCAGTATCATATCAGTCTGCAAGCATACCGTCATTAACGAAAATTAAATGCTTGGAGCCACAACTTGGTTGCCAGATTTTAACCGCTAATACATTGTATAAGTTGGACTTTTATCATATCATAGCAACCTCAACAAATCGCATATTAACATATAATAAAATGTGTCTTAAAATGTATTACACGACTAGAAGTTGGAGTCAGTTTTTATAAATAATAATAATTTTAGAAAATATATAGAATTCAATCATAATATTTAGATAGTCACCAGAATGGAAATTTCTGGATGGCAAATAGGATAGGTTTTACATATTTATCCCGGCCTCTCGTTCGGTTACCAGTCCATGTTGGGTATGGGATTAGTCAGTCAGTTTTTTTGTTTTCAAACGCATAGACTTGATGAATCAGAAATTGAACCAAAATTTTATCCTAGTTTTACGTTTTTAAAATCGAATGGGTTCATGTGAATTGGGTATTATGAAAATCCGTTCTGAAGTTTGTCTCTACCTCTGGTGTCAGGTTTGTTTTTATATTTTTTTCTTACATTTATATTTCTGAAGATGAATCTTACCGTTTGTACAAATGTACTTGTATTGAGCTGTAGTGTTTAAAATCTACACAAGTTTTACAATTACGTTATCACATCTGGCAACTCTGGATTTCAACATTCTATGACGTCATAGATAAAGAACGTTTTACGTAACAGTTAACAATGTATAAGTTTTACATCACCAATAGTTGCCAGATTCTATTAATATAATATGACGAGATAGGCAAAACTGGGATATTTAGAAAGTAGAATTGGAAGAAATGTCATTTGCTTCTAGTAAAACGTACTTTAGGCTTCTTATAAATATTTTGCTAATGCGCTTCTCAGTGGCACTTTTGTTTCAAACATTTTGTGAGATAGATGTTTCCCCGACCTACCTGGATATCTGTCATCCGTGCAGTTCCGACTAAATATTTTTCTGTCGGTACACGTGTATAATTACTGTAGCTGACAGAAGCTGCAAATCACATCGCGGTGTTTCAATCTGAATCTGATTGTCGTATCAGGTATTTTGTGTATTTATTGTGTTATCTTTTTTATTTGTTCGTGTTATTTTTATATGGACCGCAGCGATCTGGAGTAATAAACAAATTGGATGAGAAATTCTGAGCAGTCCGATATAATCTTGCAATTTGGAATTGTCGAAGAGAGTTGTTGATTTATAAAAGCCAATAAAAAATAATGCGTGAAGATAATTAAGAAAAATGACTCGACTCGTCAAGATCTCAACCTCTGAGGTTCCAGCAGGGCACGGCTCCTCATTTCAATATTATTTTTTTAGAACTTCAGCGGTCGATTCAATGCCCTTTTTTGTGCCACATTCTTTACTACGGAAATGGTAAGAGCAAACGCGAGCACCAGAAGATGGCGCAAAATTTTCTCTCCTGACACGATTTATCTAACTAAGGCTTACGAAACTTTGGATCTTTCGGAAATTCATGGAAAGATTTGTATGGCTGTTTCTGAGACGTTGCAGAGCACCCGCATACGTACAGTTCACCATAGTCCACTGTTCAGTATTTTTGATTTAAAAGAAAACAAGTCCTGCAATTTCATCAATTATTAAATTACCGGTACGTTATGCTGCTTGTTCTACAGTACTCTGCAATTGTAAAAATTATATTATTGCAACCGGTATATCAGAAACTGAGGTAAAAAGAATACCTAATACAAAAAGCGCCGCCGCGAGAGCAGGTTTCCAGATAAGAGCGGAATCGTGGCTACGGGTTAACATCGGTGACCAATTAGAGGAGAGTTTGGTTTACTGCCGTATTGGCGCTTACAACCTAGTTTACATGTTCAAAAACCTTTTTTTTTGCAATATTCTACCATGTCCCGCTTAAAGGTGCTGATAGCTACTCTTAACTGCTTTTCCGGGGCTAATTTTTGAATATTGCGACAAAACTGAAGTTTCTCGGAAGGCATGATAACAACTTATTTTTTTGGAAACACAACTGAACGCTGACAATATGCAAAACCACGGGAACGAGGCAAACTTTACGTTGCTGTTGACTTATTGCCGATTGGTCACTGTCACGGAAATAAACAAGGAAATACGTTGCAGATTGAAGTGATAATCGACCCCAACCGCTTAGATCAGAAACATCAGATACGAACAATCTTGGTTTACTTATGTTGTGACCTCCGAGCACTAGAGTAGACCAGCGCATTCAGAATGCGAGGACTTGCTGGGGGGGGGGGGGGGGGGGGGGGGATGACCAGGCTCAACTGGCGACTACTAGCAATGGTTGCAATGACATTATAATACATTTACGAGGTCATTAAATCATTATGATATCATAATTTTATGGTCCTCAAACAGGATATCACAGTAGTTTAAAATATCACATCATATTATGACGTCACAAATTTTCAATTTCGAAATAACAGCCTATTAATTAGCACATACACATACATTATGCTTATTATCATTCGGAGCAACAGGGTAGTAAAAAAACTATCAAACTTTCATACAGGGAACTCACAATTAAATAGAGAAATGGTATATGTCAGTCGTAACTTTTTTTTTTTATATCTCGTGATCCTTTCTGGAGGATTTTGGCTCTCATGGCTCCCTTTTTATCATTCCAGTGGTATTTATATTGTTACTTTAATTGGTAGATTCCAAATCCGATCACGATAAAACAATTCATGCTCGACAAAGGAAAACATCCCGTGAAATACCCTTATCAAGAAAACTAAGAAGAACGGGGAGTTTTTTGCCGCTCTTCTCCCTCTTGGTCAGTCTCCGGTTGGGAACCACTGGTATACGTCTATAATAGTCTTCTTTGCATACATTGTCATATGCTATACGTCAGGAGTGGCCAATCTGCTTACGATCGCGATCGACTGGTCGGTAATAAGGTCATACAAAAAAGCGAACGAGCACTGACTATGCAAATAACTGCACATACACTCACAATGAGCTCGGCTTTGTGGACGCATTCCTATTGAAATCGACACAAAATTTGTATTTTTTATGTTTCATTCAAGTTGGCAATATACTGGTTCAAGGCAATTTCTCAGGGTACGTTATTAAATTCCCTCAACATCTGACGCGATCGACTACTCGAGACGTGGCGGTCGATCGCGATCGACGTGTTGACCACCCCCGCTATACGTATACACTCTTAATATAGTCTTTCGGAGAACGAGTGATAAGTTGAACCGTTTATCATGACCGGAATTTGAAATCAATAGTGTCGGAGCAAATTCGTTTAACAATTCAAAGTGAATTTTCAAAACAAAAATAAAGAATCTTTTGTACAAAGCCCCCGTCGAAAAAATACCCCCCTCAACGCTCAAAATGACAAAATTAGTAATTATTTAGTAGTAGGGTTGGAAATGCAGATTTGTCTGAAAATTCAAATTTTAAAATAATATCTAACCCCTTGTTAATTATTTATAAACGTGGCTTTGTGCAAAAAATCAAAAATAAAATTACATCGGTGAAAAATAACCGATTACATACTCATGTCCTTTCCTCATTTGTAAAAAAAAGGCTAATCATCAAAAGTATATTTTCCGTTTCTCGAAATTCCATGAAGCGACTGTCCCTGACATTATTTTAGCGTCTACGCTCGAGGTAGTAACCAAAAAGTTCCCCTATAGGAAGGGATCACCCCCTCTCCTTCAAAATTTTAAACACCCCCGTCATTTTGAGGTGTGATACCACAATGTAATTCTTATTTCAAGCCTAATTGTATTCAAATAAATAGAATATGTCATATTTATCAGTGTAGATGGTCTTCCACATACCTAACACATTTAATATCAGTTACAAATAGTTATATATATCGCAAATAGCAAAATATTTACCACCCCTAAATAAAAAGTTGAAGAACTACTTCACACTCTTGATATACTTATTTATGGAGGGGGTGATTAACAAAAACGTTATCTTGGTAGGAATTGGAATCGCAATCAACGATTTTGGTTTACTCAACAATTTGCAGTGAATTTTATAAAATTAAAATACACTGGCGAAAGATCACCGAGAAAATAAAGCTTGAACAACCAATGCAGTCAGTATTACGCAAATCCACGTTTATAAAATGTCTATTTTCCGTTTCCAAATTTTTTTTCATGTCTTTTTATTACTACACGATTTATTCCCAGGCCATAAGAGGTGAAACGCTTATGAATATTAGGCTATTGAACAAATTTAAAAAGCAATTTTGGTCGACGATTATCAATAATTTGACATGAAAATTTGGCCCTAATTTAGTCTTACTACATACAATTTTACAATAAAAAATTTGCAAAATCGATGTCAAATCGGCTTTATGGTTTTAAAATATAGCCTCGAGACATTTTAGATAGTTCACCACAATTCAAAAACGATGTGTCAAAACTGTTATAAAACCTCATAAAAATTACCCAAAGTAAAGTTGTTATTATATAATAGAGTATATTAGAAACCCGTCTACCCAAATATAAAGAGAATTTCAATCATTTTTGATTAAAATATATACTTAGTTCATTTTATCTATTTTTTTAAGGAGAAATATAAATGTAATACAATTACTCTAAAATTTGAACTATTTTTAACAGTTTTTTAACAGTCCAATGAAAGAGTCGGCGCAATTGTTCGTTGGGTAACTGAATACACCATGATCATGTTTCGCGCCTTCGTAGGTCGAAGCACAACTCTTCTATTATATGTTTTCGATAGCGTCCGCCTATTTGAAGTCAACAATTCGTCAGTTGATAAAAGATTTACAAAACACTAACACTTTTCACAATAGTACGAGCGAGATGATTGGACCTAATCCTAACCCTCAACCACATTCAGACAAAAATTAACATAGATTAATTTTTTAATTCACACAAAGGGTTAAAAACTGACATAAAACACATTGAATAGTACATAAAGTATGTTTTAACACGGAAAAAGAAAATTTCTAAACAAGCCCGAAGTAGGATTCAAAACAAAAGACTCGTCGGAATCAATAGAATCTCACTGGAAGCTGATTATTCATTAAGTCTATGATCAAGTCACTTTTCAACCTACCGTGGGCCATATATAATATGTTGCTACTATACTTCATTTTTGTCTGTTTTAGGCTTGGTTGTATATTAAAATAACGCATACACACAAAGAATAGATAACAGATCTTCCATCTAATTTTTGAATTGATTTATGTCCGCATGTCTTTTGTCTTGAATCGTACAAAAAACTTTCATTACTTTCAATAAATTTGATAAAAATCAATTCACTTCGGCCTCTCTGGGAATATTTTTCTCGGATAATGCTCCAATTTTAATATGATGCGTTTAGATGGAAAGATTACAAGTATTAAGAGGCCTCCGGTCGTTTGCGTCCATCTTTATGTGTAGAGTTATTTGAATCAGACTCAGGAGTATAAGGTATAGGATGAGGTATTAGAAAGTTGATAGTAATATTAATATCACTTGTTTAATATTTAAAATCTGACGTCATATTATATATTTTATTAGCTCATTGGCAACGCAATAATTAGATTTTTTTAGTAAAAAATTGTGACGCCTTAGTATAGATTTTGATACCCTATTGATGACGCAACAATCAAAAAGTTTGTTCCCGCTTGTTTCAAGGTAAGTAGATACCGGGTCTCAGTTTGCGTTGATCAATGTAATTTTTTATCGCATTTCACTGCTTTGCCTGCTTATGTTTCAATACAAAGGGTTATATTACATTGGAGTATGGAAGTTCCCTTATAAATTTAAAATCTAACTGAGATTGCAGTTTATGAATTGGCTTATATGCCAGTTGCCAGATTGTAACGTGTTATTTATGATGTTCATACATGCGCTTCGGTAATGCAATGAAACCAATGCATCGAAGTGCAAACTTTCATAAAGTTTTATGAGTATATATAGTTATACATGCACAGATAGGCGGGGCGGAGCAAATGCGTTATAATATGATCATTGGGGGAAAGTTCCTCAGCAAGATCTCTCTCTTATTGGCTATATGTACTGTACCGAAGCATGCCGTCGGAACTTTGCTCCATCACTCTCTCTAAGAATGTTTTTCGTTGTTTAAGTTTATCTGTTTTTTTACTATAAGGTCCCGATTGCGAGCGTAATCTATATTCTAATAGTGTCTTCCCAAAAACTTAAATGTTCCGTAATTCTATTGAAAACATCAAACTTTATAAAAAAAATTTACAGGTACAAGAAACATCTGGGGATATAATTGAAAGAAAATGAACGCTACATTGTCACCCTCACCCCAGACATTGGGTATGATGACCGCACACGATGGTGGAAGTCCTATGGGTTAGTATTTTCAAAGTACAAAATCTATCGTTTAAAATAGGGCCAAAACAGATTCTAAACTGTAGCTTGCGAATCTTTTGTATAGAGCCCCCGCCTCTTTTTCAAAAATGTAAGATTACAGAAAATTACCCCCATCATGTTTTAAAATAACAAATTAGAAATTATCCAGTTGGGGTTCGGAATGATTTGAAATTTCGAGCGCAATCTGCATCTCTATCCCTAACTGGATATTATTGATATTCTTATTTTGAGCGTTGGCGTTTTTTTTGTGGGAGCTTCGTACAAAAGATCCTCTAGCGCAGGGCTACTCAACTATCTTTACCGAAGGTCCACATACAAAACTTTAAACATATTTGGATCCGGACTTCCCAGAAATCGGCATTCTTAATTCCTCGGCCGACTAATGATAAGATTGTCAGGATTGTTTGGTATGGCGTTATTGTCCATTTCATATATATATATATATTTTTTTTTAAATCTATAAAAGTGATTTTATAAAAAGAAATTTCAAAAGTGGGGCTAATGATCCAAAATAAAGAATTATACGCGGTCCGAATCGAATATCCGAAAGGTCCGGGTTCGGACCGCGGTCCGCCAGTTCAGTAGCCCTGCTCTAGCGCAGTGGTTCTCAACCTTTTTTAGTTCGCGGGCCGGTAAAATTTCAAAACAAATTTTGCGGACCGGCGGACCTTCAAAATTAACAAAAAAACACAAAACTTCATCAGAAGAATGCAATTACGAATGTCAAATTACGGAACGTGCGAACTGCGGAGTTCTCAGTCATGTACCGTACTACAGCGCTTCTCAAACTTTTTTTATGTCGCGCCCCGCTCTCACGGAATGTTTTACTTCGCGGACCACCTTTTTTAACATTTTTGTTTGCTAAAATAAGTCGAGGCAAGGTTGCCCAAAACAAATCGAATATTTTAATATATACTTTTTCAGCAAATTTTTGAATAATTGCGAATGATAGCCATTTTTCGCTGTCAGTTGGGTGTTTCGTTTTCGAGTGAAATCTTCAAGTGATTTTCTGCGCCTTTTCACGTATATTAATGACGATGAAATATAACTTTGATTGTTTGTCTTCTGTACGAGCGTTCATTGCCTGCTCAATCTATTACTTCCAGGGTGTGGTAGTCGGCATAGAGTTTGATCTTTAATCTGCGATGTCATACGGGGCTAAGCACAATGCTTTAAACCAAGGGTGTGCAACAGGTGGCCCGCGGGCCACAACCAGGCCGCCAAGCCATTTAGTGTGAACCGTTTTCAGACATCTAGCTGGGGCTCACAAAAAATTAGCGGGAAGGACATGAGAATGCGGCTATTGCTTGGCTTTGCATTAATAAAGACACCGGGCAAAACGGCAAAATATAGGATAGGATTATACATATTTATCCCGGGGGAGAGGAAAGCCGATAAGACGGCTTATCCATATGGCGTACCACGGCCTCTCGTCCGGTTACCATTCCAAGTCTGGTATGGGATTAGATTTACTGTATTGTTTGTTTTCGGAAGCATGGACTTGGTGGTGGAGGAAGCCGTAACCGACCAGCGGTTACGTGAACCACCCAATGACGGCGAGGAGTCCAGCAATCCTCTCGCACATAACCATCCCTGCATGGGATTCGAACCTGCGAACCCACGCAGAGTAGTTAGAGGTGCGGCGGCGAGCGTACTCCTAACGCTTAGCCCGTTGAGCCACACCGCCGCACACACACGCAGCGACAAGAGAAAACCCATGTGAAGCTCTTCAGAAATCAGTGTCTGCTCACGCAGAGCCTTTTTCGCAATTAAAAATACTTTGCAATATTTTACTTTAGGTGGAAGATTACGAGACCGATCTCCGAACTCATCGGTTGTCATGACTACAGTAATAACACGTCCTTCGTCACGTGGTCTACCAGAGGAAAAATCTGTTCAATCGAATTCAGGTAATTTTTATAACACGGAAGAGCGCTTGGCTCTCCATGTCGAATTTTTGTGAATAAAATTGTCTATATATCCGTAATCAAGCTAGTACTACTGATATTGTCAAAAATAATTATTTGTAAATCTCGGGACTGTATAATCTGTTATTTTCGAATAATCTGAAATAATTAAAGTTGGCATGTTCATGCATATTGTAACCCAGTGTTTCTAGTGGTGGGATTCAAATTTTTTGTCAGCCAATTCCATCACAAAAGTCATATTTTTCAGCCAGTTCTGTTACAAACAGAACATTGGCAGTAACCAGTAATGCTAACCGGTTTGCTGATCTCATAAAATTCCATGAGACGGTTCTATAGAACCGGTGCGAACCAGCTGAATCCCACCACTGTTTCCCAAAACTGGGTTGCCTGCCAATTTTATCGGGTCGCTTGTTTTTTCAACAAAAACCCTACAGATTTTATTTTCTAGTTGATTTTATTGTTTATTTTATATTTGGTATTGAAGCGTTGCTCAATTGTATATGTGGAAATTATCAATTCGTGAAAACTCGTAGCATTTATTTTGCTGAATAAAGCCACGCCACCATTTCAAAAACTAGCTGTTTGCAAACAAGCGCTGCCTTCTCACTTTGGGGTAATTTCTGGGAGAAATATTGTAATGTAAAATGGATTGTTTTATATTAGCCATTAAGTTTGCGGGCATAAAAGTACTACATGACGTTTAGTATTCGAGCAGGTACTCCCGCAGTATGTGTACCAGGTTAAGGTTAGACCATAATTTGATCACGATCTCCCTTATTTTAGTTCTATTACGAGCTCGGGGACTGTCTGTGTTAGCCAAGTGAATATATTTTCAGTCCCTTCAAACAACTTGATGTAAAGTAGGCGAACAAATTAGTTACCTCCATATTGGTACACGAGCGCCTTCGACCATATTCTTGAATCGCGATATTTCACAAAATTTATCTTTAAAAGAATTTGAATCGCTCGAAAAAAAGGTTGTGAACGACTCAGATAGTATCAGTTTTAGAATAAAATATATCAAGAAACATACTGATGTGATTTTATAAGCTACATTAAATTTTCAAAGTTTAGCGCTTGTAGAAAAATGGGTACTTCGTAGTATGTGTACCAAGTTACGGTAGGGCCATAATTTGATTCCGATTTTCCTTATTTTAGTTAAAATTATAAGTCCGGGGACTGTCTGTGTTAGCCAAGTGAATATACTCCCTGCCCATAGGTTTCAGTTCCTTTACACAACTTGATGACACAACAAAGTAGGCGAAAATTATTATTACCTCCATATTGGTACACATTCTTCTGGAGCGCCGAAAAATATAGTAAGATTCATTAAAACCGAATTATGAAATTATTTGTAAAAGTATAAGGCTATAGTAACACCCGGTTCTATCGAACCAATCCAAGATATTATAGCCGTGTGTGTAATAGGGCTTGGCATTTTCGAATACCTGATGATTTCAGAATCGAATCGAATATTTCTTTTCAAGTCGAATCTCGAATACTTGGATTGTATGTGAATTTTTGTTGTGATGGTTTGATGGATCCTCGAGGCGTACAAATTACTAAAAACATAGAATCCATCACTCAGACAGTTCACTGAGCGTTCACACACAATAAGAAACAGGTTTCATCAATAAATCACTAGAAAGAAACGAGTCATGTGTCAGAATTTCATTATAAAAATATGGCTTCAATAAAAAAAAATTGAGAAATTCACCTCGACCATTGGTGTCCAAATAAAAAACAAGATGGCGGCGAGTTGAAATTCCCGTCTGAAGCGATTCGAATAATTTACTTTTCAATTCGAATATTCGATTCGAAATGCCCAGCCCTATAATCTACATGGACGAAGAGAATCGATAGAATAGCGTAAAGGTCATTGACAAAGAATTTAATTTGAAAATATATCGTTTGAATTTACAAGTATTCGCCGCTGCGAGTCAAACGAGTAGATTGACTAGAAACATTTTACACAGGAAAAAGAGTATCCTGCTGTATCTAGCGATATCACGTTGGATAAGGATTTAGTATTTATACAGAAGTTAGAGAGTAATATAATTAATGAGATTTTTAAATCCCAAAGATGAAAAAGCTGACACGGTGTGAAGTAAGTAGCAGCCTTTTTTAGTTGGTATGATAGTTGTTTACGAGGTAATTTCCCAGATGCAGTCAATTTGAATACTATGCGAACAAAAGAGGGAACAATACGGTAATTCAAATATGACGTTGTCTATAAGTTCCAACAGATAATGCCATATTATATTTCTATTACCGCCTTGTTGCCATAATTTGAATATTTTTAAATACAAAGCAGCTAATGCATTTGAGTCATTAAATAAAGTGATTTTAAATAAATTTATTGTGGGACTGCATAAATAACAGTCAGCCCCCTCACGGGCTTCATAACACCAAAATTTTGACAACACTGGTCTGCAGTTATCTTTGCAAAACTGATAATTCATATCCGAGTTAATTTTTGAACTTAAAAAAAAAAAAGTTTTCGCTTCTTGGTAAGTTGGCTTTGGTGGCTACATTATGGAACGAGCGATCCCGATTGGACCTCGTCTTTACTCTAAAGTCTCGTCCATATTATGTGTGTGTTTCAATAAGTCTGGTATATATAGGGCAGGAAGCTATCCGTCAATCAAATATTACCGTCCATTGTGCGAGCTATGAATGCCGTAGGAATAAAATTAAAATTCATACAATTCACCGTGCAGTGTGGAATATAGCAAAGTTTTATCCAGTGTAATAGTTGCTCTGTGAGGGTGGTTTACCTGGTGCTCTTGTCAGATATATCTTATTTAAATACCTTACTGAGTGAAATGATAATTTTAACAACATAATTACTAACTAACTAGTAGAAATTAGCGATACAGTTACTTGAAAATTTCAGTAATAATATCTGTTTTACCTTAGTGAATAGTTAGAAAATACTTTTATTAAAGAAGCATTACGAGTTAGTATTATCAAAGGGTGTAAAAAGAATCCAAAAATACCAACAGTCTATGCATGTGTATGGAAGGCAGCCCATCCTTTGTCGCCATTGTACTGTTCTTTGGCAGGAAGAAGCACTTTGGAACGCTTATAATATAGTTTTAAATATACTTGGGTACAGAACAATTTAGTAATAAAAAGTTATCTTAGTATTAAAATAAATAATAGGAATAAAAATATAAGAAACTAATAATGACTCTTTGAATGAGTACAGAAAGTAGAATAATTTGCATACGTCTTTTTGAATGTGGGAAGATATATAAGATAGGATTTTTAGAAGTTATACTAATGATCATACAGAACTAGTTAGTAATCTTTGTGCAATGTGAAAATACCGTTTATAAACAATACTTTGAAAATAGGAAAATAAATTTACGAAGAATTTACGTCGGAACAGGTTTTGTTTTCAATTTTTGTAGCATTACTAAAAACATTGTGCTTCAAAACACTAATTTAATTAAACCTGAAGCATCAAACAGTGAGAGCTATGCTCAGAAATATGTACACGAAAAAATAATAGCCTTCTAGCAAAATAGCAATCTTTACCCGCTGAAAATTGGTCTAGTAGTTGATAAACAACAACAACATAATAACAAAACGACCCATAGGTCCACTTTGTGTCCGAAAAGGGTGCATGGATCGTTTTGCAAAATTATTGTTGGGCTACTTGCTCGCTCCTCGCCGCCGAAACTACTGGAACAATCACATTTCAATTATAGAACTGCTCTATGATACTATTACTTTTAGTTCTTGTCTGAGTTCTTAGAGATATGTCGCGTGAATCTTACTAGTTATCTTTCAGTTCGTGGGAACATATTTATATATTTAACATTTAGTGTGGTCATATAATCGAGCCTTGTGCTCTATTGATACAGATTCCGATCAGTTAATTAATCAAGATCAGCATTCTGATGTAATAATCGAACACAATGGAGTTCATGGTGTGCCTGTGATACAACAAATGCACACAGTTACTGATTCTATGACGTCAGAATTGAAAAGTCATTCATCCGCAAGCGAACAACAAATTCGTCAACCAGCAGTGGAATTGCAATCATTGGGAGATCATCAAAGAACAGTGTTGACGGGTAAGGCTCTTACGTTTTTCTCCTCTTGCAGGGTGTTCATTAAGTCCCTTTTCAATTTGGTATGAAGTCAGTTCCCAATATATCTTAATAACCAGGTTTGTTGTTTTTTAATCAGTAATTGTTTTTAATTAGTAAAAGTATTCTTACTTCATTTAATACATCTGTGGAGGCCAAAATAAAATATGATATCGATAAATTCCCTATGCAATTTAAAAAAAAAATGGTAGACTTTATGGACACCCTATATATGTAGAAAATCAAAAACACAGTAACTGGTCTAGGAATTGACCATAACTATATGTTATGTAACTAGTTGATATTTCAATAGACAGTAAATAGGTATTTTTTCGAACTCATTGTTGAAGTACCCGTACATTCAAGATTGTTTTTGTGCATTCTTTTGCCTTGAAGTTACTTTCAATAAATTGATGTTGAACCACACGTTTTCCTCTAATTATAATCTGAGTTAGAAATAGAAAAATACATTTTTCAAGCATTTCTAACTGCAGCTGGCATCAAATATATATGATTTCTATAGTGCTTATCATTACAATGGTCGTAACTTTGCCAGAAATGAGTATCACTCACTTATGAGTGAGCGAGTAAACGTAAACTTGTCTGTAGCATGTTGTTTTGTTGGAAAAAAGGCAATTTCGGTTATGACAACTTTAGGGAATATTCTAGCTGACACAGACCTTTAGTGCTGCCTTGTAATTTTGATAATATTTTCGATCAGTAGTGAACGAGTAAATGTAAACTTACCTTTAGCATGTTCTATTGTTGAAAAAAAGGGTTATCATAACTTTAGGGAAAGATCAAAGATCGTCAGTTCTGTCTAGTGAATTTGATATTAATTTCAATGAAAATGGCTCTGAAAATTTAAACCCTTCACAGCTGAAGATATTCCATCAAAGACAAATTTAAAAACGATTATTCGTTTTGCATTGTAATTTTATCTTTGATATCAAGAAAATATTCATTTTTTATTGCAGCTGTATCATCCGCTCAATATCCAGAACCGTTTCCAGCCGTGTATCACACTCCACAGTATGTAACTGGGTGAGTAGAAAAACTTCTAGCCTATATTTATGAATAAACTCTCTTCCAATGAAAATAGCAAGTGTATTCATAAGCGTTTGTTAAATAGTAGTCTTTCTCCCCCAGACAAAAAATATATAGAGTGTGCATGAAGTCTTTCAAAAATTTCAAAATCGCAAAGGAAATTTATCGATACCATATATTCTTTTGATGCTCACAGATGTATTAAATGAAGTAAAAATACTTGAACAATCACTGAATAAAAATCAACAAATCTGGTTGAGAAGTTGAAATATATTGATAACTAACTGACTTCATAACAAAATTGAAATTGTAAAGGGACTTCATATGCACCCTGTATAACTTTTCAAATTCTGATTTTGCTGTAATACAAAATGTTGTTGTTGTTGTTTATCACACTAATACAACTACCTCATTCAAGCATTCTTGTGTAAACTGCTACATACGGATTAAAATTAAAAAAGAAGAAAGCACCCGCAGTACGATATCCTATATTAGAGATGTATCTATACCACTTTTGTCGTCGATACGGATCCAATACCAACGAAAAAACACCGATACCGATATTTCAGAAACCCGATATTCCAATACTATGTGATTATTACCTTAAGTGTGCAGTGTAAACGGGTTAAAACAATAGTCTGTGAGCATAATTCATAGTGCACATATGAACACATGCACACATTTCAGATTGAAAAAATATATATTCCAGATAATAAGAAATTGATGTTTGTGATGCATTGTGCACCGACGCTAGTAATCTCAGTGTTCGGTTAGCAAACTCGTAGGGTTTGGCTCCTAGCCGCAAGTTTTCGGAACATGGTGATAATTAGCAATCTCGTTCTTCCATTTAGAGCTGACATGGTAAAACTTAGGCCCGCGGGCCAAATCCGGCCCGTTGGGTAATTCAATCTGGCCCACCTGATGTGGCCACAACCAAACTAAAATCTTATTTTGGTGTTTTAACTAAAAAATAGCTCGAGGAATTTGTTGAGATTGCGATTAAATTTAGTTCTGCCACGTGGCTTATTGTTTTCCGCATTCGGTTTTGTAACTGTAAATATTGTTCATAAAATGCAACTTTTTACGTCACGCTTACATGGCCCGCCAGTCTAGGTGGGATAAATTTTCGGCCCCATGTCCAAAAACCCTGACAACCCCTGTTTTAGAGCTATAACTTTGTCATGGTTTTCTAAAATGAAGCCACGAACCTGTTGTTGTGAATTCGATACAAAAGAAAACCTGTTTTTACAATTTTAAAACCCACCGTCACGTAGTACCTTCATGCTGTTATGGCTCTGCATTTCAAAATTACATTCAAATATATATTGTGCTCGGATTAGTGAGTCTCTATTACTAGAGTATCAGTTATACTTTGTCACAATCCAAAAGATTCTCAGTTGATTGAAATACTAGATTCGGGTGGTAATTTTACCCCGTCTGTTACCAGCTACAGTGTTATGAAACAAGAGCTACCGACTTCTCTGGTCAGCTCATTCCGTCTGCTGTTGTGAAATTTGACAACTTCTTACAAGTGTCAGCTTTCTGCAGAGTGTTTCAGTATTCGTTATACCGCAGGGGTTGGCAAAAGTTTTTGTACCAAGGGCCAAAAATTTTGCCCATCTAAAATGACGGGCCATGTAAGTTTGACGTAAAAAATTACATTTTAATATCAATATTTACAGTGTTACAAAAGCAATAGTGGAAAACAATAAGCCTCGTACCAAAACTAAATTTAATCGTTATTTCAACAAATTTCTTGAGCTATTTTTTAGCTGAAACTCCAAATTTGGGGTTTAGTTCCGTTGTGTCAGCATAAGACGGGCCAGATTGAATTACCCAACGGGCCGCATCTGTCCCGCGGCTCGTAGTTTGCTCATGTCAGCGTTATAGTCTGTCACTACTAGTTATTTTGAGTCGGCTGTGGACTCGGAAAAATGTACAATCTATTTCCTTACTCCGAGTTGAAAAAAATTCGATTTCGACGAGTTTAAGAACATTTTAAACTTTAATTCCACAGCCCTAATTTAAGGCACAGAACAAATGGGATCACATTCTGCTTGGGTAAAATACCTTTTATACCAGTACTGATCACTATTTCGCATCGTGGCTAAGCGCTCGCCTCCGCACCTCGGATTACCCTGCGTGGGTTCGCAACTATGTGCGAGAGGATTGCTGGACTCCTCGCTGCCGTAGGGTGGTTCTGATATCCGGACGAGAGGCCGTGGTTCGTCATATGATTAAGCCGTATTATAGGCTGTCCTCGGCCCCGGGAGAAATATGTAAATCCTATACTAAACAGCAAAAGATTCATCAACCACATCTCTGTAAAGTATATCTTTATAACAATTGTTCTGGGAGTAAATTTTCATAAAACCTGACGGCATACATATTTGTTTAACTCAATTGATGGTAGCTATTCCTTCGGTAACTATTATAAACATAGAGCAGATCCGCATGTTGTTTGCCATCTGCATGCGTTCGATGAGTTTTGAGAGAAAAATAGGCAAACTGAACTAGCCAAATGCTAAAGTGAATATAATTTCTACTCCCACTTATCTTTGCTTTTTTGCATATTCTCTGTACTTTAAATAAATGAATACCATACTATGCTAATCAAGAGTCCTGCTGCACACTAACACAAATGTATTTCTGTAACGTTCCGTCTGACTAAAATCAGAATTCCTCAGACAAGCAGTTTACAACTTGTTGACTTTGGTCAGACAAAACGTTACAGAAATACTTTTGTGTTAGTGTGCAACAGCACTCTCGAATTGCATAGTATGGTATTTATATTACTGCCACAACATCCTTGCAGTATACGCATACGGATCCACTAGCGCAAATACATTGAGGAAAGATTGGGAGTTAGTCTCGCATTACCTCTACTTAAATGAAATAACAATTCAGATTTTATGTTCAGAATTGTCGATCCATCATCGTTTGTTCATATCCCAGCAATTCAAGACAGCATTCAATACCAGCAGCACGTCATTCCACCACATTTTGTTGAGCAGCAACAAATACAACATCAGCACCAACAACCGGTAATGCAAAGTATTTTCTCTGTTTACACATAGTATAATAAGGGTAGTAAGGGTATGTGAAAGTAATTGGATAATTACTGATTAAAAAACAACAAACCCGGTTAAGATACATTGAGAACTGACATCGATAAAGAATTAAAATTGGAAAGGGACTTTATGAACACCCTACCCTGTATTATCCATCTGTAGCCAATAATAAATAAAATGGCCATCATTTTTGACAAATCGAAAATATAAGCAAAACTTTAAAATATTTTAATTCACAGATTCATCTTTCACAAGAGCTTCCTCCTCCGCCGATTGGCTACCCACCCGGAATTATGCAGTCGAACAATAACTCATCAGCCAATCGAACAGCAGCTTTCTACCAAAGGCAGTTGTATCCCCAGGCATCCCAAGGTAATATTTTATAGCTTTGACATTGTTTTTTCAAAAAGTTGGTGGCGATTTTTATAGAATATGCATTGATTTCCAACCTTTTATGGCTCGTGGCCCCTGTTTAGCATTCCAGTTGTATTTATGATGTTATTTTGATTGATAGATTTCAAATCCCATTATGTTCAAACAATTTATGCTCAATAAAGTGAAACGGTGATTAAAGGCTTATATATTTTGGTTGGTATGGGGGTTAGCGTTCTTTCCAATAGAGCCGCTTCAACAAAATCAAACTTTTTACTCTTTGTCGAGTATGCTTTTTTTCTGCGCGAGTCAAAGATCATCCAAGTCCTGAATCAAGTCAGTCACTGAGTTAAGTTTCACTGACAATTAGTTGAGTACAAGTCATTTCATTCTTTGCTCGCGGATTCTCAAGCTGAATCTCTATACCAGGTATACTAATTTAACTTCTATTTGATGTACTTGCAGACGCAAGACCGATCAAATTAGAGCAAGGAGGAACGTCTACACCTCAAACTTCTTATCCATACGTTGCTCAGCCAGGCTTCCCAGGACCTCCGCAGTACGCGATTCCTTTACAAGGTTAGTATTACTTTGCTTTCCACTGGTAAACATGCTGGCTAGAAAAAGAAATATGTAGATTACTTTGCTATAAACCGCCGAACAAGAAGTATGCAGATGACTTAGTTCCGCAAGCTCACGAAAACGCTTTGTTCACGCTTTTTGTCGATTCTACGGGCCAGAGATGTGATGTTGGGGATCATTTGTAATTGACTTCGTTTCAGTGAAAACATGTCAAACTCCGACTTTACGGCTCTACTCCAGCTCAATACTAGTAGCTTTGAACTTAGGAAGCAGTGCTATCTATGATAGCCAGAATAGTAGACTGAAGTACCGTTTAGTATTGATTTAGAATGAAGTGGATAGAATTAGAGGCGTGTACGGGTATGAATATTTGTTAAAAATATTTTTCATTAGTGTTTTCTTTTAATTTTTGTAACCGTAAAAAGCTTTAAGGAGATATGCACAAAATTGCGACGCCCGCTGGTTGTCGCTGTCAAACGGCTAATTTAATGGAAAAAAAAATCAGCGTATTCGGGAGTTGCTGACTTTAAATCACAAAAAACTTACTGGACATTAAAACTTTCCATTCTTTTTTTTAAAAAATCTGTGCGTAATATGGGAGCAGTTTCTAGAGCTTGTTATTGTAGCCAGAATTTCATTCCTTTTTCATGAAGACCAAGAGTTCTGGTTTCTGTAGTTTACATTTGTGGGAATCCTTCTCTTTCCCAGTATTCGAATTCTAGCGTTTCCTTGATTTGCTAACTGCGTTCTTTTCACTTCTGTTATTATTGGCTGTGAATTGTTTTTGCAGGAAATGTAATAGCTAAATGCAGCCACATATGCGCACAAACCAGAACCCTTCTAAATACTGAAATAAGAACTTATTTTCACTGATGTCATAAGTGTTGGTTTAGCAGAGATAATTATATTAGATCAAACGAGTTTGCATATCTGTCGATCAATAATATTTTTAGCGGCAATAAGTATTTTTGCTAACGGCACTTCTATTATGATAGTCTATTAACTGTTAATCAACAGCCATCTCACAGATACCTTCAAAGCACCAATTATCAACACCACATTCGTTACAGATTCAAATCTACCCTATGTTAATTGTATTTGGTATGGTGCATCGTGCTAAGCCTTGGGCATACGCTCGCCACCGCACCTCTGATTACCCTGCGTGGGTTCGCAGGTTCGAATCCAATGCGGGAATAATTATGTGCGAGAGGATTGCTGCACTCCTCTTCGCCGTAGGATGGTTCACGTAACCGCTGGTCTGTCACGGCCTCCTCCACCATCAAGTCCATGCATCTGAAAAATAAACAAGTCAACTGTGTAACTAATCCCATACCCGACTGGTCCCGTGGATTGGTAACCGGACGAGAGGTCGTGGTTTGCCATATGATTCAGTCGTCTTTCTTCTCCTTCGGGATAAATATAAAAATCCCATCCTGTTTTGTGTGGACGAGTGGCGAATTCTTCACATCAACAACAAAAACAAATCACTATAGTAACATAATAGTTACCTGTTATTTTAATTTCGCGTTCTTTGGTCGCTACCAGCACTTGACCGCCAGCTGCCCAAATTACTCTCTTATTTTCCATTCTCTTGCAGTCTATTTGCGACAGATTTTCTTTCGAGTTCTAGACTAGCCTTATACTTCAGCTTTGTAGGTTTTTCCTTAGCGTGAGAAACATTCTGTTTTGTTAAAGCATGCGTAAAAGCTATTGAAAACTCACAAAGCATTTTACCAGGTCGTTTATTACGAAATTCCATATATGTTGTGACGACACAATCATGGGTGTTTAACATTCCATCAAATTGTTTGGTAATAAACAGACTACTAGTCTACAGCTAGGCCCATCATCAAGTTCGCGTTGCCAGACTGAACGGTAACAATAAGATGCAATGTAGTGAAATATATTATTATATTACGTTTGAAGCTCTTTATTTGCGTTTTTAATATGCAGAAACGAGATAGCGAAATATGAATGTAATAACTGTATACAACAAATACAAAATTACTATCAATATTTAGACTGTTATTTTGTCAAAATTACGAGTTAGCATTCAAATATTAAAAACTTTTTAATATACGGTACTCAGAATTTAAAAATCTAGGTTATGGAAAGAATACAAACATATTTATTTTTAATTTTATTCATTCTGTTCATACAATATTTCTGGCAACCCAGTATCAGTCCGCAAAAATTCAAGATAAGTAAGGTCGAATTTAGGCTTTTTCGGGGTAAAAATTTCGGAAGTAGGGCTGATAATGTGTTGGCAAAATGTAAGTTGTGACAATAAACAGAAAGGTCTCCGCAATTAGCGCAGCGTGGTGTTGAGGGTGAGGCATAAAACTATTGTTAATGATGTTTGATTTTATACCGTGCTCAACTTTACCGGTAAACAAGCCCCGTATTTACACTTCTTGACAAAACAAACCTCTCTGTCGTCGTTTAATCCTGGGTTAAATGTCAGTTTCTTCGAAATTGATAGGTCAAACTTACAGTATCGGTTACTTACCGATATTGCCTCTCTGTAATGGTGAATTATACGGCTTTCAAGTACCGGTAGCACAAAAACCGAGGGCTTTATATCGTTGTTCATAACGAGGTATTGAAAAACGAGCATCGGCCGAATGGGTTACTGCCTGGGTTATGTTATGAGCGATAAAAATCTTACTGGTAAAACTAATGTGTATTAGATATTAATAGAAAACGAAACACTTCAATTTTGCCTAGAATATTATTCAACATTTTCTAACTTGGGGTTAGCCAGTTGCTGAACGGATTCGATTAATTTTCGCTACATTAGTATATTTTGTGTTTAAAATCCAATCACAGAAAGAATGTTGCATTGATATAAGTTATTGATGATGAAAATCGTAATCTAAATAGTTACAGATCGTGAAATTGACATACAGTTAGTTGAATAATTAATATAATAATAATTGACTAATTAATACAATACAACAAATAAATCGAAATTGTCATTGTAAACATTTTATTGAAAAACCTAAAACGTCTTACATGGCTGCAGATCTCACATATATCACAATTTAACTGAAATCAACATTACAAGATTAATGGGTTATTTTCCAATAAATAATTTTTACAAAAGTAGTTTGCATTTCATATAAAAATGTCATGTTAGCGCATTATAGCGCTTTGTGATATATATTTAGTTTATAAACGCGTTCACACCTTTGGTCTTACAAACCGCGGCTCCAGAGTGGTCGAGTAAATATACTTTGTGTATAAAACATTCACGTATGTGTTTGAAACTGCCGTAATTGCCACGGAAAAACAAAAACCATAAATTGCAAAGCGCTGACAGACGGGTAAGGTAAATTACTGGGTAATAATGATTCTAAATTGAGTAACTGCATTAGCGTAAATGTTCTCGTTGTATCTCATTTATCAATTTTGACAGCTTTTAACAAGTGGTATTGGCTATGCCTAATTTATTCTGCCGTGTTATCAAGGCAATCAGTTGTAAATGGAGTCGAATGTGGTTATTTGGTTGTTCGGGGAAATAACCTTTTTAGCATTTGACTAATATGAAGTCTGGTAATTGCAGCTTAAAATTACCTAATAAAAGTAAGAGTTGGATTGTAAAAGTTCTAGTTTCATTTATTTCCTATATGAAATTGGTTTATTAAAATTTTTTACGATTAAATCTTGCGACCCTCTCCAAACAGAGCCCACGGCACGGGTCATGATAGTCATACCCTAGATACGACACGGCGCACAGTTGGATCCATATATGACCCCACTATACCCTTCGAAGCTAGACTATGCTCCAGAGAAAGTATGTTAAACTTTGTACTACGTGGAATAATATTCTCTTATTTTATTGCTTTTTGATAAGATACGACTTTCTGAATTGTCAGTGCATCTGTGGGTATCGCGATGACAAAACAATCTCCCAATGCACACGGTTGCACAGACTGTATACCAAAGCTTGAAAATATGATTACTTCTAAGTAGCTCTGAAATAAAAAAAAATGACTGGGTTAAGCGGAAGAACATGGGGTGAGGAACACATTAATAAAAGCTGCCAGAACGAGAACATACCCTTTACTCCATTTGATCTGGTTCTTGGACGAATCTAAAAAAATGAGTGGAGGTGACCAAAAATGGATTCCTGTGTTGAAGTTAACGCCTCGCAAAATGTAATTTATAACAATTTACGCTGAAATGATATTGCTTCCATCTCTTTACTTAACTTATCGTAAGTATTGCTTTACCACATCTTCTACATATATGCTTTACTTCAATACCCTTGTGTCAGTGTTGTATTTATCCCTTACTTAATCCCTTAGGTCGTGGACTTCACGTTCAGTTGTCAATGACTTATGGTCGAAACTTGATACAATTCCGAGAATTATGTCGAAGCTTAAATTCATTTTCCCAAAATTTTAAATGAGTTTTAATGAATAATGCATACACCACGGAACCGCTGACTAAAAATACGTGTTTCCCTTCATTGAGAGTCTAAAAGTATCCAAATTATGGAATACCGCTGTAATGATTGATGATATGCCAATTGTAACATACATTCTCATTGAAAGAGTTTCTGAACATCTGATACTCTGCGCAAGTTAACATTTGTATTTGGTAAATTCTGAATGCCTTATATTTGAAAGGTGTGATGATTTGGATTTCATTCGGAATAATAATAATAAATCGAACGTATTGAATTCCAGATATTTCTAACTTTTACCTTTAGTTTTTAAACACTTGATGTTATGCTTATATTTGAATATTCGTTGAATTCATATCTTTGGTACGTGTGAAAATTTTTTTCTGAGTATACAATCTGGCGATAGTCAATTTCTACCTTCTAACAATGAGTTCATTATCTGTGTTGTTTATGAGTTGGCAAATATTGTAGAAAGAGTTCTTGAATACCGGATATTTGGCGCAAATTTGAACACGGCTGCCTTTTGGGCAAATCTTGAAACCTGCCTATCTACGGTTCATGTTGAAATTTTATTCAGAGTAAAGAAATCGTCGATAATCAATTCTTAACTTTTAAGAGTCAGTTCATTGTTTATGTTGTTAATTTGGTAGGTGTGATAAAAAGGGTTTTTGAACACCCGATGTTCTGCGCATACTTGGGCATTCGTTTTGAGCAAATTCTGAATTTATATCTTTAGTAGGAGTATTAAAAATAAAAAAAATTGACGATGGTTGATACCTCATATTTAAAAGAGTCATAGTATTATCTATGATGTTTATGGTTTGTCAGATATCACTGGAGGTGTTTTTGAATTTTGAATTCGGTTCCCTGGTCATTCGTATTTGGCAAATCCTGAATGCATAACTTTAGTACATGTGACAAATTTTTTTCAGTGTAAAAAATTAGGCAATATTCCGAACTTTTAACTGTCAGTTCATTATCTATGTTGTTTATGAGTCGGTAGGTATCATAAAAAGAGTTTTTCTGATACATCTGATATTCTGCACAAAGTTGGACATTCGTTTTGGAAATTTTAAATGCATATCTTCGGTGCGTATACAGATTTGGGTGCTCCCGAAGTATGCGAACCAAGATGGCGGACATCGGAACGTAACATGGGTAACATGTTAGGGTTAGGCGATAATTTTTTCCAATTTTCCTTATTTTAGTCCTATTATCAGTTCGAAGACTAGCCAAGAGCCTCCCGTAGTATTTATACCTAAAATTATGGCCTAACCCTAACCTAGTACACATGTTACATTCCGATGTCCGCCATCTTGGTTCGCATACTTCGGGAGCCCCCAGATTTGAATTTTTTTTAGGTTAGAACTTAGGTTTATTAAAAATAATAAACATCTGACCCTAACGTGTCAAACTATGCAAATGTGCAACTTTTTAGAAACTCACATATTTGAAACCATCTATTTCACAACAAAGTAGATCACATTTTATTTGCATCACTGAAGAATAGTTTTTCTAATGTTCAAGAAAATAACTAAGTATATGATTGGCTTTAGGAACCCCAAGAAGTATACATTGTCTTGAAATGTTTTCTGGCAAGATAAATTCATTAAAAATAAAATACCAAGTTTTTAATGTGCAAAGACGTCCTTTAGAAACACTGTCGCCCAAACGTAGTTTGTATTCGGTGTAACGGCTTGGGTTAGAATAAAGATAAAACTGTAGCCGTATAGTAGGAGTACACATTTTACGTGGAAATTTTACGTCTAGCTAATGACACCGTCTAAGATACTGTGTGAAGTTCTCATATACCAAGTCACAAACGCTTGCCAGCGTCATCAAATAGGTTTGCATTGGGGATCAACTAACAATGCAAGTTGTCTTTCCCACTGTTGCCAATATAAAAAATGCAGCCATTTTCGTGCCTTATGTGAAACGTTCACATTCCTGAGGAGTTTATCGTTTATTCAAGCTTGAATTTAGATTAATTTAACAGCAAGTACTTTAGTTCTCGATTGGTGTAAAATTACTTATTTCTGAAATCGAGATTCTCGTTTTTCTAAACTATTAGAAAATTTCAGTGAATAAAGTTGAAATTACGCGTCATCTCGTTTTGAAGTTGTTTACTTCGGCCATGTTTTGGTTAAACCTAAATTGAGTACTTAACATACATTTCAGGGATGTCTCTGTAATTATCCTACTCTTTAACGAGAATAGTAAAAAAGACGTACATAACGAACTATACACATATATTAACTATGCAAAATCTAACATTTTTTAAATTTTTTTTAATAGGTTACAGAATTCTTCTCTCAAGCGCTAAAAATTCACACAGTCGTTATGTTGGGTATACTCGTAGTGTTTTTGTTTCGCCTTTAAATAGTTGCGAGTAAGGTCATGGGCATCAGATGCATAGTAGTATGTTTTGGGGATAAGTGAGGAAAAGCAATTAAATGATTTAACTAAGAATAGACATAGTATGGGAATCGCATGCAGAAACACACAGACACATTTTTGTATTATTTTATTATTGGGCGACTCTAGAAGCAGCCCAATACATTTTCAAATAATTGCTTTTTTAACAATTTTAAACTAAAGGATCCAAATTTTTTTCAGCAAAATTCGATATTTCCTTCAAATAGTTTTATTAGTGCGTAAAAATAGAGCATTATAATACGTTTTAAAATAAAGCTCTTTATAGCACGTTATACTAATTTAGTGGGGTATAATTGTGGCATAATGAATATGGATGGTGGAGTATTTAGGTTTAGCAAGCGATTTGGCTGTGGTTTTTCTATAACATCAAGGTATTTACTACTAAGCTAAAATATATAGGGTTAATTCAAACTATTCAGAGATGCACTCATAACATAAATAATGAAAATTCTTAGATGATTCTGAATTGATACGTGTTTTATATATTATGTCTACCAAAAATACTGTGCTGAGGAATTGGATCAGCAAAAATTAATTCCTGCCTAAATAACAACTTTAGTTTGGGAAAAAATGATGAAATACCAAGACACACATATTACTGCAGTTTAAAAGACTACCAAATATATCACTCGTTTTCACCTTTGTTTTAATTAAATCTGTGTCTTGTGGCTACTCGAGTAAAATATTGCATCATGAATGTTTCGTGCAGCGTCTGTTTCAACGCTAGAAATCGCATTTCATGGATATCATATGTCGAAACAAATGTATATTGATTTATGGGAACATAATGAACGAGTAAAATACAACCTGTTGTTAAGATTCAAAATATTTAATCAACTTCAAATTTGAATCATTTAGTTTCAGTTCATATATTTGTGTATTAGCCTCAGATGAGTATAATCCAATTAAGTTCATAATCTTGAAATGTATGACCTCCAATGCAACTCAAGAATCTGTAAATCATGGACGAACCCAAATAAGTTCCTGAACCATGTTCGATTTTCACTTCAACATATAAATAGAAATTTGACGAAGCCTATTTACAAACGATAATGATTTTGAAGGCAATTAAGTGCTAAGTTTATTGTTTGCGTTAATATCCGTCCATCATAACGCGAATTTGGTCAACTTTAAAATTTGTCAAGTTTGGATTAAAAATATGATTCACACCTAATATCGCTGAAAAAATTCACCTCAAAAATACAATAAAAGTGTTTGATTCTGTTTTTTTTTGATTAAACCTAGATCATTAGCTCAAAATGACACCACATATAAGAAAAATATTAACTGTATGTTTCATGATGCATTGGCATTGACACTGTGCCGATTCGTAATGAGACACTGAAAGACTGAATCTCGTTTTAGAATGTTTCAGTCAATTTCTTGGCACAACGGCAAACGTTGCATTAAAAACACTACGGCCTACTTCGAATTGATTCCTATAAGTATCAAACTCGATACATAAACAAAACCGGGTACTCCAGTAGTATGTGTACGGGGTTAGGGTTAGGCCATAATTATATTCCGATTTTCCTTATTTTAGTTCTATTACGAGTTCGGGGACTGTCTGTGTTAGCTAAGTGAATATACCCCCTGCCTATAGGCTTCAGTCCCTTTACACAACTTGATGTAAAGTGGTGAACAAAATTAGTTACCTTCATTTTGGTACACACACTTCTGGAGCGCCCAAAAGTGTAATGCTAGTGACCTCATGATACTTTTAATTTTAGTTGTGAATACTTTGAATTTTAATGACTTCAACTTTTTACTGTTGGTATAGTATTTCAATATAAATTGCCTGTAACAATTCGTCACGGTATCGAAGCAAGCTCGAATGTTCAATTGTGAGAAAAACAATATGGCGGCGTATCCTGCGACAATGTGGGGACAATATATGTATGGTGAGTAGTCTTGTGTATTTTAATATATATTGTAACTGATATTTGTATTAATATTGGCGTAAATGATATTGTGTCGAACTGATTTATTCTTGTTCATTTCGTAATCTGAGGGAAAGTGATCTATAGGGTTTGTGAGTGAGTTTGACATTGAACTTTTAATGAGCAGAATTTGTCCTTCGCGACTTCGAGTTGATTGCTGTGAAATCAGGAATTGTAATGTATAATAGAATGTAATGAATTATTTGTAATTTCTTGCATGACGGAATAAACTTATCGTCTTGTCTTTATAAAACACTATGCTAAACTTTTGCATGGTGAGACTCGTTATTCACCCGGATTGGACGTATTGAATTAACCTGTTTGAGTATAAGTTATTTCACAAACATTGTTTATATATGAAAATTACAGAAACGTAAATTTTAATGCAATTCAAGTATATTTCTGCAGTTTGGCGTACATTGTCATTCGCTAGATAATTCAACTGTATTGCTGATAATTTTTTCCAAATTGTAAAAAGACTGCAAATAATACTTTTAGATGGGGAATATAGAAATACGCGGATCTTTCTAGTAATGTTTTAGCAATAAATTTGCGCTCTACAAGATAAAAGTGACTTGGTGAATAGTTTATTGTTCACCATGATGAAAATACACTTAGTACGTATAGAATATCGAAAATAACGTGAAAAATGTCATTTCTGGCTGAAGGGAGGCTATAGAAAAACCAATATTGGTTATCGAGTAGCGACACCCGCAAATCATTTTTATATTTTTCGACCTAATTCCAATTCCCATATATATTAGTTAGGCGCTATATAATTGTGTTCGCTATGTATCACATATATCACTAGTTGTGTGTTTGAATGAACTCGTTATGATTATGAAACGGAAATCGGAAAACGTAGGTTTCAAGAGTCGTTAGCGTCTAAACGAGTTTTAACCTACGTTTTCCACCCCTGTTAGTATATTTATTGATTCGCTGTATATGTATTCGCTATGTATATGATATATCAAGAATTGTGCACTTGAGGATGTATATATACCCTGACTTGTGTGTATGATTGAACAAGTTATGAATGCTAAAGAACGAACTAGCCATGGTCATGGGTGGGCTAAATTATGTCTCAAACGTATTAGGATAATAAATTACTAAAACGCCTTTTCAAAATTACGGTCAAGTGTATTAAATTGCATCAGATAACATCACATAACGACGGCATATGGTAAGCGATACTCTGTCACGAAAGCTATTTTTATTTTTTGAATAAAAAATATATTTTTATTCTACCATGCAAAACATGAATTCACCTTCTCATCGATTTATAATGGTGTACTATGTTATTAATATGGTCTAATAGGTTTTTCTGATTTGAAATTTCTGATAAGTTATTTTTGCATATCAAAGCGCAAATGGTTTTCTTTATTTTAGGATTTTTCAATAATAATACTTTGTAAAATATAATTTTATTCGCAATGTCCCTTGAACGTCATCGCGCATCAGATTCGGAGTAATAAATTTTAGCGCGATGATTATAAGGATGGATCAATCACCATCTAAATGTGCTCTTTAGTAGAGAGATATTGAGATACAATTCAGTAATCAGTCAGTAATTCATTTTCCACCAATGCTAAAAAATACGTAACGTACGGTGTGGAATAAAATAAGAATAGCATTCCAGGGTGGAGGGAGAAAAAACAGTACTGGTGATTGAGCAGCGACATCAATATAAACAGGAGGTTATGAATATGAATGCATATGTGGCCCCAATCAACAGTTGCGTTGCATTTTCTATACTGACCTGTCATCATGTACAGAGTAATGGGGCATGATAGTCCCAATCATTTATGGTTTCAATCGTCATTTGAATTGCATCTTTCGTAGAAGGATATTGAGCTGGCATATGGAAAACTGCTCTCAGCTTGAGTAGACTATACTCAATGTATCTTTAATGTTGTCTCTGTAGTTGGACAAATAGTAGCATTTTGTGAAACATAATGACACGCAAAATGCAACTAAATATCTCTGACGGAAGTAAATTTATCCGAGATTTGCTGGAAAAATGAGATTAAAATGTTTTCTCGTTAGCGCGATCATATTTCATCGCATAATATGTTGCAAAATATTTTTTACGACTTATAAAAAATTAGGCCAGCGCGAGTTTACAATGGTTGGTTACAAGGTTGCGATTTATAAAAAATAATGGTGCTCCCGTAGTATTCGTACCAAGATGGCGCACAGCCTGAACAAAGTATGTGTACCACAGATTCAGGTCAGCAGATTATGCGCCATCTTGGTACGAATACTATGGGAACGCCAAAATTATAATTAAATATTTTTTATCCTATCAAGAATACCCTCTTGGGCTTAGGCCCAAGGTCCAAAACACCAGTTGTCGCAAAGTGCTTGCCTCCGATTTTTTTACCCTTTTTCATTCATTCTTGCATAAAATACTTGTATTCCACGCGTGTCAGGGGAATAGGCATGACTGGGTAAAAGCCAGGGAATTCAATGTACACTGCTCAATCATTGTACATTGTAATCACGAAGCTTGAAAATAGCAATGAAACGTTCATTTGAACATCTAAATTTTAACAACTTTTTCAATATTATTGAGGTATACTATTTATACATATCCTATTTATGCACATGGTTTTATAGAATTCCGGGTTGTTCAAATTGTCTTATTTATAAGTAAATTCCAAGTACGTCATTGACCCCATGCAGTCTATTTGACAATGCTACTCATGATCCACCCCTCAATTATATTCAAAATCCGTCGAAAGCGGTTGTTTCTATCTCATATTATTCAATTAGGAGCATGACTGATTAATTGGGAGGAGGTTAAAGGCTTGAAAAGGTCGTTGCTTCAGTCCAAATCTGGCATACGAACAAAAAACATTATCATAAACATTCAAATTTAAAAAATTATTCTACACCTTTGTAAGTAAATCAAGTGAATCATATACTATTTATGGTCGGGCTTTCAAGAAAAAAACGAGTGTTGAATTTGTTTCATTTATGTATAAATGGACACTTGAATTGACATTGCCACCCACATGATCTCTTTATGAATCGATTCGTAGTAGAAGTTCATTCCTGTCTCATATTCATTTACTCAACCCTTCTCAGGTTTGCATTCATTCGCAAGGGAGTCACGACTTTGATGTTAAAGTTATCAAACGTTTCCTGTAATCAGGGTTGATTAATCGTTACTTGCTAACACTATTCAAACGCCTCTATTGTTTGCAATGTTGAACGGAATTAAAGGAAATTGTTTTATTTTATTATTATGTTGGATTTGAACTGATTAAAACCGTTAGAAGTTGATGTTTCATTAGAAGAATAGTGAATATATATTTATAAAATTGTCAGTACACATCTTGTGTAGCCCCCCTCAAAATCAGATCAATAATATTTTAGTTTTTTCCCCATTTCATTTCCGCCGACCTAGTGTATTTTTAGTTTGATGAAAAAATTAAACTGCTAATTATAGAATAATTGTCAGTACGCATATTGTGTGGCTGCCCTTAGAATCAGACCTGCTGTCTATATAACAGTCCATCATACCCTCTACGGAGTAAGCCGCTCAAATGGCGTATATACGGCAGCCAAATAGCCAACAATAGCCCATTCAAATGGCGATTAGAACATTATAAGCATCCCTACATCTAACTAAAACGCATTGATTCTTCGCTGCCACAGTAATTTAATATTTACAGCAAGTTTGCTTAAAGAAAGCTCAACTTAAGGCTAATAATGTCGAATACTGATGGTAGATAAAGGTGTGTGTAAAACGATTTAAATTATTCGAAAAATTCTTTCCCATAAGAAGACTGTATTTTTGTCAGAATCCCACAATATAAGTTTGATGCTTTATATATAAGATTGCCTAAAGAAAGCTCTCGAATAATAATTAAGTAATAATTATGGTAGACCCATAGCTATGCGTGGAGCAAATAAAAATGTATTCAAAGAATGAATGCGCAACAAACCAGACAGACTCTTATCTCAGAATTGAAATACGAGTTTTTGCAAATTTGTTTGCAGAAAGCCCTCAACTAAAAAGTTAAATAAAACTCATGGTAGATTTTATTTATGTTTTGTTTTGAGGTAGAAAACCAATTTTCTTTTAAATTGATTTAAAATGAATTTGATTTAATCTTAAAATTGCTTTCATTAGCTTTGCATAACGAATCGATAGAAGTTGTTTGTTCTCTTCGTTCTTGCGGTTTGAAACAAAATGGACGGTAGGATCAGTCAAATAGCGGAGGTAAAACCAAAATTTTAAACAATCTACAGTTCAAAGGAACATTTGCTCTTTGCCAATGCTGTGGTTAAGACAACTGCAAACTTATGAAAATTATATAATAAAATTTCAAAGTTGAGTATTTAATAGAGAGTGAATTATTAGTAGAATTTTATTGAAGAATAATTTTCTAATACTCATCACATATTGACGGGGCCGACTGACGAGCTTCAGCTTTCGGTTTAATTTTTTTTTCATTTGTAGTTTTTAACACGAACTTGAGCTCCTATCATATAAAAAATCTCTTTAATTTGGTAGGGATTCTTGTGACAAAAAATTTAGAATTAGAAAATATTATTGAAAATCCGCATTTTAAATTTATCAGGCATTTATGAGTGCGTGCGAAAAACTGCATATATGCCATATTTATTGTGCTACTGCTTGGATCTGTATGTGCGCCTTTTATATTGTAATAAATGAAGAAAACACTAGTACCGTGCTGTTGAAAACAACTTTCAATAATTATTATGTATTGATAGGTAATTACATATATTATGTTTCACGTTTATTGTATTCTTGCATCCCCATGCGACCTGGGTCACAAATATACTTAAAAACAGGATCTGAGGTAGTTGGACTATGCTAACTGGTGTTATTTTGAACGATGTTTTGCTACTTTATTGCCACGAATTCCTCTTTTCTTAAAAATAAAAATACTTTATTTTTCAATAATCTTGTTAGAGTGTTCTGTCCGTGTTGCTAAGCCTACCGTATCGTTTGTTATTACTGCGTTCAATGACTTTCATTTACAGTAAATAATGTCGTTAGTGCGAGAGATTATTGAAGAGGAAATCATCGGGAATTTTTTTTTCGTTTTTAATTGCGTACTTCACTGTTACAAACGCCACTTCGAAACTGTCCATATGAAAATATTTTGCGTCTGATATAGGCCTACCATATACTTGAAGCAAAAAACCGGGTCAATGTATGGAATTGACAAGCCAACCTTGGTTCGATACCGAGGCTTGGTAAGTGTAAACCTTTTCGGCGCTCCCGTAGTATGTGAACCAAGATGGCGGACACCGGAACGCAGTAAGTGTACCAGTTTAGGGTTAGGCCATAATTTTTATTCCAATTTTTCCCTTATTTTAATCCCATTACGAGTTCGTAGACTAGCCAAGTGACTCCCGTAGTATTTGTACCTGAAATTATTACCTAGCCCTAACCTGGTACACATACTACGTTTCGGTGTCCGCCATCTTAGTTCACATACTACGAGAGTACCACTTTTTCCATACCATTGTGGGTAGATTGCGGTAGACCAAAATTAGATGTAAATACTATTCAGATATCCTCTATTGTTCTTTGCTTCAAATACTGGGAATCGTTATTCAACTCATTAGAAACTTTTCACTATGTTTCCGTCATTTTGATGATTCAACGACAGTACAATTGGGTGATAAATAAACGCATGGTTCATACATCAAAATATTTAGGACTGTGATATTGCAAAACCGGGACATCGAATAGGAAAAACGTCATTGATGTTTGTTATACAAATTGTATTAAAATTGACAGTCCCCGAACTCGTAATAGAACTAAAATAGGGAAAATCGGAATAAAATTATGGCCTAACCCTAACCCGGTACACACTTCACGGGAGTACCCATAATTGAACTGCATTTGTTGAATCAGAATTTTTAATTCTCCATCCGAATGTGTATTATAATTGATTCTTTGAATATATAACTCATGTGCAATGCAATGCATTCAACTTACTAAATTAATTTAAATTAATTATATTCAATCAGTATGCCGATTCATTATAGTCAAGTTGTTTATTTATTATCCCATTTCCCAGCTTAAAAAATAATTTCTCATTAATTCGATGTTCTCATTGGCTGCGATTAGGATTAAAATAAATTTACAAATTAGAAGAAAGTCTCCCAGTAACTGGATTCGACTTCTTCCAAAGAAATTGAGTTGCCAGCTCTCAAATGTTTTTTTAATTCAAGTATGCTCATATTTCGCGACAGTATTAAGTACCTCTCAATGACGTTTGTTTACAGTTACTAATCCTATATCGTACTTTTAATTTCTAACTAACCAAAATGACTACTCTGACTAAACCATACTCTTCCTTGCGTATGTTGACGAAATACAAAACCGACTTACACGGGTAATTTGAAATGAAGTGCTAACTTCAACATATGACTCAATAGTTGAATTTGCTGAAAAAAAATCTCGCATCATAGAAATTTGACACATGACTCAATATTTGATTTACTAAGTCTGGCAACATTGAAATTGTCTTGTGACGAAATTCCTATCCTTCGTTCCATGTTCTTATACGGCTGGATCCTTACGTAACGTGCGTTAAACAACATAAAATAAAGAGTTTATAACAGCAAATGAATAGATTCCAGATATTACAACTATACAAGTCTTACCTTCGTTAACTCTTGTAATGATCTAGAGATTGTCAACGTTGCATCTTGATTGTCAACGTTTCATCTTATCTGTTGATGGTTATGAAATTGTAATTATTTTTTCCTAGGCTAGCATCCACAAATGAGGTAATGGAGTAGCTAGATCCTTGCGTATCAGTGACCGCTTTTACACAGCTTTGTTCCGAGAAAAAGTCTAATAAACGCCTCATTAGAATAAAATTTGCAAAAATTACATTAAAATTGGGAAAATCTCATTACATCTTTTCTCTTGTTCTTTTTCATGTTTCAACTCAATTAAAAGTGACTCAAAGTGAGTTTTAATTGATCTTTTGTGTCGTCGTAGTGACGTAATAACGGCTATAATACACACCATTTGTGACTAATAGTATCAAGTTAGACGACAAAATGTATCAAAAAACAGACATGTCTCCGATCAAGTCAGTTAATACTGATTCAAATGAGTAATTTCCACCAGAATCATCGTTTTTTGGATAGTTAAAAAAGGATTATTGATTTACAATTTATTTAATTTCGATGATCAAATACTTTCTAGAGATTTTCAGTTTTTGGGGGACGAATATCCATCCACATGATTTTCTCATATTTGTTGAAATCACCTTACGCCAAGAAAATACAATAGACAGACAGGTCCCTATCATCTCAATTAATACTGATTTGAATGAGTAATTTCCACCAAAATGATCGTTTCTTACGTTACTTTTTGGATATTCCCGTAGTGTGTGTGTCAGGTTAGACTATGATTTTATTCCGATTTTTCCTTATTTTAGTTCTATTACGAGTTCGGGGACTGTCTGTGTTAGCCAAGTTAATATCCTCCTGCCTATAGTTTTCAGTCCCTTTGCACAACTTGATGTAAAGTAGGCGATCAAAATTAGGTAATTCCATATTGGTACACAGTGGCGTAGCAAGACTCTCGTGCCCCCCCCCCCCCCCCCCCCCCTCGCAAAAATATTTCGTGGGAATAACCCTAAGAACTCTTGGACATGAGCTAAATCAACCCTTTTTTTTTATTTCGTCAAAAACCTCAACATGTCGCTATTTAAAAGCAATGGTAACCTAAAATTTTCCGTTTATCTTGGTTACTTTAATTTTTTCATACGTGCTTCCTCTTCTGCCCTTTTTCTGTGTTTCTGTGCGCCACTGAGAGGTTTTGCTTTCGACATCATTCTGACAGCCTTCGTAATTTTGCCGGTGCGATCAAACCACAAGACGCCGATAATCGACGACTCCAAACGATTCGAGCAGAACTAACATCAACGTTATAAGATGTGCATTACTGGTTTTGCAATGCAGCTTTTGGTTTTGCGGCTTAAATTTCCTAATTCTAACCGCTTGGGCCCTTTTTTGCTGTGGGCCCTCCCGCGACCGCGGGGGTGGATGCTACACCACTGTTGGTACACATACTTCTAGAGCGCCCTTTCTCGAAAGAAATAATTACAATAAGGTGATATTTCTTCATCGCCGTTTATAGATAAATCACTCAATCTCAATGATCCAAACATAATCTTAAATAGTAACTTTGAAAGTGAAATATCTTAAGTTTTTTTCGAGCAAATTGCAGGCAATTTTTTTTATATTTATTAAATTAATTATAGACGCAATCACCTAGCGTTAAGAAAATATCAGGGTTCATTTAGCCACGTCGACTTATTTTGGTCATAGTTTTTCTATTTAGAAATTGGAACGATTTTCTCATTGAATTTCAGATAGGTTCCGGTAAATTGGTAATTAATTAAATTTGTACACTTACATTAAAAAATCTAACAAATAAAAGCCGTTTTTTGAAAACTAATAGAATTTTTTTGTCTAATAACCTGTATTTTTAACTTTATTTTTTTTTTAAATGAGGTTGTCGAACAATGTTTTAATTGCTAACTATTTTTCTGCACAATGCACTATTTTTAACATATTTTTTATCTGTAAATATATTTGCCAAATTTACATACAAAAATTGTTTATCGTTTCCATAGCAACATTTTTTTGCACCTTTATCTGTTCAAAAAATGCGGTTGCCACAGCGACACTTTGAGCCCTGTCTAGATGGACAAATTAAGGTAAAGATGATTATCTGACAGTTTATTATGAAATATTTAGATATTGAAGCCAGGTTGAAAAGTGACATTATATCCAGACTTATTAAATTTCACGATTTTATCGGCATTGAACTTGTTATCTGGGGACAGGGCCGTGTACGTTTCATGTTTTACTGCTTACACGAGGTTGTGGAACGGATTCTGTTTCATTGAGGCTTAATGTGGATTAAATCAGCTTGTTTTTCTCTTTCTGTACTTCTTGTTTAACACTCCCGTGACCCGTCATTTTATAGCCAGACAGAGAATACAGAGACACGTGTGCTCTCGTCTTAGGCGGCTATAGTTGGGTACTAACTACTAAAATGAATTTCTGTTAGATCCTAGTGGCACATTTCGAGTAAAACAACAGGTCCAAATGCTGACATAGAAACAAAATTATTCGAGTGATCCTCGGGACGCTCCATACTTTAACTACTATAATGTACATTTGAAAACAATTTTCCGGATACCTTTTTTTTCAAAAACATATTACCAAAATTCATTCATAGATCAGAAATAAAAACTAAACATTGGCTACTCATATAAAATAAACAAAAGAAAAAGAATGATATGTTACTTGAAATTTGACCATCTATTTGTGAAAGGAGTCTGGAAAACCAACGGTTGTTTCCAAGCATTTAAACGCATTCCCAAATTTCTTTAGTTTTCAATTTTGAATTTTTGCATATTTCCATCAGTGAAAAGCAGTCTTAAATACCCAAATTTGGTAATCTAGAATTTACATGCAGCTGGAGGTAACTTTTTCTAAATTTTACACGTCTTTGTGAATGAAAGAGTTGTAAATTCCGTAATAATTAATCACGATGACAAAATCTCCAATCATGTTAGTTTTGAATTCGTTCCAAACATCCTCTCTATGACGTCATATTTCATGATTATTGTAAATATAACACCATTGTGGTTACGCTTAAGTTAGTATTGTTTTGTAATAATGTCTGCAAATAATTGACCACACAAGCGATGACCAGTTTCTGACGTAGTACTGATATTATTTGTATGACGTGGCCCATTTTTTGGCTTTCAAAAACATGGAAAGAAGTCATGAAAACCGTAAAGGTATCTTATTAAATTGCGAAAGAATTGAAATTACTCGCACGGACCAGGTTAAACTAAATTAGAAACTCGTTCCGCGGGTCGAACATCATTCAAAATTGGCACGTCTCCGCGGGCCACACATTTTTCTCTTGTTGACCGCATTTGGCCCACGGCCCGCAGGTCGCACCCCCCTGTTCTAGATCATTCTATCAGTCTTTTTTTACTACCAGTAGTGTTATGTAAAACTTTGTCGGATGGCGCCTTTTATTATGCAGGGTGGCCCATAAAACAAACCCCAGCATATTTGGAACATGTGAACAACCTTTTATGCGAAGTGTCTGATTCTTTTGGTATAATCATACAGAGACAAATTCAAATATAGGGCAATAAAAAGACCCAAAATAAGAAAAGGGAGCAATATAGCGTGTCCATAATCTCTTAAAAATTTTCAAAATTGCAAAAGGAATTTATTCATACCATATGTTGTTTTGGCCCTCACGTATGCAATAAATGAAGTAAAAATTCTTAAACAATTACTGATTAAAGAACAACTAACTGGTTAAGATATATTGAGAACTGACTTCGTGACAAAATTGAAATTGTGAAGGTGCAAGTCACTTGGCTAGTTCCCGAACTCATAATAGAACTAAAATAAGGAAAATCGGAATAAAATTATGGCCCAACCCTAACCTGGTACATATACTACGGGAGTACCCCTAAATCACCTTTCTACTTACATACATATGATGCATTCTAAAATTATCCGGCAGTTTGCCTGTTCAATCACTGTGTGTTTGTCGACCGATCTAAAGCAAACAACTCTTGACAAGAGAAATGAAGCGTCTTGATAAATCACAGAAGCAAATATTTTGGTTTTGTTTGACCAAATATTTTTGGATTTGCAGGAATTTTTGCGTTTTCAGCTCTTTCTCGGTTTCACATTTGCAGTTATCGTAACTGGGACGCGTTGTCCCAATCAATGCTGCTTACTTATTAAAGATCGCGGGTTTTAAAATTCTGATATACCATTTTTCATTTATTTATGATCACTGATTTTCGACCCGGAAAACGTTTGGCATTTGAAATGCGGAAATGAGTTTGACATTTATCATCAAATACAAGAAATAGTAGCAAATGAATATGATCGGGATCTGGATTTCGGTAAATAATGGCGACTTTGTATATTGCGCTCTCCATCTGAACTCTTTGTATCTTAATTACTCATCGCCAAACTCTTTTTCTGGATCAAGTAACTTGTCTGAAATGTTCACTCAATTTCTGGCTTCGTGAATATGCTATAATTCTGCTTAAAAAAAAAATTAAAATTTATTCCGTTTAGCAGAATTTATCTGATGAATTATTAAATGGCACTAAATTATTTCAATCAGAATATATATTTTTTTGTTACAATTTATTTTAATGGTCAATCAAGAAGAAGTTTTTTCTTCAGAGCCTTATTCGGCGCTATGTCCTTTAAAAACAGTACTAATGCTGCTTAATGCAGTTTATTAGCAGAAAGCACGCGGGAAAACCACTTAAAATCTTCTGATGTAGCTTTTAATGTTATCAGTTCTGGCATCTAAGTTTTTGCATCATTATTCATTTTGACATCACAAAGGGGAATATTATTATGGGTTTCGCAGTTGGATTTAAAGAAAATTGTTTATTTTGTTGAAAAATGTGGAATTTAGGAATTTCTATTAACTTCATTATATGATTACTTACTCTTTTTGGAGACGTATAGCAGGGCTACTGAACTGGCGGACCGCGGTTCTTTTATAAAATCACTTTTATAGATTTAAATATATATATGAAAAGAACTATAACGCCATAATAAACATTCTTGATTAGCTAATATTCATCAGTCGGCTGAGGAAGTGCGTGTTTAAGGATGCCGAAATATAATTTCTGGAAAGACTGGACCTAAATATTTTTAAAATTTTGTATGCGATTTTCGGTAAAAATAGTTGAGTAGCCCTGACTATAAGGTCGTGGATAATTTCTGCGCTTATGAAGGATATGTAATGTCACGTTTTAAGAATAATGAATAATAATAAAGTTATTGAATTTGTGAGTTTCTATTAACTTCAATATTGGATTACTTGGAATGCGTTTGCTCCTTGAAAAACGAGTTCTTTTAGAGACGCGTAGGGCCGTGGATTCTTTCTTGTGCTTATAAATGATATGTAACGTCACGTATGAAGAATAATGAATATTAATAAAAGTTCAAATTTTCTTTGATGTCCCGATGAGATATTGTATGAAACTTTTTTCTTCTCAAATTGTATTTGAAGCCAAAAAAATCATTTTTATCCAATCAATAAGCAGCATCGAATCGCATCAAAAATGCAATAATTTTATACAATTTTTGTTATGTGCTATTACAAAACCGCAAAAACACGCTACCCATGCTTTTTGTTTGTTTATTTTTTAGTCTAAAAACCAATAATACATTTAAATACCAAAAACTAAATACCCCGTAGCAGATTAACAGTTACTCAGTGCAAACCAACTATAACATGATTGGCCGCGAATGAATACAGCTAGATAAATTCCATTTATGACATCATAAAAAGGGGCAAAGATGTTCTTTTTGACATTAGAAAATGCAATCTGGACTTAAATGCTGTTTAGTGATGTTATTGTTTATTTAGAGGCGCCTGCTTAAAGCATTGGCAAGTGCCGTGAAATGGGGTTTAAACAGATGTGAGAAACGAAAAACACTTAACTTAAAGTTAGTTTAATCAGACAGTTTTGAGTCATACGTTTGGAGAATTGCGACCCGAATACTTTTTATCAACGTACAAGAATAAATATGCGATATGAAACAATGAATATATATATGTATATATATATACGGGTTGAGCCAAATGTGGGTTAACAGTCTGTAATGAATTGATTAAGAATAAATGTCACCCTACTTTTGGCCCGCCCTGTATATATCAAAATTGCAAGAAATGGATTTGACGAATGGTAACGATCCGCAATTGGCCAGACCCGCATCCAGTTTTTGTTATTTGGCATCGATTTCAAATATTCAAGTTCATAGTATCTAGGTCTAGGAGTATGCAATGATTGGTTCTTTGGACCTAAATTGCCAAAACGTTTTTCTTTGCGCTCCAAAATTCCATGGTTTTGTTTTTTTGTGGGTCCAGTTTTTTTTTCAAACTTAAACTCAGGGATGTCTATATAATTTACTAAATTTTGGAATCAATTCTATAGACAGAGTAAAGATTTATGTTAAGTATTAAGATAATCTTAATTGTATTTTTGAGTATAGCATTCAACATTTGTAAGTAGTTGTAATGTGGGTCAAATTTTTCAAATTAAAATATTTCGATCTTCCATTATACGCGACCAAAAAGCAAGCCCCGACCCACGAATTTAATTAACTCCCAACAGTATGCAATATTTCCATTTCATCTAATCTAGTTTCTTTATTGGCCCTTGCTTATCACCTTCTTCTGAGCGACTTTTTCGGTCTTCAAGTGGGAGAGAGAGGTCGACCCCGATTTTATCAATCTCATGAAGCTCGCACCGACAAACAAATTAAATATACATTTTCAACCGTACATGCAATAATCCCGGCGAAGCGAAGCATCTTGTTCATAGCAAAAGTCAAGAGTACCGCGCTTAACTCCCAATAAAATCATAGCCGACTTATAAGTCTGATTTACCCTAGATCAAGCTCCTCCTAAGTTGCGATTTCGCGAATCATCTTTTCTATAAATAAACCCCAGCACGAAGTTTGCACTTTTTAACCCTGGCAATCCACCGCAGACCTGAAGTTGAATTTCCCATGACTAGAATAAACCGCGAATCAGACTCAGTAACTTTAACTCTAATTGATTTTGTTAAACTTCTGAACTTACTTGTTGCATAAAACATTTCTTAGTTTGGTATTTTATGTAGGGTCGGTTCTATTGTTTGATCTTGGTTAGGCTTGCATGTGATGCTGTCAAGGTAACAACTAACTCGGTGTTTTATGTAGTGGTCGGTCCTATTGTTTGATCCTCATTGGGCGTGCATGCTAGCAGGGTAACTTGAAAATTAGTGGATGTTTTGAGAGGATTGAGTATCTATGCGCATAGGTTCCTTTAAAGTTTCAATTTTGTTATGAAGTCAGTTCTCAATATATCTTATCACATTTGTTGTTTTTTTAATCAGTAATTGTTTAAGTATTATTACTTCATTTGATACATCTGCGAAGGGCCAACATGGGGTATCGAAAAAGTCTCTTTAGAAATTAAAAATTTTTTTAAGACTTTATGGACACCTAATATTTCTTCTTTTTTTAATAGAATTTATCTTTGACTCACCTATCTTAAAGATTGACGCATCCAAATGCCCTCACGTATAGTTCCACATTGCTTGGAATAGTTTGCAGAATTTTAAATTTTTTTCAGAAAAAAAACAATTTTTCTACATGTTATAAGCACCCATTAATCTACAAAATAGTACATATATCAGGCCATTGTTGAGCTAATTTCAATTTCTTACTTTGGTATTTTATGTAGTGCGCCTCGTGTATTTCAATTATGTAATCTTATCTAATCTTGAATGGGTATGTATGTGTCTGATGCTGTTAGAACAAATTGTGAACTAGCGCAGATTTTAAAAGGCATGCCGGTTTTTTCATTTTTACCATTGGTGCACTGATGTGTACAGTACACAGGACTTGACCTTCAAAGTTGCTTTTAATTTAGGCTAGTATTAGTAAGCTTATTAAAGCAATTTGGATTGGGATGTTTACAACTTAGGGCGAATGGAAATGGCTTTTAGTTGCAAAAAGCGTTTTAATCTCCAAACACCTAATTGTTATGCCTTGTGCACTATTTCCTTGATTTGCTCTTGAATAAGTTGTTCCGGAACCTTCAAAAATGGTTTGGTTGGCCAATACGTTAACTGATAATGATTACTGATCGCTGGTAAATATTTGTAGATGGATATTTATATATGGCCTGGTGCAAAAACTATTGAAAGCACTATGAAAATTAATATATGACATAACTTGATCATCACGCACATAGACCTGACCAAGCTAGGTTTTGTTCTAGTCTAACATTCACTATATGTGTAATTAATACGTTAATTCCTCATTCTTCGTCTTACATTTCACAACAAGTTGTGACCCGAGGATGTCAGATATGTCTTGGCATATTTAGGGTCGATGTGGATTGTGTGCAATGGCGCCTGTCTGTCGATAACGTGACTTTGAATTTTGGCAACTGTGACTATTTTTAATTCGACTTATCTTTTTGTTTCATAAGTATTTTCACGCCGATTTGAGATCCCAAGTTCAAATTGTCGGTTCTTTGTTTTAGCCCAAACTTCACCACCCCGCTTAGGGATGGCTTAACTACTATAGTTTCCTGCATGCTATGATGAAGAGGATATTATTACCTGAATAAATAAAATCCGTTTTACATGTTATTATCTTTTGCCAAAGGTACAGAAATCACGATTGAAGTATCTTTACTTTACGAGTCTTGCATAGGTACTCCCGTAGTATGTGTACCCGGCCAGGGTTAGGGCAAAATTTTATTCCGATTCCCCTTATTTTAGCTCTATTACGAGTTCGGGGACTGTCTGTGTTAGCCAAGTGAATATACCCTGCCCATAGGTTACAGTCCCTTTACACAACTTGATATAAAGTAGGCGAATAAAATTAGTTATCTCCATATTGGTACACATTCTTCTGGAGCGCCGAAAAAGCAAGCCCATTTGTACGTAATTATGATAAATAATGGCTAAATTTAATAATATGCGCATAGAATTACCGCGGGGATAACTGCGGTCGTGTACCTTGCAGTGCCTGGGAATAAACTAATTAACAAGCGACACATGAAATGATTAATTGCCAAGCCGTACTTTATACTATTGACCAAAAAAAGCAACTTTCATTTCTTTATGTACTTGATTGATAGCCGTAATTTGCAGAATTGTTCTGGGCAGAATCATGATTAATGACCCGTGACAGCAAAAGAATCTCTTTTTCACGTTTTACATAGATTGAACGTTAAATTTTTTGTTGACAAAATCTTCGTAACGAGGTGAAAATTGGTGTTGTCTGTCATGTCTAAATTTCGTGGGAATCTTGTTCCTGACGGTTTGTGCAGTCTAAACTCTAAAGGGTACTCCCGTAGTGAGTGTACCAGGTTTGGGTTAGGCCATGATTTTATTCCGATTTACCTTATTTTAGTTCTATTACAAGTTCGGGGACTGTCTGTGTTAGCCAAGTGAATATACCTCTTTCCCATAGGCTTCAGTCCATTTATACAACTTGTGAAGTAGGCGAACGAAATTAGTTACCTCCATATTGGTACACACACTTCTGGAGCGTCTTCATTTCAAGCTCACAGCTCAATTTCAAGGCACAAAAACTGATCACGGCAGAATGTAGATTACAAACACAAACACAAGACATTCTGATTTAAAGTCTCAAACAAAGGGTTAAAAGTTGAAAAAAAAAGAAGTTAAACACGTGTCGTTAATCACACAGTATGAACCCAAAAGTTTATTTGTTTATTCCAAACCATATCTCGCCTATGCCCTCCTGCATAATATTAGCACATATATGTTATCAGCTCTCTCCTAATTACCCAGCACCAGAAACTCATTGGCGACCACAAGACTTCAAAAATTCGCATAATTGCCAACATAATGTATGACATAATTAGGCTTCATATTCACTCATTATTAGCTCTGACGAAAGTGGAGTAGCCAGATATTCGGGAAACATTTTACAAAAATAGTTTTGTAGGATTGATCATTCATTATTATCCGGAAGCTGAAGACCAGAGGTGGGCAAATTTCCCGATGAAAATCACGTCCCTCATTGTTACATTGTGCTTCTTATTATATAAACGTTAGTCTAGCAGGCTGTTGTAAATGAACTGTTTTTTTTTCATAGTTTTCCATATTGAGTTTTGAGACTCCAGCCAGTAACCATGTCTATTATTGGTAACTGGCCCACTGAGAAAAGTAATTGCCCACCCCTGCTCAAGCCCTTCTGGGGAATCTATAGAAATATTCGTGTTGTCATTTCAAGACTATCAATGACTTTTTGTCTGAAGACTTATTTGAAACCAAGTGCAAAATGCCTCAAATATTTTTAAAATGCGCTAAATAGTGTAAATACAGCACCGTATATAATCTAAATCAATTATGTGACATGGTGAAAGACAGTTTGCAAGTTAAGACACCACATTTGGCAGCCAATTTTTTCCGGGGTCAAAGGTCGGGTCATGTAATTTGGGGCCGAGACGTCGTTTAAGGACCGTAGCATTCCGGTACTTGACTTGTTATTGGGGTCACTGGGAAAGTATGGTTGCCCGAAATAGAGCTTTGATTGGTGTGATCTGTCTCAGTTTAGCTGTAACTAACTCGCTTTATCCATGGGTAATGTGTGATTGTAATATCATATTCTTTTCGAGAAGGAGCAAGAGTTTCGGTAAGGGGTTGGGAAAATTTGAATGGCTGTTATTTTTTTGCTGCATCGGTAAAAAAAATAATTAGTCATTGTGATTATTCGAACCGTTTTAACGCTTTGCCGTTAAAAGAGCGTGTTAGTTTTTGTCCCCAAGCCAAAGGCGCTTACAAGCAAACTTGAAACCGGCCTTGGTTATCGAATTTGTTTTATCAAAGACAATTCGGCTGCGAAAAAGACTATTCCCAGGAAAAGATGATTTTATTGTAAGTTTGTTCACATGCTGTGCAATGGGGGTTGGAGCTTTGGAATTTAAATTTCTTGGCATCGCGCGTTGAAGATATTTGATTTAACCCCCATACTCACTATCTCTCCCAGGGGCAATACCTAAGTTAAACAGTAATTTATTTTCATCATACTAAAATACACTTTAAGAATAAACAATACAAAAAAAAGTAAAATGGTACTCCAGTGTCAAGGTAGGCGCGATACACCATTACTGGTTATCGAGCAGCGACACCTGTGATTTAAGTCAAACAGTAATAGACATATCAAAAAAGATTATTGAAGAAGATTACGTTAAAGTAAGTCGAGGCGATCTGGATGGCCAGAAGATGCCCGATTCAAAGAAAGGCTGTTAGGAAATGCTGAACCATAAATATCACCGTCTTCTCAAATATATTACCCATGTTTGGCGCCTTACTCGAAGTGAAGAAAACTTATATAAATAACACACAAGTACACATTTTGAATTCAATGTCGAAAACCGCATAAATGATTGGCTGAGGTTTTTGAAATAACAAACATTTTTTGCCGACACGTATATATTATGAATTGTTCATTCTATCTTATTGTTAATTGTCCTTGTATAATAGATACAAGTTGTCAATGCAAACTCCAAAAAGCGTAGGTTTCGGTTTTCAAAAATCCCCTACAGCTCGTGAAATACCATATATCAGTGTAATTGTACAAATTGTGTCAAATTTTATGTTTAAAAATAACAGTTCGCAATGGAGCGTTTTAATATATAAAAGCCTTTATTGGGCCTTCACTTCTAAAAATCACGAGAGAACCATCCTTTTTTCCCGACTCTATCCTTCTGTAAAATTAAGTGTATATGTGTTGTTAATTTGCTGTTGTTTAAATGTTACTTTGCGACCTTGTCGTTATTCTAATCCCAAATCCTGTTCTTATTTCACCTTTGACCTTATGTTACGCATGAGTAAGTTTACCATGACTGAACGAGTCTTCGTGGTGTTGTTGGTAAACAAATCAATTCACGGAATGACCTCAAATTTGACCTTCAAAGGAGAAAAACGATTCCATTTTTAGCTCCAGATAAGAAATATATGATGACCTTTCTAATTTGGGTACTCCCGTAGTATGTGTACCAGGTTAGGATTAAATTATAATTTTAATCCGATTTTCCTTATTTTAGTTTTATTCCGAGTTTGGGGACTGCCTGTGTTAGCCAGGCAGTCTGGCCCTAGGCTTCCGTACCTTTACTCAACTTGATGTATTAAGTAAGTAAGTACCCCCATATTGGTACACACACTTCTGGAGCGCTCTAATTTGGGCTATTTTGTGCTGTGTAATGCTTCGTGTCCGTTTCCGAGGGTTCAGAAATCGAATTTCTAATTTTGCTACTGAAATTTAATTTCAAAATCATCAGATTTGAGGCTTTAAAATCAAAATTTCCAATTGGGTCTTGAAAAGCCTTGCAAAATCTGAGCCCATCATAGTTTTGGCAATTTTGTCCGATTTTGTCGATATCGAATTTATTATTATACTCCTGACATTTCAAACTCACCGGAGTGACCCGGAGTTTCGTAAGTCCGGAGTCCACAGTCTTAACTAATGCGCTCTCTCCGACATAATATTACTTTCTAGCGATTGGACAAGTTTAAATGAAATTACTCGAGGAAAGGCTACACCAAAACAGAAAATTCTGAAGTAGATATTCTATCCTACCATTCCATATCAGATCAATATAACATTCAAATTAATCGGCTCTACGCGTCCACACTTAGACATACAGGTCATGTCTGAACCAGAAACTTATATCCTCACACTTGACCTCGTCTTTCGTTGTATCCTATACTTTCCCCAGAGTTTCGAAGTTTTCCTCGCTGATTACATCTTCCCAGACGTTTCCCATTTCTACTTGAGATTGCTTGTCTGGTAAATGGGTAAATTGGAATTGAATGTTAACGTAATTCAGTAACTTGGTATGGTTGTTTACATAGGGAAGATTTTGATATATTAAAACACTGTATGTCAAGCCCATTCATCTAAATCTAAAACAAATAACTGGTTAACTAATCCCATACTCGACATGGACTGGTAATCAGACTAGATTCCTTGTTTCGGTATATGACTAAGTCGTCTTATCGGCTTTCCACTCACAGGAATTGATATGAAAATTCCATCACTCACTCCCTTCGGATCAATGAATTCTTGTCCAGACCTTATTCAAAATTGAAAAATACGTTCCGAAAATTCTCAATAGCTTTCCTTGCACCTGTTTGGTTTCAGGTTCGCGTTTTTCCATCGTTTATAGTGTTTTGTTCGTCCGCCGGGGTTACTGGTTCAGCCTTGCTTCAAAGTTTTCCTTTGCGATCGGATATTGCTCTCAAACTTAGTAATTCTTTTGTGATCAGAGTTAAAAAATTAACTTTCATTTCATTGTGAAATAAACTAAATAAACAAAAGTCCTTAGATCGAGTCAAATCGAGTCACAACCATTCTAGTCGAGTAAATCACTGAGTCAACTTTAACTGGCAGTTTGTTGAGTACGAGTTCTTTTGTCTGAAAAGCATAGGTTCTCAAAGTGCTCTATATAAGACAAAACTAGGGGCTCCGCGGGTTATTCGTTTACTTATTAAAATACTGACTCGGCTAATTTTGTAAAGCAATAACGACATTAATAAAATTTGACAAAGGCATCGTCGAAATGTGGCAACAAGGCGGTGATTCAAATATGAAATTATCTATAAGTTTTAACATTCATTTCAACACTACTTTATTAATATGTTTGTCAAGTGTATTTTTTAAATGCAAAGCAGCAAATACATTCGAGTCATTTAATAAAGTAACTTTAATTTACTCAGGAACAATAATCGGTAAGAAACAAGGTTTTTTTTTTCAATTTATTGCGGGGTTCCTTAAATAATAGTCAACTTCTTCATGTGCTCCTTAGAACCAATAACTTGAGATACCCTGACTCGAGGCATTGATAAATTCCGTGAATCCCGAGTCACGAGTCATCCAGATCACCAGCCAGGATATAAATCAAGTCTATCAAGGGGTTATGTATTTTTAAAAAAGAAAAACTTTTTTTTTTATTATTCGTGATTAATACTGCGAACCTTGGGTATCGGTGGAGCTATGTTTGGGGCAAACCTATTTAAATGAATTATATGGCATTGTATATATTCTCGGAAGTGGCAAACGCATTTTAATTTTATGTGTTAAAATCTATATATAAAGTCCATTGACGTGATTGGTACTAAATATAGCTTTCGCATAGAAATTCATAATGTTTAGAATTATATGCTCAATTGCTAACGCGTCATTTTAGTTTTCGAAAATCTAAATCGTGACCTCTCTAAATATAGAGTCTATGAGGCGTTGGACATATTGGCGTCAATGATTGCAAAGCTCGGCAGGGCCGTAGCCAGAAATTCTCAAAAGAGGGGGGTAGGGCTGAAATTCCGGAGATCCTGAAGTATGCGCACCAAGATGGCGCACAACCTGAACTGAGGTTATGTACAAGGTTAGGGTTCAGGTTGTGTGACATCCTGGTGCGCATACTCCAGGAGTATAGAAATTTTTAACTGCCAAGTTAGACCGTAACAGGCCGGAAAACGGGCGTTTTCAAGAGTCTTGAAGGTCTAAAAAGCGTTTCGAACTACGAAAAATTGCAATCCATGATACAGAATAAAAAAAACTTCTTTTTACATTTCAGGTTTTTTTGACATTCACCCCCTCCCCCTAGATTTCGTAGTGAATCCCTGTCCATGACTCCCTCCAAGGGAATATAGTTATATATTGCAAAAAAATTGCAATTTATGATACATAAGAAAACCTTTTTTTTTACTTTTTTTTAAATTCCCCCATGGCTACGCTCCTAGATCTCGTGGTGAATCCCTGTCCATGACTCCCTCCAAGGGTGTGGTAAATATAGTTGACAATGCCAAACCGTAAATATTACCGTCCAGCCCTCTTTAAACGGGTCCAAAGTGACCGCGAAAGGGCTCAATAATGGTCGCATTTAAATTCTTTTCCGACACTAACTTCTGTTAAAAATAAAATGTGATTTGAAACCATACTGAGACCCATTATCACCGAAATAGAATCTCGATTCGATCTTTTGTGAAAGAATATGCAATAACATCAGTCTCGTTGAAGTTAAAGTTATTTTTTTTCTAATTTTTGTTGCATTATTAGATTTTCTTTTAGTTTTAGTTACTGGGGGTGGGGAAAAAATTTTGCTTTATTAAGCTAAAAAATAGTTCAAGTGCATAGGTCATCATATATCAGTTGAAATCTTAGGGCTATTGTTCTTTCCAGTGGGTAAAAAGCGAAGCTATTTCTGACCCAATAACAAACGACATCTTTTCCTAAAAGTACTGCCATTACTTAGAAAAACTTTGAATAACACCTGGATTAGTTTGAAGAGCGCTTTTTAAAATGGCGACTTCACTGTCAAATTAAATCTGCATCGTACATTTTGTCGCCAGTTTCCCACGGTGGTTTGGTGATTTTGTGGTCGCAAAACTTCACGCCAAAATAAAGTGAGCGAAACGGAACATGGAAACAAATTATTACGGCGTCGTTTTGGTTTAAAAAATGCAGCATTCCGCAATTTTCTTTTTTTCTTTTCTATAACTTGACGTAGCTGTGGAAAAAAGTGTACATTTTTAAATGAGCTTCAATTGTGTGGAATTCTACACATCACAGCTGTTTTCGGGTCGTATTAACTTGAACTGTTTTAAGATTATCCTCAATCGGGACCTAATTTAGACATATATAATTTAAACTATGTGAAATACAGGGTGATATGAATAAAAAAACATAAATTTCGTGATTAGTCCTACAAAAATGAATAACATTTATCTAACACTTAAAACATCTGTTTGCGTACGATTGTATCCAAGAGTTTCTAGTATTCTAGGAATCTTTGCAAAAAAGTTATGTTTTTTTTTTTGAAAATAAGTTTCAAATTACCCGGGTGATTTATAACGATGTGTATCTTAATTTTTAAGAGAATGCGTTCACATTAAGCTAAGGTCACGCGCACTCACTCAAGAAATAAGTGAGACTCGTCTCACAGCAAATTCCCAGACTTCCACTCTTGCATTCGATTACACGGCGTCGGTGCTTAAGCTCGCATAAAGCCATATAGAATTGAGGTGGTGTATTGTTTAAATGCCAATTGGCATGAGACTGGTAGCAGTTCAACTTATTGCTATATGCACATTTCCTCCTAACAGACATATCATAAATAGAAGAATACTGATACATCACCACTCAAGACTAAATTGTTGTTAGGTTCTCAAATAAAAAATGTCGCTTGGTGACTCATTCTCAAATTATTTTACTAATCATATAGAAATTCATAGTCAAAAGGCCGGAAAACTACATTGTGTATAACAAGTGTCGGGTTCTTGAACCCGGATATAATTTCCCGACCTTTCAACCTAGCTTGTCTGGTATAATAATGTATTTTAAATTAGTTTAAACAAGATGTAAAAGTCTTTATTTCCATTTTTTATCAAATTGTTATTTTTTATTTCGTAATGAAAAAATGATTAGGGCATTCATTCTAACTATGTTAAAGTCACGAAAAAAAATCTCGGTTTCACTTTTAGTAAATGAGTAAAAATTCCTCAAATTGAGTGACCGCTATTATAATACTGGAATCCAACCCACAATGGAAATAGCGTAGACCAGGAGCGTGCAACAGCTGGAAAGCTAAGAGAAGAGAATGCGGCTATCGAATTCAGCCTTGTAGTAATAAATACACCGTGCAAAACGGCTAAAGAATTAATGCAGCGACAAGAGCAAAAACAATATATATATTTTTCCATGTGGAGCGCATTTTTCAACCTAAACTTTCGGATTAGGATTTTATGCTTGATGGGGAAAATCTGAAGGTTGACAAAGGCCGGGATGTGACCCGCGGGGCGCCTGTTGCACACCTCTAGCGTAGACCTTACAACCATATTAGTACCGGTACGGACTATAAACTTGTGAAAACGCATCATGAAAATATGCTACTGTGTGTTTGTCAAATACTTAATTTCCTATGATTTCAAACTGCTATCCCACATCCCAATAATTCCCATTGTTATGTTGCCATGACACCCATTGTATAAATGTACATGCAATTGCTTTTCCTGATTTAGTTCAACTATGTATGAGGTCAGACAAAACGTTACAGAAATATATTTGTGTTAGTATGGAGCAAGACTATTGAATCACTTGGGTCAGGATATGCTATCCCGAAACTGGAAAGGTAACAACCCCATTGGTTAGTTTGCTTACTTGTGCACGGCTTTCTTCTGAGCCAAATTGTGAAACACTAAAATTCTTCCACGACAATGTCAGACCTTGTACTATTATGTAAAGGAATTGGAATTGGTGACGAATCGCTCGGTGACTCATACCGGACGTGGTAAACAAACAACACGCGACACTTCCTGTTGGTTTTTAAACATGACACAAACCTTATTAGGAAATTGATAATATGTTCAGGAATTTATTATTCTCGGGGAAGTCTTTCATTTTAAATCGTCGTTTTTTTTATACATTTTTTTTTCTTTTTAACAGTGCTGTACCGGGGCATTGCCCTATCAAATTGACTTGTAAATCGTTTTCCACAATTCTCCAATTATTTTCAACCTGAAGGAAAAACAAGAAAATTGATTTCTTAGACTGGCCTATTCGAATGCGTTCACAAATTTCAGATAAACCATTATAAAGAAAAGTAAACGATAAAAAATGTAAATATCCAAAATAAGGCGGGCAAGATCTAGTCTAACAAATGTTCTTGTTTTTAATTATCTTCACGCCCCCTCAAAAAATTGTCTACTGAGATAAGCCATCAAAAGGGTTCATTGCACTGATAAATTTTGGAAATAGCAACAGGCTATCTATCACCTTTTCTCATTGCTTTGTCCTATCGGTTTTGTCACGGTGCTTTGAAAGCAAATAAACCCGATAAATCGTGCAATTACCTTTTCACCACTAATTGAATTTGTCATTTTTCATCGCATTGAAGATTGATTTCTCCTAATCTTCTGAGTTTCGAGAAACTTCATTCATCTTGTTTATTTTTGCGACGCTTACCACTCTCCGGACAAGGCGCTGTACAAGCAGTCTTTACGGTACATGTCAAGTACAAAATGGTTTCTCTTAAATAGTTTCGTGATTTTGCTTTCGTGAATGGGTCTTGCTGCTCGATAACCAGTTGTGGCTTCCATTCCCCAGTCAAAATGTGTGTTGAATTTTATTTCTTTTTATCGAATTTGTGTGTTATTTTGTACTTGGTCGAAAAATTAAACTTAATTAAACTATGGCCTACCTAAGTGGCTCTGCTCTGTTGCGGTTATGTTCTCTTTTTATAATTTTCCCTATAGGGTTGACTAAAGGTGAATATATCATGTACATACAAATAACACACAGAAGTTTATTTTCAAGCAGTTTGAATTTGAAAATTGAGGGAAATTGAACATAAACAATGATTTCATTGTCCTCTATCATTTTATTAATATAATAAAGGCGTTTTCAGTCATAATGTCCAATTTCTTCAAACTCATCTAAATTATACCTAAAATCCAGAATTGAAGTTATCACATTTTATCAATTTCCAATCTCAATATATTTTCAATTAGAATATGCCATTTATTTTGGATATTTCCGATGCTTCTGCGCTTTTTCCGTCGTTATCCATATTCATCAATATTTCCCCAGTCTCCTCTATTTCGCATAATTATTGTAGATAAGAGAGGCGAAAGGTCGAAAGTTTTACCAATTATTCTTTGTTTCAATATGAAAACGACTCTTACTGACGATCCCCTAAAATGATTTCAATGAATTTGATTAATCTGGCAACATGACATTATCTGAAGGAAATGCTAATGAGGTAACTCTAAGACAGTGTTTCCCAACCTTTTATAGCTCGTGGCCCCCTTCCGGAGTCTTTTAGCACACATGACCCCCGCTTTATCATTTCAAATCTCATTATGTTAAAACAGTTCATGCTAAACAAAGTAAAAACACCCTCTGAAATATCCTTATCAATCAATATAACTAGGAAGAACAGGGGCTTACTTGTGAAATGAAAAAGTAAAATCTTTTTTGCGTCCGACATTTTGTCCCTCTCCAACTTCTCTATGGCTTCTTTGTAGGGCCATGGCCCCAGTTTGGAATCGCTGGTCTAAGACAATTCAGTCTTACAGTCCAGTCCAGACAAGAATGGTTAAAAGGTCGGAAATTCTATCCGAACTCAAGCACCGACACTTGTCATACACAATGTAGTTTTCCGGCCTTTTGACTATGGATTTGTATGAGTAGTAAAATAATTGCAGGATGAGACATTGTCCATTGAGAACTCAATAATTCACTCTCGCTCGGGACCGGGACTCTCTATAATGTATGATGTGTCCGGTTTTTGTTATGGGTAAACTAGCATGGCATTGATTTGAACTGTTTAAGTAAAGGGCTAATCAGATTTATCCACGCGGAATACACCGCCATAATTCTTTTATATCATGTCCTGGATTTTCAGTGATTACCCGTAACTTTTCTCAGATATCATTCTGAGCCAGTACGCAAATATTGACCTCAAGAAAGTTTTCTTAAAAAATATACATTTTTAATTTTTGTCAACTGGTGTAATACTCGATAGCCTTTAAGGAGAAATTCATCCAAATGACGACTAGGACCATATAATCATCGGTATTTACTTGGGCGTAGCACGCCGCTATAATTCTTCTATACAGTTTCTTCTTGGCATTGCAGTGTTTGCCTGGAACTTCGCTCCGAAGTTAGTATTTTTGAGTGAGTGCGTATGTTCTTCATTTAAGCAAACACATGCATTTCATAATCTACATAGTTTCAGTGATTGGCATTTCTGTGATCTTTCATAACTTCACTCCAAGATCAGTGTCTTTTGCTTCTGAGTGAGTACGCTGAGTGAATCTTGCTTTGAGCGAATTATTTTAAATAAGTGTTCTTCCAAATATTGGTAAATTTTTCTCACATGGTGTAATACTTGTAAAAGATTAGTTAATAGCCTTTAAGGAGGAGGCAATTCAAATGGCGACCGGCACCGTATATTCTCAACTGTTTAAAAAGAGCGAACATGAGGCTGTTGATGGACGAATCCATGCTTGAGTGATATTCAATTGTCACGTCATCGCATTTTTATCTCGCTACATTTTATCTTCAAACGAGACACGAAAGAAACAATTCTTTCACCAAAATAATTAACTATTGTTCTAGAATTGGATTTCAGAGATAAAAGAAGACTTTTTAATTTCAAGTGGGCGGCAATCCTGTCTCTTTACTCGGCGAGTCCTTTTTTTTTATCTTATAATGTGGACTTAAATTAAAATAGAATTTTAGACTGGCAGAATTATATTACGATAATGTTTGGTGTAAAACTTTTTTTTTAATTTTTCTGGGAAACCTCGAGCGTTTTTCCTTTTTAATATATATTTAGGTAAACGTGGTTGAATTTTTAAATTGGTACAATTACTTTACAAAAATTTCTATATAATTTTTTTTTCTATTTTTCTGAGAAACCGCGCAACGTTCTATTGTCTAGGCGAGGGCTACTCAACTGGCGGACCGCGGTCCGAATCCGGACCTTTCGGGTATTCGAATCGGACCGCGCTTAATTCTTTATTTTGGATTATTAGCCGCACTTTTGAAGTTTCCTTTTATCAAATCACTTCCATAGATTTAAATATATATGAAAATAAATATAACACCATAATAAACAATCTTGATTAGCTAATTATCATTATTCGGTCGAGGAAGTGCGTGTTTTAAGGGTGCCGAAATATAATTTCTGGAAAGACCGGACCCAAATATTTTCGAAGTTTTGTATGCGGATCTCCGGTAAAAATAGTTGAGTAGCCCTGGTGTAGGCGAGCAATGGTATATGTATATGGAGATTGCCCGATACATTAAATATATGTTGAAATACCTTGGCGACTCTCGTATTGAATAAATGTGAAGATGATATTCATAATCATATTATTCTAAATTATTGGATTAAAAAAATGACCCGTGTGTGAACTAATCTCCCAATATGTGTCATAAAATTATTCATATATTTTCAAAAAATTTTGTGAAACCACTTTCGATAAATTATGGCATTTTCGTCCAAAAACATGCGAAATTATATCATATTTTCAGATCAATTTCTCGCGACACGAAACGATTTACGTGAAATTAAATCTGAATCATCAAAAGAGAAATTCCGATAAAATTTCAGAAATAATTTTATTTCGATGGACGAAAAGCCGTTAAATCGTTTTGTCATTATTTTAATTTGATTTGAAAAACTTGAGATGAAAGAAATATGAATATCGCACACAGTTAGATAGATATAGATAGTTTATTTTGAAAACTCCATAATATACACAAATGAAGTATTCAGGAAAGCGATCAAAACTTTTAATAAAGTTTGAAACGTGAGGAATATTACGAAAAAACACGAAAAAAATTACAAAAACACAAACCTAAATGAACGGTGCTAGGGCTAGTAATAAACCACTTCGGGCTGTTGTACTTCTAGAACATATAAGCTAATATTGGCCTATTTAATCTGATACAGCATATGCCTCAATTTACATTTTTTAAAAGACTTGTATTTAAATTCAATTTTCAATCGCGTATTATAGTTAAGATTTATTGAGTTTTGTTTGTCAGTTATTCTCGATTCGTCACTTGTGAAGTGTTTTGCAGACGTTAACGTTCAAAGAATTTAGCCTCAAGTTTGAAGAAAAATCTGTTTATGGGATTTGTTATATATAATTAAGAATACTGAAAACTTCACTTTACATATTTAAAAGAAGATTTCCATGAGCGTTTAGCAACGTAAATATGCTCTGTTTTATATACCGGTAAGTGACGTCTAGAGCTACTTTGTTATAAATGAAGCAAATCTTCATTTTGGCCTGCCAATTTTATTGCTGTACTTGGACGAGCCGGTGCGCGCAAGCTGCTGACCACAGAACTGACCAGCGCTGTCGGATCTCTTTTAAACAATCGAGCCAAAACAGATAGGCCAACGCGCCATTTAGCTCTCTATGACATTATTAAATAGATTGGTAGAAGAAATTTTTACTTTGGGTTGAGAATATTTCTTATAATATTGCAACATAGGATACTTGTTAAATTTAGAGGCCATTTCTCTTATTTGTGAAACACATGACGCATATATAATCAACGCTGAAAAACAAATTATTGTGATGTCATAGATATTTTTAGCAAGTTTTTGATCTCGTAAATATCCGAAGTAACGTTACCGACTAAGATTCGCCATACAGCCTTCAACTATGATTTATGACTGCGCTAGTGCGATTGAATTATATACTAAACTACCGTTGAAACGGTTGAATGTTTTTTCTATTTCTATAGTTTTATCGCTGGTTCAGCGTCTTCGTATATTTTTAGTGTAGGCCTAAATTGGTTGCAACTCATCACGGAGAAAATTTAAATCAAATAAAGGTGCGAGAAACTTAGGAACAAACTAAAGATTCGTCTGGTACAATTTATATCAACAAAGGAGAATAATATCATTCTTCGCAAAACAATTTTTTATCAAAATTTCGCTAGAGCGTAGTCTAGCTTCGTCAGTTATACGGGTTACATATGGATACAGCATAACAAGAAACGTGGAACATAGTCACGCAAATCCAATACATTATAATAGTTTGTGGTATAATTTAGTTGGGGCCATATTTATTTATTATTATTTGAAATAGTATGTTATAATGACCAGCCAGTCGCTCAGAGATTTTTTCTGACGACTCGACCCCATGGCTCTTTCGCAGACCCGCAATAGAACATTCGGTATAATTTAGGTTGAGACTCCATTAGAAGTCTAATTTCCAGGAAGCCACCGGGACAAAGATAAACCCATAATAGCGATCTGAAAACGACTCTAAAGTTAAAAAAAATTCGGACGAAAATTGTTTTAGTTACGCTACGTTTTCCGTCTCGCTTGGGCAACACCGTAACGAGAGCTCGCTGCCTGTACCGTGGATTAGTTGTAGTTAGATAGTTAGTCTTCGAAGCTGCGTTGTTAGTCGCATGCGGTTTTTTCCTCAACATCTTTCCACGAAATTAGCCTCGAAGTAAGATATGTTGAATTTTTCAGCATGTTGAATAGTGTTCATGTTTGACAGTAGCATGGAGAGCCAGTAACTCAGCTAGGTACCAAGAATTCGAGACTATATAAAAGTAGTCATTTGTCATCGATTGAGTTTCTATGCGTCCAACTACTTATCTTTCTTCTGCGCTGGTAGATTCTTATGCATATATTGCAAGGGTGTTGCAGCGAGAATGAGGATGACTGCTCTAAGCAATTTGAGAGTCTTGCTAAACATAAACCTCTTTAAACCACTCAGAATAGTCATTTGAATTTGTCAAATTTTTGTTAGCATATCGCCGGATGAGAACAGAACAGGCCTAAGTCACAATTTTGAGTTTTGAGAAAAACGCAAAAAACAATTTGAAATTTTTTTATTTTCGAATTTCTAGATATTCACACTTAGTAAAGTCCTGAGCTCTGGTTATTTTAATGTGGATGAGAATATCTTTGTAATCAATATTTTTTGGCACTTCAGTTTCAATTCCTTCCTGCTTTTTTACCCCCATAAGAAACTTTGGCCCATTCTGTTCTCACCAACTTCTGAAATTTTTTGTATGGGATGCAAGGTAAAACAAGGTGACTTAGGCCTAAGTTGCACTGAACAAATTTTTAGGGATGTAAGTTTCGGACATTTCATTTTTGATGTTCATGCCCATCATATTGGAACTTAGAACTATCTTTTTTCAATATTTTGGGGTTTTGAGCCATGCTCTACAAGGTGGTTGTCTTGAAATCCTGAATTTCTCAATAATAAAAATTTTAGCTGGACTTAGGCCCATTCTGTTCTTAAATATTTTAGGCCTAAGTCCAGCTAAAATTTTTATTATTGAGAAATTCAGGATTTCAAGACCACCATCTTGTAGAGCATGGCTCAAAACCCCAAAATATTGAAAAAAGTCAATTTTCCAAAAATGTGACTTAGGCCCCTTCTGTTCTCATCCGGCGATATTTTCTTTTGCAGCATGTTCGAAGTATTTGAACTGCAAAAATAATTGTGCCTATTAGTTCCGTGAGAGCAGTAGCATATCTGGGTACTAGTAACTAGACGAACACGATTAAGTGGGTAGCAGCATGGTTTAGCCACACTTTAGTAGCATATTTTATAGTGCGCGTTCAGAGTGCGTGAAAAAAAACTATTATACAATTGAAGACAAACTTAAAAATATGAAAGAAAAAGCACCATATAAGCAGTAACAAGTTTGGTCACTTGCGACAGATCTTTTTCCACTTTGCATGCTATTGCACAATTTTAAATCGAGCGGGACTTTCCGAATCTAGTTTTGCCTTAAATTATATACGATCAAGATCGTTGTTTTTTAGGTCAAAAAAGCAGCGTGCCCACACACTAATCTTCAACATAGATCACTGAGCCACCTGTCTTGTGCCGCAATGCTCAGTTGCGTCGGTAAATCCCTGAACAGCCGTTAATTTTTTTGCGTAGTAAATAAACGTACTCAGGGGACGAGTCGCATGTGGAACATTTAAAAAAAATGTAGCAAATTTAAAATATTTCACAGTTACTGCCACTTTTTATGTATCATTCATTACTAACCTCGCAGTTTATAATAAGCGAAGAATTAGAAATTGATGGACTATACACAAAACTAGTAGGATGTAATAGCCCATCAATACGAATTATACCGTAAATTTTGGTATTTTTACTACTTAACTTTAGCAGTGTATGAGCACTGTTTTGCTTTCTGAAAGTGGTCGATCATACGGAGTAGAGCGTGTCCCGTGGTGACCTGAATTCGCCAGGAGAGTTTAGCTTAAGGTTTTCAGATTTATACTGGAGATTGGAAACTAGCTGATTGAGCGTGAAGTGTAGTGGCTATCTCTGTTCATCTAACTACGTTATCTTGGTAGGTTCCAGATTACGGACTCAAATTGTATACCGAATACTTTACCCGGGGTGTAGTAAATTAGGCAGGGGTGTGCAACCTGCGGCCCGCGGGCCAAATACAGCCTTCAAGGAAAAATTGGGCGGTCCTTTTGAATGATGTGCGGCCCGAGAAACGAGTTTTTAATTTGGTTTAATGGGATACGTGCGAGTAATTCCAATCCCTTTGCGTTGTAAAGCCTATACCTTTGTGACTGTCAAATTTATTATCCATGCCTATGACTTCACAATGCCTTAACAGCTAGCTTGTGAAACAACGCATGTCACAAGATCAACAACCATAATGTTTGTGCCTGCAAGTACGAGACTAAAGAGCCTATGTTAAATGAAGATGCGGCACGCGCTATCACCCAGTTATCCCCATCTGGCCTTTCTGTAATAATGGTTGCACACCCATGAATTAGAATTACGTACGGTAAGAAAGATTACACTTTCTTCAAAACCATATCAGCCTTGTTAAGAGAAGTAATGCTGTGTTTTGGTATCACCCTTCAACAAAACAGGGCAGAGATGAGGCGTTTAATTGTTTGTGTAATATGTGTTGTAGTACTGTATTGTCAGTGTCGATACAGTTATAATCGGGTACAATTTTTAGTCAACATCTTGTCCATAAGGGTGAATATTACTTATGTTATATACTCATTCTATATGATTTTGAAATTTTGCTAAGATTAAAAAATGCAGTTTGGGAGACATAATAAAAAGTTTTCAAAGTTTCAAAACGGGCCCATCGGTATTTGTGTCTAAATATGTAGTGGACCGAGGTGTAGATTGCTAGGACCTTTTCCTTCTGGTGTATACTCATTCTATTTGAATGATTTGCTATGAAGAATGCAAAGTTTGGTGGGAAAAAAGTTTATAAGTTGTGGTAAAACGGGCCTAATTGTGTCTAAATATGTAGCGGACGTATGTGTAGATTGTTTTTTAATGGCTACAGAAGTGCGTGTACCAATATGGAGGTAACTAATTTTGTTCGCCTACTTTAAATTAAGTTGTGTAAAGGGACTGAAGCCTATGGGCAGGGGTTATATTTACTTGGCTAACACAGACAGGCCCCGAACTCGAAAAAGAACTAAAATAGGGAGAATCGGAATAAAATCATGGCCTAACCCTAATCTGGTACACACACCACGGAAGTAACAATTTTTGTGCTGAACGTCTTCTGTGCATATGCGAAATATGTCTCATTTGTAAAAATCCCGAGTTGTATGGAATGGAGGTAATGTAGAACTGGAACGATTCTTGTTCTTCCCAAACTAGTAGGTCACAATGTACCAATTAAAAACTGCTGATCTAAGGTGAAGGTTCAAAGGTGAAAGTTCAAAAATTGTAGTGACATATTTTCCAAAGTTCAGCACGAAATTCTATTTTGCAAGGTGCTTCATATTTTTTATAATAACAATAAAAAAATGTAGCTCTTTGCTAACAGCTCGAAATCAGCCTGCCGTTTGTTCTTGCATGCGCAGCCCCCGTACTTAAAAACTTTCGCCAACCTTAGTATTAGAGATCGGGCAACAGAATACTAAACGTACACTGATATAAACTCATTCCGCGTAAACGTTCTATTATCTACACGTCGCGTGGCATCGGCGCCGGTCACGTCTCTAGAGATTTGCTGATAAAAGCAATATTTTCTTCAATTAGTGATCTATTAGTTCAGCATGTAAGCTAAATCATTGAAGCTTTTGACTTCTTTTATCTCAGCCCAATCTAAAAATAAAAATTGTTTTTGGTCGCGCAAAAGCGTTGCTCGCTGTCAATATAATCACGGACTCGCTCAAGTTTGCGCTCCTTTCACTTCGAAGAAGGCATAAGCAAGAGTAGTTACTGATTATGTGAGAAGCAACTATATATTGGAAAACCTGGATTCTTTTACTGACTCGTTTCGCTGGATAGAGTCGTTGTCCGCCATCACGATAATCACGAACTCGCTCGTTCTTACACTACGTCCCACCAAGGCTGTATACAAGCAACCTCTGATAATAGTAGAACCCCTATATCAGGGGTGCGCAACGTACGGCCCGCGGGCAGAGTCCGGCCCGAGACGAGATTTTGACCGGCCCGCTGACTGCATCCAACCACACACTTGTTAAACAAACAATATAAGGTCAAAACAGAGAGCTTTGTAAACATTCCCCACTGCTGTTATCAGTTATATTTATATTCTAAATATAAATAGATTTTGAAAATTAGATTTTATATTAATATTAGGTTTTATTAACCATAAAATATCCCAAGAAACGTAAAGTTGACAGAGAGTGTCGAGCATTCAACAAAGATTGGATACCGAAGTATTTTTTGCAATAATCCGCCCCGCCGAGGACTTCATTTTCTCACACCTTGCCCGCCGACGAGAGAAGTGGCCCATCCCTGTCCTATATATTGGTAAGACCGGAATCTTTCTGGTACAGAATTGCTTACCCGATTTATTACACCCTGGATGAGTTATTATGGTAAGGGAACTTGAACCAGAGATGTGTAATCTGGGTTCCATTACATTTGAACCCACGTACATTTGAACCCACGACGATTACACCTATGGAAATTTTTTTTACGAATATTTGAACCCATACTAACCCTAACCCATGGGTTTTAGCACTCGCATATAGATTGAACCTACGGATGTACACATGGGTTCAAATGTACGTGGGTTCAAATGTACGTTGGTTCAAATGTACGGTCACCGTAATCTGCGATGCCGACGTTGTGACGTCTAACGATTTAACCACTGGGCCATCTCTGGGTGTATAAAATGATTCAGCTTAGGAATCATGTATGGGTTTAGAGATATATTTATATATCAAAATGTTTAGAGAAATCGTATCAAGTTGTATTCGTGACAAAACTAATCGTCCACACAGCTTTCATTTTCCCAAAAACGCCTAACCTATCCTAACAGCCAATCAAACTATTTTGTTAACCGCACAGCCTCAAATAGACCATGCGACAGCAGACTATAATATAAATAAGCAGACAAATATTTTATGTCTGGAAATATACATACAATAGTGTGCCATCTAAACACTAATAGCTGTCTGAACTTCTATTTTCTCCTGCAGTGGGAGCAATTTTCTCGCCATGACTCATATGTCGGTATAAATCATTCAAATATCGCTGTTAAGAGCAAGTTGAATTCATTTCGATTTTAGGCTAGCTTCTCACGGGCAGTGTTAACGACTGTAACAGCTCTTTTTGGAGTTGGCTTACATATAATGCTCCACTGTGCTTTTATATAGTTTCAGAGACTTTGTCGTCCGAATGAGCGTGACTTCGATTTCGGCAAAATCTATTAAAATGTAATTGTCAGTGTAAGTCACGATGGTCGGAGTGGTTTAATTTGAATATAGTTAGCTCACACATAATTTATTTTAGCTGACGTGGAGCTGCAAAACTTTTAATTTCATGAGATATTACTGGAAGCATTCATTTCAATCTCAGAGCTGCTTATTGTTGCTGAGTCTAATTTGTCTTACTGTTATATTTTACATAATAGCTTATGAGTAAAGGTCGTTTTTATGCATTTCAATGTCAGAAAGCCATCATATCATCAGTGTGAGCGTTGAAATTGTTTTGTAGTTTAATTCCAAGTCCTGAATTGTTATACTTAAGGTGTTCGGTGAACTTGAATTTCAATACTAGACAGATTGTACAGGTTTTAAATTAGGATATCAATCGAAATTGCATATGAGCTGAGCCATAAACTAACTTGCAAAAAAGACCATTTTGCTGTTTCAGTCCGTCAGTGATCAATAGTTTATTTGGAAAGGTGAAAAAAATATTGGCAGCTTTAAAAGTCTTATAAAAAATAATAATAAAAAGTCGAACTATATAATATGTTAAATAAAAAAAAACACTAAATCGGTCAAGGCGACATGGTATACCCACCCGTCGCACCCAGCAGTTACACTCTGGTGAATAGTCCTGCCTTTGGTATCAGAACGTTTAAACTAAATAACCGGAATATCTAAAAGTGGTATTGGCCATTCCTATGCTTTCGCAATTTCATTGCCTATTTAAGGCATCGAATCTTCGTTCTATGACTGCATTATTTTTTTAATGGTGTCCCCTTCTACGAGATCTACACTTCATTGAATTGTAATAAAATTTTAGGATAAACGTGAAGCGGTTTACTTATAGTATGGTCTGCAAAAGAGGGCAGTGATAAAATAAATTTCTCTGTATAAGTTTTGCCTCGCGGACAATATTAGTCAAATATTATGAGATACAATTGTTATTGCCGACTTATTGTGAACACGTACCCTGTCTCTATAGACAGCAGCCCAATTGCTGGAGTATTCATGATCCGTTGTATATGGTTTTTACTTGCAATAATATTTAATAGATTATCGGGAAGACAGATATAAACTCAGATGCGCATATATGAGGTAATCGAATGGTGTAGGATTGATGGCAAAATAGATTGACCGCTCAATTTTTTTTTATTTGTAAACGACGTATCTATAAGCATATATATAATATTCAATGAATGATAACGTCTTACTAGGATATATGAAACAATACTTCTATCACTTTTTCCGTTATTTTTATTTCGGCCATTATTATGCTAAAAAAAGGGTTCTCGTTTCGTGATTTTTCAATGATACAGTGTGTCCGTGACTAAATTTGAGGCTATCAAGTACGCCAGTGTACTGCGCGATAATAAATTAATATGTTTAAGTTCCATTTTAATCAAACAATATAGTAAAAGCATTAACACTAGCATTCTAGTCATAAGTACTCTTACGTATATGTCACATGAGGAAAATGGTTTATAGTTTTGTTTCATTGATAGCTTTTCTCGTTGAAAATAGCAAAGATATTTTAAAAATAGCTCGAGAGTATTGTTTTTGTTTCGTGGCGAATAGTTCACATCTACGCGGCGAAATTCATCCGCGCCCTCGAGGTGGAATGATTTAGTTTTACACTGGGTTATAATAGTAAAGAGCATGGCTGCTGCGCTGTTCTATATTAATCGTGCTTTAGATATTTTCATGTTTCACTTCAAAATTTACCTGGCTATGTATTTTAGTATTGATTTCCTAATTTTAATATTCTAGATGCGCACTCAAAATTATGACGCAGGAATCTGAAAAACAATTTTAATTCGTTATTGATAGAGAAAATGTGCATGCACAATTTTGAACTTATTCAAGTTTTTTTCGTGTAGTACTAAAATGATGTACTAAGTTATAAATTATTCCTTTATCGGTAGATGCGCAACTCAGACAAAACGTCGTCCGCCATTTTGTTTTGCACTCGCACAGCACTGGCGATAATGCGATGTATTTGAGCTGGTAGCGTTCTCGTGTTTAAATCGTTTCTCTTCATTCGTAAGTAGGCTAAATATTGCTATTAAGAATCAGTATAAATATGAACAACTGCAAATTGGTCATTCGTTGTTGATTGAAAAATGCCACTAACGATATTCGAGTTTCATATCATACAGACAACATAAAGGTATGCAGACGTGTCATGTTGATGTCATTTTAAACGAGGCAAACGGTGTCTTTTCTCAATTTCCAACGTGTGACTGTCTTAGGGCCGTCGTTACTTGTTATCACTTTTTATTTCAGTGACTAAAACGTCATTACCTATCTGGCATCGCAGATTGAATCATCATCATCAAATCCCAAGCTCATCGACTCACTCATGCAGCGACGTAGCCAGGAATGTTCAAAGGGGTTCTATAATTTCTAATTGCTGAGTTAGACCGTAGCAGCTTTAAGGGTCCGGCCGAAGGCTGGAACACATGCGTTTTTAAGAGTCTCGAGGATATAAAAAGCATTTCAAGCTACGAAATATTGCGGATACAGGAAAATGCTTTCTAGATCAGGGCTACTCAACTGGCGGACCGCGGTCCGAATCCGGACCTTTCGGGTATTCGATTCGGACCGCGCCTAATTCTTTATTTTGGATCATCAGCCCCACTTTTGAAATTTTCTTTTATAAAATCACTTTTATAGATTTAAATATATATGAAAAGAACTATAACGCCATAATAAACAATCTTGAATAGTTAATAATCATTAGTCGGTCGAGGAAGTGTGTGTTTAAGGATGGCGAAATATAATTTCTGGAAAGACCGGACCCAAATATTTTTGAAGTTTTGTATGCAGATCTTCGGTAAAGAGTTGAGTAGCCCTGTTCTAAATCACCAAGACTCTTGAAAACTCGCTAGCTGATACGGTCTTACTTGGTAATTATAAATTTCAGACCCCCCCCCCTTAATTCAAAATTCCTGGTTACGCCTTTGGGAGCTTCTCACCAATCAGTGTTTGCTTTTAAATAGCCATGTTGAGGGTAGAAGGCTCACAATAAGTCGTATACAAAAAAAACTTTAGAATCTTTTTTTCGCGATAAACAGTTGACCAAAATAATTATAAATTTCCCCCTTCGCATGTACTTAAAATTATATTCGCCCTTCGTTAGCGATTGTAAATTTAGCGTAAAATCTCTCCCTTTCAAGCCCGCATTTTTGAAACCTGCGTAATTATTTTCTCGATCTTATCGAACTTTATACGCATAACAAGGTGCAACCGATTGTTAAGTAAACATAGAGATTCGTGTAATTGAAATTGATGATGTTTTGTAGCTTTGATCTTTGATGAATTTATGGGCAGCTTCTTGTAACCGCAAAGTGAAGAGTATTTTTACTATCTCTGCATTTTGGTGCTCAATAGCATGATTGCTTTCGTTAAGTTGAAATGCGAAATAGTTGAGAATTAAAGTTTTTGTTGAGAATAGTCTCACGTAAGTGTACGCTTAATAAAACCCGATCTTAGAGTACAGGGTGTCCAAAAAATGTCGCCCGGTTTTATAGTTATAACAATATGTTTGAATAAATTTTATCGTATGATGAATGAGAACTACAAGCACGATAAGAACTGATACGAAGACAAAAAAAACTTTTTAAGTCACCCTACTCTGCATTTGGTAATCGAAAACATATACCTTCTTATTTAGAAGGTATATATCAACCATTTATCAAATACATAGCCACGATGCTATATATATATATATATATACAGGGGGTCCAAAAAATTTCGCTCGATTTTATAGTGATAACGATGTACTTCAGCTGGGCGTCGCAAAAAGAATATTTTTCATTTTTGTAGGCGTGTTATAGCTGTGTAAAGTCAGACATGCCGCAAAGAAAGCTTATTTCGGAATCTTCAACATATTATATGCCATGTACCTTTAAACCTTTTATCCAAGGACTTACATAATCACTCAGAGAAATAGAGAAATTCAACGCAGGAGCGACATTTTAATCGTTTGATATGAATCATATACTATGATCATTGATACGTAATGTAATTCGTTTCACCCTTGATGTGCATGAAAGAAATTTGATTGGTCGATCCATCACCACGTCTTACACGTGTCCGGTTATTATTAGTTGTTGATTCCGGATATGGGAAGGGGGATTGAGGTCACTGATGGATGAAGTTTCCTTTTTATTACAAAACAATCACTTAACTACCTGCACATGGTTTCAGAACTTTGGGAATAAAGTTTACTTCGTTTTTCCTTGTTTCAAATATTTCAGCCCGTTGTCTGGAACAACGTAATGCATAAACAAAACGTGATGATAGAGTAGAATTTAGAGTTAAAACCTGTAACGCCGTAGTGGACTCCGACGATTACGAGCAAGCTCTTTTGACCATTTAAACATAAAAATGTGATTCGTACTACTTTGATATGCTTCGTACTACTAACGCAGGCATGACAGGTATACAATGAACGTATACAACTTAAAAATAATCACCGATTTAAAATAAAACAAACCTGGATAGATATATTGAAAACTGACTTCATAACAATATTTTGAAATTGTAACGGAACTATATGAACAACCTGTATATTGCCTACATATGTGATTCAAATGTCAAAACTTCAAAGGTTTTTACCAAAAACAGCGCAATTTTCAAATGACGTCGCATTTCCAGGTAACGTTCACAGCTCCTGCTGCTTTCAGATGAAATACATTGTTAATATTCATGCATATCTACGTAAGCGCGTAATGCTAATTTGAAAATAATTTATAATTCCGCTTAATCACTCAACTACGCGTCCTCTATATCCCGCAATTTCTATTAATCGCCGTCGTTCCAAATTTCGGTAATTTGGCGGCATATGTCGACAGCAATTTGCGACGCGCGAGTACCTAATTGTTTGTTTATTTATTCATTGTTCGTCATAATTGAAATAACGAGGATTATTGTGACGGATCAATCTATTGAGGTTGTCGACAATCATAATCGCATTTGTGATGTCATAAAGAGATAAACATAGTTTATTTATTTTAAATTGTTTTGTCACCGCCGAATCGAAAAAGTGTCGTCAGTTTATTTTGGCGGGGCGATTATGCGCAAATAAATAAATGAGCGGGTGATGTAAGAGGTGAAATAAAAATTATTTCGTGTCCGACTTCTTATTTGGCGAACATAAATAGAAAACATCATTCGAAAACACATCGCCTCTGGCGAAGTAGGTCTATGAGAAGATGTCGTTTCAATTTCAGTACCGGTAGGTTGCTTTAGCGAAGGCAGGACTGGGAATTTTGAGTCGGGAGTAATCATAAGTAAGCTTCTATAACAGTATGACCAAAAAGATACTAATTCGTATTCGATATATGAGCTTCAGATATTAGCATACATTTACAATTTTAGGTTTCTAGACCAATGGCCTAAGATTTTTTAATTGGCCTGGTAGACTGAAGTGCGACTTCATACGATAGAAATAAAGGCTACTAACTGAGCGGACAGAATTATCACTGTTAGACTAGGCTACAAATATTCTGCAAACTGTCATGTCGATTGTTACCATTACTTCTAAAACGAATAACTGGTTAACTACTCCGCTACTCAAAACAGACTGGCAAACCAAACAACAGCCGTGGTTGGCCATATAATTAAGCCGTTTTGTTGACTTTCCTCTCCTCTGGATAAATATGAAATTCCTATTTTGTATAGCCATATTTTTGTTCTTGTGAAATATTTCAATCAAGGCGTACTGAGATAGAGAAATGCCTATTTTTGTGTGTTTCATATACCTATTCCGTGCGTGTCAATGTCAAGTGTACATAGCAAAGGGATCAACCCATTAGTTTATTTACTCCGAAAATGAAAAAAATTGCCTTCGCACGATTTTAATTTTGTCTTTCCATTTTTAATATAGGAACTGAATAAATTTTTGATCGTTTGGCAAACACATGATCGTATCGCCCAAGATCTGTGCCATTTTATTAGCGGAGGAACAAATAAGAGTCGGTCTTTGTGGATTGTGATAGATTATGCAGTTTACCTAACAATACAGATCAAGTAACCTGATTTAGAACCAGTGATATTTTGACAACTTACTCGGACATTCCTATTTTTAAAAAAGGAACTGCTCCAAGTCTCCCATCAATTGTTATTTACTGACGCGCAATTCTTTACTATATTTCGCTATAGTCTCAGTAGCTCATGGTTCTTTACTGGTAGCCTGTAACGTAACTTCGCTCAGAGATCAATCTCTCTCATTTGTGAGTGAGTGCACGTTACGTTGCTTTGAGAAAGGTTCTTTACAAAAAAGAACTATCGACTCTGGAGTTGTTGTTAAAGCATTATATATGTAATAATAATATTATACTATTTTTTTATCGTAGTTTCTAATGTTTTAATGATAAATTCTGAAAATATATTGCTGAACTTCAAAAGGCGAGTCTGATGTTAGAAATGACGACAAACCCCATGGAAGTGGCCACGTGCCACTTCTTCCCGCCAAATTTTGGTAAGTTTTGTATATAAATATTTAGGTTAGTTTATACTGTTTTTGCTCTCTTGCGCGGAGAAGGTTTCAAGTCGAAAAATGAGTATAATCGCCATTTGAATGGTCTGCCCTGAAAATGTATCTAGCCTAAATGCAAAAAGGGTAATAAATGCGCCATATTTTATTATGTTTTATAAATCTTATCAATACTCTTTAATGGAGCTTGTACTTTTCAATACAACTTTACTCAAAGTAATCACAGCTAAAAGTGAGGACTGATAAAGCATTGGAGCTATATATGTCTATACTGGAAAGATGTCTGGAAAAACATCGGTTTAGGAAGAATCGATTTTTGATTTCGATTTTTGAGAGCTACAGATAAAATATGCCTTCATACTCATAGAAATAGTCAGTTTTTTGAATATGTATTTCGATCTACCGTTACAAGATCTGCTGGTTATATTGGAAAACATACCTTTCGTCGTCGCAAATTGAAATATTGTGACGAATCTATTCATTACCCGTTTTTTTGACATTTTAACGATTTGGTGAAAGTTTTTCACTTTTATAAAAGACTTCTCGTTTCTTTAAACGGATATGTACTTTTCTTTACTTTTTTCATTACTGAGTGTCTACTCTAAGACACATGAGATGTATCTATTTCGATTCATTCAGGATATCATATAACTGATAAAACAGCCCGTAGTGGTTTCTGTTCAATTCCCCGTTTAAAATTCGATCCTTTAAAACAATTTCCCATTATCTGGGTACATTTTCCAGTATATTACACACCGTGATATCAATTTTACAAAGTTAAAGAATTACTTTTGTTACGTCACATACAAATATCATATTGCGCGGGAAATAAACAATCACAAAATTATGACGTCACATAGGGTTACGTTACGCTTATTGAGTTTTAAATTGTCTTGGTAACAAATATAATCCAATGTAAACATATGTTTGAGCTACTCTGGTTACCGTGTTGCAATTCGAACCGAAATTTCTTAGTGCTGCTCGTATATCACAACATTGAAACTTTACCTAAGGCAGGAGTATTCCCTTATATACAATGTATCAGAGACGATACTAGAATTTCACACCGGTTTATCCCGGGCTCTCCCCATCTCGTTCGAAAACTATTATTTCAATATTATTTTCACATGTGACATACATTCACTTATGGACTAGGGCAGTGCCAACTGTCAGTGGCAGTTTTCTTTATTTTGTTCATTCTTCAAAGAATCATTAGCTAGTGTTATGCGCAAATCGCACAATAGCTTTCGCACAATTTAAAAAGGTTTAAAAAGCTAAATATTTAGCTTTCTGATAGGTTTTTGTAGCTTTTGGAACGTTTCAATAAGCTTTTACTAGTTTTACACATATTTCGATCTTACGAAGCTCTCCGATAGTGAATAGTTTTGGAGCTAAAGCTGTAGCTTCCTGGGTAATCCTGAATAAATAGCGCACGCGACGGTCACAATACGGAGAAAAAACATTAATGCGTTGCGGGGCGAAATGCCAAACCGTTTATCCTAATATTAATCCTAAAATAAGACGAAAACACACCACAAAATAGCGCAAAATTTGCCCCAAATTGATGCCTAAGTCAACGTTTTTGTAATAAAAATTGGTAATAAGTTACCTTCCATTATTGTATTATACAAATTTTCATTTCGGCATTCAAGTTAGAGATATGATATAATACGTGAACCATTTTTATAATGTTTTTTGATGTTCAATCGAGCTTTTTCTAGCCTTTGTGTCTGAAATGGATTGATTCAAGTTCACCATTACATACCATAAAATGGAGGAAAATTCACAACTTTTTCATATCCTGGCTTTAATAGAGCAATTCTTACACACAAAGACGACGATTTAGCGCAAGACCTTTGACTTAGTATATAAACAGTTTCCAGATGGCTGATAGACCTCATGTAAATTACTGGGATTAAGGCTAACGAGGTGGTGCTAGGTCGGTTCTGTTTTTGTTCGTTTTACAACTTTGCTTTGTTACTACAGCTTTAGGTTTGTTAGGTGTATGCTGACTTTTCGACGCTCCAGAAGTGTATGTACCATTATGGAGGTAACTAATTTTGTTCGGCTACTTTACATCAAGTTGTGTAAAGGGACTGAAACCTATGGGCAGGGGGTATATTCACTCGGCTAACACAGACAGTCCCCGAACTCGTAATGAAACTGAAGTGAGGAAAATCGGAATAAAATTATGGCCTTAAGGCCCTTAACCTGGTTCGCACACTTCGGGAGTACTGATTTTTCTATAGTCGGATCCATTAGGTTTGAAAATCCGATTTTTAGGTTAAAGTTAGCTTGTTGGACTTTGCTATATTGCCATCTCAATTCAAAGATCTCGGAGGATTTAGGCTGTCTTGTTTTTGTTCGTTTTACAACTTCGCTTTGGTGCTACATCTTTAAGTTTGTTCATCGACTGGTGAATTTTTCTACAGTCGGATTAATTAAGATTGAAAATTAGACTTTTAGATAAAAGGCGCGGATGGCCTAATTTCTTAAGTTTCTAAATGCCAAATTAGATCGTGACAGCTAGCAGGTCCAGCCGAAAAACACGCGGGGGTTCAAAAGTCTTTTTCTATACGGTCTAAAAAGCGTTTCAAGTTATCAAAAATTCCTATGATTGATACAATTTTTTTTTACATTTCAAGAACCTGGCTGTGCGCGTGCCCTGTATATTCCCAAAAAGGTATTCCCATTCGTCCTAAATTTAAATTAACCAACCATTACGTATTCCAATTCTTACTCGCTTATTTAGATTATTTCTACCCGAGCGTGATCTAGAACGGAGTATTTAATTGTGTTTATGTATGTTTAATAAGAAAAATGGTCCGTGTCAAAATCAAAGTACCATGTTGCTTTGAGCAACAATCATTTTATTCACTCTACCATTTCTAAATATACACATTGCTAAATTTTTTGCCAAACACGCGATGCGTGTGTGGGCGTGCACGCATTTGTATATTTATATATATATCATAATGACGATGGTGGTTAGCCTACACATGTTTATGTTCTTTTCGTATGATATATATTACATATTTTTTCAAGCTCGCTTCGTTTGTATATATATAGTATGTATGTATATACAGTGTGACTCAATAACACAGAACGCAGAATATTTGGAGCATATTCTAAAGCTGGCATGGGCAACTACGGATCGCGGGCCAAATCCGGCCCGTTGGGTGATTCAATCTGGCCCGCCTGATGCTGACACAACCAAACTATAACCAAATTTTGATGGTTTAGCCAAAAAATTGTTGTTTGTTTGGTGAGATCGCAATTAAATTTACGGTATTCTTGCCACAAGGCTTATCGTTTTTTACTTTTGCTTTTGTAACGCTGTAAATATTGTACATACCATGTAACTCAGGGTGGTCAAAACCCAGACCCGCGGGCCACATGTGGCCCGCCGCTTCATTAACTGTGGCCCACGTCACATTCGGAGAGTAATCAATAAATCGCATTTCGTGTTGTTTCGTAATCAAATTAATCAGAAAAATCTTTTGACATATTGTTACATCCCTAATATCACTGAATTGACTAGTGTTATGGCTAGCTGAGGCAAATGGCGAAGTTGAATGATGCGCTTGGCAGTCTAAATTATTATCTGGCCTTCTATCTTTTCGGTCGGGGATATATGATGTCTATATAACAATATGGGCATCATGTAAAACTAAAAATCGTATGCGGATTCTATTAGCCTGGGGTGGCTATGTCTGATAACTATGTGTTTAAACAATAAAAGTGTTTGTTTTGTATTGGACTGTTTACCTATTCTTGGCACTATTGTGGCCCGCGAACAATGAAAAAAAAAATTTGTGGCCCGCGGAGCCGACAATCTTGGACCACCCTGATGTAACTATTAACGTCCTACTTACATGGCCCGCCAGTACAGGCGGGCAAAATCTTTGACCCCTGGTCTAAAAACCTTGCCCATCCCCTTCTAGAAAAAACATAACTTTTGTGAGGACGTGCTAGATTACTAAACTTTTGTGCACAAGCATACACAAACAGAAGTTCAAGTGTTGAATAAACTTTCTTCATTTTAGTTGAAGTACCGGTAATTACGAAATTTAATAATTCGGATAACCAACATCGTTTTGCCTGCTAGCCCAGCCGTATATATACAAGTGATTAACTTTTTCAGACTGTCTGTATTTTATTCTTTGATTCGGTCAATATTTAATATTTATACAAATGCGGGCAGCGTTTCCCTGTTTTAGTAGAGTATAATGTATAGCAGGGGTGAGCAATGTTTTTGAACCAGGGGCCAAAGATTTTGCCCACATAGACTGGCGAACTATGTGAGTGTGACGTAAAAAGCTGTTTGGTTGTTGCAGCATTAGGCGGGCCAAATTGAATCACCCATAATTTGCCCATGTCAGGTGTGTACTATACACACATCTCTTCTCTACCATAGTAATATTGCCATAGTATCTAATCTATATATCTATATAATTAGGAGACAAGTAAACATAAACACACACATAGGCGATATTTATGTTTCATCAGCGTAAGTGGTTTCGATACATATCGTGTGGGCTTAGTTAGTGTATAGATACAATGTACCTGCATACCGTTACCATATCATTACGAATTAATCATTGTCTCATATATTTACTATTTTGAAATTTCCATATGAATTAGAATAGATTAGAACAGGAATTTTAATTTTCAAAGGGGGGAGGGGGGGGGAGATAACGCGGGGATAAAGTAGGTTTTCGTGATTCTTGAAAGTCTTCAAATCGTTTCAAGATATACGAAAAATCGCTATGTATGAAACAGATTTTTTTTCACATTTCCAAAGTTGGGGAGGGGGAGCAGCAAGTTCATCACGTGATAAAATTTAAAATTCCAAACGAATCTTTTCCCTTTTACTATTTAAGTTTCACTTTCTTCGATGGCCTCTGCGTTGGACTAAGGCGTCGCCCAAAAACTGCTTTATATCCAAACCAACATCTGTTAGGCTTGTCATCGAAGGTTTTTTTTTTCGTTAAATATTTCATTTCATGCGAGAGTCTGAACAACAAACAAAACAGGTTATGTGGTTATACGCCATCTATTTCTATCCCCCGTGCTGATTGGAAAATTGGGCATAGCATTGAAGTAATTACTCATAATAAATGCAATGTTTACGTTCACAACTTAGGATAATTCGCTTCAATTGGACTAGAACTTAAAAGTATGCTATCAATTCGGTAGCGTATTTATTAGTAGTGTATTAGATAAATGATTTTAGACTAGGTTAGGATTATCATATTTATCTCTGAAATAGTGAAGCTTATAACACGACTTATGATGGTCTTTCACCGCTTTATCATTTTAAGTACGTTGCGATTTAATCGTTTCATATGCATTGACTTGCGAAAAAAGAGTTATGGTGTCACAATTTCATATTATGATGTAACAATTTTTCATATTATGGCTGAACAAGACAAGAGGCTGAAAAAGCTTTATCCACTGTTTGGGATAAAATTAAAACTATTAGAATTAAGGTATACCCGACACCGAATTGCATGTGCAATTTATCAACATCCAGTTATTATACCATAGACTTCTCTAATATATTATTATCTTTGCTACTTTCTAAACTCTTGCTAAACTCAAATGAGAAAGTGTCACTTTTCGTTTTAGTGTTTAGTAATTGCCTTGGTATGTTAAAAGGACAATTACAGCCATCCAATACGCATCTTATGTACCTGTTTTTTCAAAACTTTTAACCAATTTTGAATAAACAGCCAAACACACTCGTGAAACTGCTAAAAGCAATTGTCCAATTAGTATTTTTTTTACTCGTGAATGTCTTTGAAGGTTGGTTGTTGATTAATTAGGATGAAGTCGTTTTTAAGGCCGATACTTTATCTTTGTCTCGTGGCTGTTTTTTTAATTTATTACTGTCGACTGTATTTTACGTTTCACATTGGTTTTCTGATTGTTTAAAACCATTTTTGATTCGTGTGCCCATTTAAGGTCCCTTCGTTGCTGGCTCACTATATACATAAAAGTCTTGTTTGTGTTTTGAGTTACGTGCACTGACTTTTGTACAGTTAGGATAGCATATAATATGTTTAAGAGGTAACCTATCGGTAACTAGTTGCTACAAAACTACACTCAGATGCAAAGTTTATTTCTTCCCAAAAACATTGTAAAATTTTTCCGGAGGTAATCCTTTTTTGTTCGGAAGCGTTGGTCAGGAGGTACATGTATGAAGTTCAAATGCCACCATTCTATGGAGTCTCTTGAGTCAAAATTATTCATTTTTCACATTCACATTCACATTCAAGGGTCTATTTTGCTGTGAAACTTTCAATTTATGTTTTTTACTTTACTTTTCTATTCCAGGTACAAGCGGAGGTTATGGATATGGAGCTCACGCACAACTTCCAAATGCTCATAACATGAATCCTAATGCACAGGTGCGTTTCTTTTTAACATTACTAATTACTGTATTGAAAACCGTGTCTTTACACATTTTTGCACTCTTTTACTAAAAAACGGACTTTTCCTGGCTTGCTATCATTATCAATAATCCTTTTCCCAATGAAACCAATCAAAGTACTCATTTAGCATATAATTAAATTTAATTAAAATTATTACCACTCTGAGATTATAAAAGTGGGCGAAATTATTTGGACACCCTTGTATATTGGGAGGCAATACAATACGGTGAATACGCTATTTTAAACCTTCGTTGTGACATCATAACTTCAACGAACGTACTGAACTTGCATGTCAGACCGTTTTGTTACGCTTATTCCCCGCTATAAATGACCCCAAATTGTCTCAATATTTGGAAACGAGTTTTCCCGTGTATAGGCAGCCAATACAAAGTCTATTTCGAAGCTTCGACGTGACACTATTACTTCAATGAACGTACTGAACTTGTTAGCAAAACTCTTCGTTATTATGTTTATCCGCGCATTAAATGACCCGTTACGGACAACACACAAAACTTATGTCATTTCAATTTAAATACTTGTTTATGGTTTGTCTCAAACATACTTTGAAGTTTATATCGTCTAAGAACTTGCCGCCATTGTTGAGACTCTCTCACTTCGTTACTCGCGCTGTGATTGATACACGCATACAAAATGGTACAGAATTTGAGAATCGTCTCTGAATCAACATCCCATGAATATATTCGAAATAAAACCTCGGGAAAAAACCAATTGCGTATGGGGTTTAATGTTTTTTTTTTTCAAAAAAATCTCGAACCACTTCACGAATCTGACTCTTAAATGTTTACTTAAAACTGCACAAACGTTTATATTCATTCTAACCCAGAACTGACTATGCATCAAATCGGTGACAGCACATTTTAACCCACGTACATTCGAACCCATACATTTGCACCCGTATATCCGAGGGTCCAATCTATATGTGGGTGCTAAAATCCATGGGTTAGGGTTAGTACGGGTTCAAATATCCGCAGGTACAAATTTCCATAGGTACAATAGTATGTATGCAGGTGCAATTGTCGTGGGTTCAAATGTAATGGAACCCATCAAATCTAATGTAAGTTCAAGCGCCTTTTGCTAATTTACCTTTATGTTTCAAATCATCAGTTCGCGCGGACTATAACGACTACAGCACCAATTATACAATCCGTGATGTGCGCGTCCTGACTGATTGAATAGATGGTTGTGCGAGCACTTTATTTTTGTTGACGTGTTTCTATCTGATAGGTTCTTTCCACAGTCTGGAACATTATCCAAAATGTCTTTATCGTTGAATAATTTGGTATGGGAAAAGTTGATATAATATCAGTCAAATAGAAACCGCGCGGATCAGACTTGCCCACCTAACTATTTCTTACACTGAGTATTGCCCTGTTTCTTACATCCTACCTCTTTACACAGGAAAGCTACGGTGCAGGCTATGCACCTTACTACAACGCACAGGGAGGATACTATCCCACGAATCCCGCGAGTGCAGTTATATCATCTCCCATGACATACCAACTACAGGAACCGCCACCGGGTAAGATAAATAGGAGAAATTACGGCAGTTAATTATGTTTCCCATCTTTCAGTTAGATTGAACATAGTCCTACGCGCATAAATACAGTGTTCATAGAAATTATTTTTTCGGATAGAATTCAGTTTCATTTCATTATGAATATGTTTCAAAATGGTGTAATCGTGTAAACTTTATTACTGAAACTAGAAATCAACTAATTAAGCCGACCAAGAATATATATTTACTGTTTTGAATTTTCTACTCATTTGACTATATCCGTTTCTAAACCGCTCCGCGCTCTCCTGGGGTACTGAAAGCTTAAGAAATACACACCTTGTGATAAGAGCCATTATAAATGCATTTCTTTCCATACAAAACCATTCTGATTCAAATTATTTTTTCTACAGAACACGTTGTTACGTCAGAAAGCCTAAAATACACAGTTGATGACCTCGACAGAAGGAAATCCGGAAGCGGAAATAAAAATCGACCCAAGTCAAATAAATCATCAAATCGAGCGAATTCATCGTCACCCACTCCCGATACACAACTAGAGGTTTGTAAAGTCTTTTTTTGGCGCCCCAGAAGTATGTGTACCAATATGGAGGTAACAAATTTCGTCTATTTTACATCAAGTTTGTGTAAAGAGACTGAAAGCCTATGGACAGGGTATATTCAGGAAATCAATTTTTTGAGGGTGCGTGAAGCTATTAAAAATAAAAATATTTGTCAGATTTGATCTTGCCCGCCGTAATTTAAATATTCACATTTCTTCATTTTGGATATTTACGTTTCATTCACGTATTTTCAACGTGTTTTTTTTTTAATAAAACATACTTTCGTCTTATTATCTGTTATTTGTAGCTTATTGTTAGCTGATTATTTTTGAGGTGGGGCACGAGACTGAAATCTAAAAAGGGGGCGCGGCTCAAAAAGTTTGAAAACCACTGATTAGAACCAATGGCATTGCAGAAACTATTGACTTACAGAAACCATTTTTCAATTGTTGCGTCATTATTATTATTTTTTTTTCAATTTTAGCGTGTCTTCGTCTGGGATCTTGACGAAACCATCATTATATTTCATTCATTGCTGACTTCATCATTCGCTCACAGATATAATAAGGTAAAATACTTTTATGATTGTTTTGATGAGGCTTCTTCTTTATTGATAGACGTATCAGGCCAAAACGATTTGAATAATTATGAATTGTGGATTTGTAGTTCATGTGCAGCTGTGCTATAACATTCTTCCTTGCCATCTACGCTGAATGACGTTGAAATGGCGATTAGGATGCGTCCATGCCTATTTATCCTTAACCTGCCGTCTACATAGAAGCCTAATATATTTTCTTTTTTGTTGGTTTGATAATATAGTCATAGTCAAGTTTATTTTTTCCCATTCAGTAAAAAATAACATACGAAATTAACAAAATACAAAACTGAAAACACATTTTTACTGGGGAAGGGAAGTCGCGGGTAACCAGGAATGGTTATCGAGCAGCGACACCCGACTTGTTATTGTTGTATTAAGACTTGTACTGCTATTTATTGATGGAGGTAGGCGGTCCAAAACAAATTGAATGGTGACCGTACATTTGAACCCACGTACATTTGAACCATGTACATTTGAACCCATGTGTATATCCGCGGGTTCAATCTATATGCGGGTGCTAAAACCCATGGGTTAGGGTTAGTCTGGGTTCAAATATCCGTAGAACAAAAAAAATTCTATAGGTGCAATAGTATGCAGATGCAATTGTCGTGGGTTCAGATGTAATGGAACCGAATTGAATACCATGAATTGTAACACTTGTGCGACTTGAAAATCACACCAGCTGTTTTTGTGATGGACAAATAGATGTATGTGGAGGAGGCCGTTTAAATTGGAATCCATGCATTCATCCCTATTTGTGCTTAGCCTGCTGCATCCATGGCTGCCTAACGGATGCCATTCAAAGTGAAAATGTTTGGTGAAAAATATTTGTAAAAAAAATAGAAAAAAAAACTCTGAAGCCTTGGTTAGATTTATCAAGTATAACACGTTTTATTCTGAAGAGTAAAACGAGTATAAAACGTTGTCCTAATGAAAAATAAGACTTGTAATTTTTTTACTATTTTCAACCAAATTGCCAAAGCACACAAAACGCCATGGGAAAGTGACATCGTTACAGAACCTGGTACAAAATCACTTTCGTTTAAAAATATCTCATGGATGGGCCACGCCTATTTAACGCCCCTATCTACACCCCATGAACGATAGATTATAAATCAGAACATTGTCTAATTCCGGTAGTTTGACACGGGTGAAAGAAAATGCCCCATTTTTCAAACGGGGTGGAATTTTCCCACACCCCCTGTGCAGAGCGTAGATTAATGGCATAGTATCTTTGTTTGTGCAGAACGTAAAGAGCTTAAATCGCGTTAAGGTCAAGCTACCTCTACGATTCGGCTACTTAGCTTTGCCTACCGTAACGTCTTACGAAACGTTGCGCTTTTTGTTAGCTACAGCAGGTGGTAATTAGCTTGTTAATACTAGTTTTTGGTACTCCCGTAGTGTGTATCAGGTCAGGGTTAAGCCATAATTTTATTCCTATTTTCCTTATTTTAGTTCTATTACAAGTTCGGGGACTGTCTGTGTTAGCCAAGTGAATATACCCCCATGCCAACAGGTTCCGTTCCCTTCACACAACTTGATGTAAAATGGCGAACAAAATTAGTTACCTAGTATTGGTACACATACTCCTGAAGCGCTCAAATTCGACACCAGGCCGTGAATTATTTTAATAATATGAAATATTTTCTTGTCCCCGAGTTTGTGTTCCCAAACAATCGAAATTCCTGGATTCGGTTAACTTATTTGAGTAGTGACGCCTCATTAACCGTCATTTCGTAAAATAAGTTTGTTTTTCGTGGATTATCAACACTTAAAACCTCTTTAATCAACCCAAAGCGACCAGAGTTTTTAGAGCGACATAGTGTTTGACGAAATTCAAAATTTTATCGATATAGGATTGAACAGGACTGTAAGAGTGAAACGATTCCTCTAACTTTCTGAAAAACCTTGTTACGTAATTACTAATTAACAAAGCGATAAGAGATGTTAAAACGAATTTTCAAAATGAGTCGATCTTCGATGAAAAAATTATTTTAGGATGAAATCGTCTCCGTTGTCGGTTTGATCAAATTTGCCTAAAACCTCGTCGTTAGCTGACAATTTAATTTACAACGATATCAAATCCAACTTTTTGATTAGATGGCGTAGCGGTTACAGGCTTCGATCTGGAAATGCTGGTGTTGTGGGTTAATTAAAACTAAACGTCTAACACAATGCAAAACAAATTAAATAGGTAATTCCGAATCGAAAGAATTTGATTCTAACAAAAATAGAAGTTCCTCGCGTACCGATGGATACTTTTACAGACGAGTATTGGTAGTGAAAAAATGCTCCATGAAAACACCTTAACACACAACAACATAGAAAAACACCTCGCAATCAGGGCTTGTGAACTTTCTATGACTTCTTTCTTCCAACTAAAATATTGTAGTTTCGACTCATCAGTATCTGTTAGTTCAGAGATTTTCATTCGGTGTGATCCTTATTAGGTAGAAATGATAGAAAGATCTTATGTACTTGCTTTGATCTTATTTTAAACCAAACTTAGACGGATCTCATAGACGCATATAGATAACATCCCACAAATTCCTACATTTTCTAGTTTACCTTTCCAGGCAATTTAATTTTATTTACTTTTCAAATCCTCAAACTAATCCTAAAACACGTTAATGACCGTAACATTTCGTTTCAACGTGGGCAGTCTCGCTCAGAAACAACGAAAGGTCATTGCTAATGAACTAGGAACATACTGTTATAAAGAAAGAAAAAGCAACTTTCATTGCATAGTAAATGTTTAATTTATTTTGTTTTCAAGTGAAATTTGAAGTTATTGATTTCAAAATGAATGTGTTTGGCAATTTCAATAAGACCGAAGAACAATATGGCTGCTCTGATTGTATACTTTACTAATTCACTTCTGCGGTGAAACGAGTCTGCTTTTTTGTAGCCTACGTGTCCAACATCAGACTTCACTTAGTTCTTTTTAACATTTCTGGTGAGAGTCACATGCGAAATACCGAATTTTTTGCTGGCTTTCCTGATGGTCTTTCCATTTTCTACAACTTCCTTCACCACTTGCAGCATTTCTCTTTTTGAAGTTTGATCTCGTAAATTGATCTATACGTCGACGTGGCTGCTTGGTAGAGCTTTGTTCCAAGTCTAAGTGGAAGCGTTGAAAAATAATTGATAACATATATAAGTTCAGACTCCCGTAAATTAAAATTGAGACTGAAATAAGGAAGGAGCACACAAGAAGGGGTGGGAGATGACAAACGTATAACGCTTTAAAGTACTTTAAGTGAGGAAATAATAAAGAGTTATAAAATAGACGAATAGTGAAATTTACCGAGAAAAGTTAGTAACCAATGCGGTAACCGTTGACAACTGACTAAAAATAGCAAGAATTTGAAAATGTTTATAATGTTTAGTAACTCAACCTTTTCGACCTTGGAGCATTTAGCGTCGCTTTCCTGCGATCCGACGAACCGGTATTTTGAGAACGTCAAAATAATATTATTAGACTCGTCTTATATAGGATTATATCTGAAAACCAGATGAAGTTTTCGTATGTATTTCACATAAGGAATATTTAAAGGTTTTGGATATTTCAGCTTTGAACAATTCTTCTCAAAAATTGGAGGAATATTTCGGCGTGTAATATTTCTCTTGCTGAAACGTTGTTGCCCATTCAATCCATACAGGGCACTTTTAGCGGCGCTCCAGAAGTGTCTGTACCAATATGGCGGTAACTAATTTTGTTTTCCTAATTTACATCGAGTTGTGTAAAGGGACTGAAACCTATTCGCCAAAACAGATTCTTCCATTTCTTTTATTTTTTTTGTTAAACGTCCTCACAAAATGACAAAATACCGAAAAAATAGGTTTCGTTTAAAAAATCGTTTAGTGTTTATATTTTGCAAATGTCCCATGACGAAAACTTGAAGTGAAATCGCCGTAAAAGCTGTCAAACATGTTTTGATTTCCGTCTGTTACGAAACAATCATCTTTAAGAAATTGTCATCAACCATTTTTGTTTCGTTATGAGAGTAAGAATTTTTTTTATTTGTTCCCCTATAAAGGATACGGCTCAATCATAGATGGCCAAGCAAGGCCTATCGACTTTTCTAGTCGGTTTAGGCGAGACTGCTGACATGTAGTTCACAAGCGTTTTATATACAGGGTGTTAAAAAGTCCTGTTACAATTTCAATTTTGTTAGGAAGTCAGTTATTCATATATTTCAACTCTCAAGTTTGTTTTATTTTAAAAATGTTTTATCTCATTTAATGCACATTTATATCCACCTTTAGTTGCGTGAAGCACATCAATTTGTTTTACCTATTTAAGAACAATTTTAAGAATATCCTTCACTCGAAATTTATATTCGAAATTTTGACATTATCTCGTTTCACTTGCTTTTTTAGGTTAATCTTCATTAAATTTGAACGATTTAGATTTTCACTTTATGTAAATAGGACGCCAGTTGTTGAATGCCGGTTGATGAAGATATATTTTTCCCAGCAAAAAATCATTTTTCTCAATTGCCTCACAATCCAGTCCATTGTTTGTTAATGAATTACCAATGGTATTTCCTCGTTTCCATGGCGCCAAAACTCTTAATAATGAGGCAACAAACGTAGTAATTTGATATTAAACTCGACCTGACTGTGATGTCATAAAGTCATCTTACTCCAGTTACCAGCTGACAATTTTCACGGTTGTTGCATCATAATGCACCTAATGATGAATTTTAAATTAAGCGTCGTCAAATTGATTTTTAATTTTCGGGAAAATAAATCAAAATTTTCCTTCCGCTTGTGTGAGAATTTATTTTAAAATGTAATAAATTTAAGGCGACAGCACATTTTAGAAAAAGTTTAAAGTCTAAATTATATAGTCCGTGTTAACAATATACAGTTCTCATAAAGTTTCGTCACAATTCGAACTTTGTCATGAAGTAAGTTCTCAATATACCTTAACCAGGTTTTGTTTTATTCGAATCGGTGTTAAACAAGTTTATTTACCTTCATGTAAATACACCTGTAGGGCCAACAATCTATATATGGTATCCATAAATTCCATTTGCAATTTAAAAATTTGACGACCCTATGAACACACTGTACATTACGCTAAACCAAAAAATCAATCACTCAAGATAAAATTGTATTTGAATTGAAATGTCGCCTCATTTCCTTTTATTTGTGAGCCTATAATATTAAAAATACCACCATATACACTTAAAATAATCACGCGCGAAGAAATATGAACAATAGCAAACATAAGCATACATATTTAAAGGTCGTCATAATAGAAAATAAAGGAATGCCCTACTACAAAATTTTCTTTGTTATACTTTTTAAAATAAATAACGAATAGATATTAGATCAGATAGGAACAATGAAATATTTGTGCTCGCTTAGATTCTTAGAATTTCGTATTCGATAAAAGTTTTTTTTTCGTGATGTGTTTTGCACACTCTCTTCATACAAGGCTCGAGACAAAAAAGAACATCAACATATTTATGTCTTATATGCCAATGTAACAGAAATCGTTCATATGAAATAAGCTTATATTATTGTGCATTAAGGTTCGCTGTCTAGTTTCAATGTTGTTGGATAGTCTGAATAAATATTTCAATCTTTCTGACTTTTTTTCGAGCAGAAAAAATATTGACGGAATAAATTTTGACAGAAAAATTTGACTTGTCCTTCCAAATCGAAAAATACTGAATAATTGATTTTAATTGCGGGAAGTGACAAGGTCGTGACCCTCTAGTAGCGACACCCAACTCCACGTATGCGGAAGGGGTTCTCCAATACCAATGAAATTCGATTATCGTATTGTATAATATATTTTTTATTGTGTTTTTTACACACGTTCGCTATGATCAAGGCTTTAGGTTAGCAGTCGCTGTTACAAATCACTATTACGGTATTTATATAGAAAGATTATTTGGAGGTGATACTCAACTTTTGCGCGGAGAAGGCTTGGATATATCGGATGCGTGTAGGATTGAAATTCCTTTATTCGAAATTATTTAATAAATTATCCATGTTTTTTGAATTTTTTGAACTTACATTATCGTTACCTATTCTTACATATCTACATTCACATTTGAATGATTCTAATACTGTATAATGGTCCATACGCGAGGAGATTGTGAGCTTCCCAAAATTGTATATTCAGTGTATATATATGCTGGCTAATTTAGAGACCTCTTAGGAGAAGAGGTGTGCGAACAATACTATCGCTATTCTACTCATAAGTACCATGATTTTAGGTCGAAGTTTATTAAAAACAGCATTTTCAAACACACCTTCTTTATAAAAATCTTTAATTTTGTGCCATTAATTTTCGTAAACTTAATCTATCAGGCAATCAAAATTTCACACAGCGATTTAGCCGAGAAAATCGGCCTTGTCATTCTAAATAAATCGTTTTCAATTATTCTGCGACCACAAAGTAAAATATGCGCATTATGTGGTATTCAATCCTTTTCCGGGGGCTCAAATTTCCACACGGAAAATATTGTGCTGCCCTCGGGCGTGTGGGAATGATAACGCTTGTTATTCTGACAATTTTTGTAATGTCGCGCACTGGTGCGAATTTATTGAATGAGGTGCCGTATTAGGATGACGCATAAACGCACTATTATTGTATTAGCGCATATTTAACTCAGAAGCGCTACTGGGAGATCAAAAATAAAACCCAGGTCACAGGACATATTCTAAATAGGAACCTCCAGAAGTATGCGCACCAAGATGGCGCACAACCTGAACATAGTAGGTGTATACCGGTTATGATTTAGGTTGTGCGACATCTTGGTGCGCATACTACTGCAGCACCCTAAATAGAACATAACTTTTGTCCAAAGCAGCCATAAATTACTGGAACTTTTGGGTACAATTATACACAAACACAAATTCGAGTGCTAAATAAATTTTCCTCATCCCAGTAGAAGTAAATCGAAAATATATGGGTTGGTTTCTGGGTCGTCCTGTATTACTGATACATTGATTCCAAGTTATACCGGACATATATCGTTGGCAATGTGTCGTTGCTGCAGCTGTGAATTCCATTTCCCATTCTAAGTCAGACCATTTGCCTTTTGACTTAGAATTGGAAATGTTCTACCTTCAACTCTTCTATGACGTTATGATATGACGTCACGAGTTTGAGAAACCTGGTTTAACAGTAATAAATACCAAAAATTTATAGACTTAACAGTACATATTTTATTCTATTTTCCCAGGACGCAACTCTCTCCTGCAGCCTTGGTCTACGTATGGAAGAATTGATATTCAATTTAGCCGACACTCATTTGTTTTTCAATGACTTAGAGGTAGGATTCATTTATTTACTATATGATTTCACTATTCGATTTTTCGGATCTATCGAAGTACACGCCCACAAATACTTCCAGTTGGCCTGGCTTAACAATTTAGCATATGTCGTTCCTAACCCCCACCTGACTACATCATTCAAAAATTACGTCAGAGTGATGTAATAAGGCCCGCGAACACAAATAGATGGTCGTCTAGAACGCACAGACGATCATTCGAAATCGGACAATCGTAGCTATACTTTGGCAAGCATTATGACGTGATTGTGACGTCGTAGTGACGTAATTTTTGGACGACGTAGTCAGGTGGGGGTTAGGAATGTTATATGCAAAAATCATTATGCTACGCCCATAGAAGTACTTGTGGGAGCGTACTACGTGACACCCTATTTTCCCAACTGAGCTTCAATACGTATTTGCTAATATATAGAAATAGAATATGATTTCATTCGAGTTACACGACCAGAAATATCGATTTGATAACGCCTATATTTCAAGATAATTTCATCATTTTTTTTTTCAAATAGGAATGCGACCAAGTCCACATTGACGACATTTCTTCTGACGACAACGGTCAAGATCTCACAAATTATAATTTCGGTACCGACGGCTTCAGAGCGACATCTGGCGGCGTTTGTGTGGCCGGTGGAGTTCGAGGTGGAGTCGATTGGATGCGCAAGCTTGCTTTTCGTTACAGACGCATCAAGGAGATTTATGAAAGATATGCTAACAATGTCGGCTCTCTACTGGCACCTCACGACAGAGAAACATGGCTCCAAATAAGACAAGATCTTGAAACAGTCACGGATTCATGGCTCACTTTGGCAATGAAGTCACTAAACATAATTAATCAAAGGTAACATAGTTATTTTTAAATGAAGTACTGGAATTAGATATTGTGGTATTTATTGTATAAAAAATGTATTCATTATGTATTATCCACAACTAAGCCTATGCTTCTGAAACAAATAACTGGATAAAAAATTCCACGCCCGACGTGGGCTTGTAATTAGGCTTGGGCATTTTCGAATACCTGATGAATTCAGAATCGAATCGAATAATTTTTTTTGACTCGAATCGAATCTTGAATACTTTGGAGATATAAAATTGTATGTAACTTTTTCATTGTATTAGATCCTCCAGACACAAAAATTACTGAAAACATAGAGTACATCACGCAGGCAGATTGCTGAGCGTTCAATACACACAATAAAAAAAAACTTTTTTTATCAATAAATCACTACAGAAAAGCGTTATATGTCAGAATTGCGTTGAAAAAATATGGCTTCAATAGAGAATAAATGAGAAATTTAGCTCGACCTTTGGCGGAAAGAAAAGAAAAAGGCGACGATTCGAAATTTTGCTCTGAACCGATTCGAATAATTTCATATTCGATTCGAACTGCACAGCCCTACTTGTAATCAGACGAGAGGCCGTGGTTCGCCATATGATTGAGCCATTTCATCGGCTTTTCACTCTCCCGGGATAAAAGTGATACTGTTCACTTTCCTGACGTAAAAATGTCCTCTTGTGACCTTTTTAACATATCAATTTTTTCTTCAGACCGAACTGCATTAACGTTCTTGCTACGACAACACAACTGGTACCAGCCCTTGCTAAATTAATGCTTTATGGTCTTGGAGGCGTCTTTAACATAGAAAATATCTATTCTGCGACCAAAATTGGAAAGGAAAGCTGCTTCGAGCGAATTATACAAAGGTTCGGGAGAAATGTGACGTATGTAGCGGTGGGCGATGGACGCGATGAAGAACAGGCGGCTAAAGTGGTAAGTAGTGATTGTGACGTATGGCAGTTGGTTATTGCATAGTGTTTGATACTCATAGTGAAGTAATAATACTGGGTGGTCCAAGGTTGTCGGCTCCGCGGGCCACAAATTTATTTTTCCATTGTTCGCGGGCCACAATAGTGCCAAGAATAGGTAAACAGTGCAAAACAAAACAAACAATTTTATTGTACAAACACATAGTTATCAGGCTAATAGAATCCGATTTGGTTTTTAGTTTTCTATGATGCCTTTATTCTTAGCATATATTTCCGACCAAAAAAATAGAAAAAGCCAGATAACTATTTAGACTGCCAAGCACGTCATTCAACTTCGCTAGTTGCCTCAGCTAGCCATAACATTAGTCAATTCAGTGACATTAGTGATGTAACAATATGTCAAAAGATTTTTCTGGTTAATTTGATTACGAAACAACACGATATGCGATTTATCGAACACTCTCCGAATGTGACGCAGGCCACAGATAATGAAGCGGCGGGCCACATGTGGCTCGCGGGCCTGGGTTTGGACCACTCTGTAAATATTATATAGCGATCGGAGACCGCCGACTTATCGATCTTCCAAAAAACGAGAAAAAAATTCAATTAATTAATACTTCGCTAATTAAAAAAAAATAAATATTTAATTAATTAATAATTCGCTAATTATACGACATAATTCTGTCAAAATCAATGGGCTCCTGGTCCGAGATATGATGAATGCACATGCTAAATTTGGAGCAGATTTCACCTCGCTTTCGTGAGATATCGCGTAACATACGAAAGTGTCTAACAGACAGACAAACAGAAAAATATCTATGAACATACTTACCGATCAAGATCAATAAAATAAGTAACAAGGCATAACAAGCAAATAGACGAAATACCTTTTTTCTTTTGTGACCCATTTTCGTTGCACAAAAAATTATTTGAAAATATTACCAAAAAGCGGTGCTTTTTGAGTTGGTATCTAATCATAGTTTGAAGCTTTATTCACCGAAGTGATTTGATAAAATAATTACTGGGGTTTTAAAGCCTACCTTTTCAAGTTTCACTCTTTGCAGAGCCGATGAAAACAATTGTTAAATCTTCATAGCACCCATTTTATAGTTTTTTAAAAATATATTTCTTTCTCTCTCTTTCAGCACAACATGCCCTTCTGGCGAATCTCAACACATTCCGATCTTATGGCTCTTCATCATGCAATGGAACAAGAATATCTGTGAAATTACGATGCAAAATCTATAAACTCGTCGTGAGGTTACGAGACAAACTCGGCTGCGGGCCGTCGAGGAGATTGATGTTACTAGACAATATTAAACAGAGTGGTGCTTGGAGTTTAAATTTTAAAACCAGAAATTGGATGTTAATGAACAAAAATAGATCACACCTTACGGTACATACATTATGACTGAAATCGTCGAAAATTCCTGTTTTCTTGTTTAACGCATTCGCTCTCGATGGGAAAATTGGTATTTTATGTTAATTATACCATTCCTTTCAACTTAACTAAAATTAGTAGGTTTTCGAGTCTCACCAGATGTTGCTCGGAGATTCAATTGTATTTTAATCTTTAGGGTATCCATATAGTAATAAAACAATTTTTAAAATTGCAAAGGAAATTTATCGATACAATATATTATTTTGGCTCTCACAGATTATGAAGTGAAAATACTCAAACAATTACTGATTAAAAAACAACAAACCTGGTTAAGATATATTGATAAGTGACATCATAACAAAATTAAAATTGTAAAGGAACTTTATGGAAACCCTGTTTAATAGCTACAATATTTTTACATCAGGGCAATACGCAAACGTACGACGTTGTTACATATGGAAAGGGCGTATTATTTTGTTTCGTTATGAAAACATGGGTTGGGGTAAAACAATATTCACATATTTTTACCCTCCCAATACTACATTCTCATCCCTCATTCTGCTTTATTTGAAAAAAAATCGCAAAATTAGGATATTTTTTCATTTCTGGGATTATCATATTTTTTTGTGCCATCATCCATAATTGCCACAATTAGTCTTTAACTTTTATTTATTATTTTAATCCATATTTTAGTGTTATTTTTATGCTTTTTGGTGATTTTTTTGTTATTAATTCCATTTTCTCGTACATATATGGGCCAATTTTAGCCTGAAAACTGTTTTTTGAACATTTTGCGACAAAATTCCGCCAAATTTAATAATATTACACAATGAAATTGTCATCGCAACGGTTTCTGAATGAGATTCAGAGCTGTGGAGCCGAAGTCAGGGAATCGTCATTTTCTGTTGCCATCGGGGTTAATATTTTATTTTCCTGAGTCTTCTAAGTTGCTGTCAAATTATTTTTAATCCGTTATGACTTTTTGGAATGGCTCAGAGATGAATTTTGGGACCTGTTTTGCTGTTCGCAGATGGACTCGATCTTTTTAAGTCTGTGTGTCCAAATTTCCATTATTGCACAAGGCGACCAAAGTCGTTTAAAGTTTCAAAATGGGATTCAGGTTTATTGGGGTCACTGGTCCCAAGGTCGAAGTATTTTCAAATTACCTGGAGTAGACGGAGTCTAAATTTACAATTCCGAAATCGAACACTATCCGAGTCAGCATTTCAGTCATTTAAAAGTCTGATTCGAGATTTTATCGATCCTGGTCGGGCGGATTAAGTTTTCTGAAGTGCCGAACGAATCACGTTTGGTTAGCAACTTTCGAAACATTTCGTTATACCCTGGTACATACAATTCTTCTTGAATGAGGTTTTTTTTCGGGCTCTACAATTCTGATTAAATTCACGCAACCAACAGATTATTCTTGTTGCGCGGCTACTTGAAAATTTTCTATCAGGTGTTAAATGCAGACAGACATTCGTTGCTAATGTACGGGTGGTCGCTAGAAAAGCAGAAAACTTTCAGGCCAATTGAGATCATGAATAAAATGCGTGATTACTCAATTTATTTTCGATACGTTTTTATTTCTTTCATGTTCTAATCTAGACAGTAGTGGGATTAAAATTTTTTGTCAGCCGGTTCCATCATGAAAGTCATATTTTTTCTCCGATTCTGTTACAAATGTCATATTTTTTCAGCAAATAAACTGATTAATGCTAACCGGTTCCGTGAGACGGTTCTATAGAACCGGCTGAATCCGGCTTCTATTTGACATTTTGAGCATCTATGATTGTAATATAACATATACCTTCAAAAAACTTTCTAAAAGTTATTTTTTGTGAGAAAAATTAGCTGTTTACAAATACTTTTTTTAGCGACCACCTTGTATTTTGTTTCAAATTGAAATTCATATTCTTTATAGGAATACAAGTTTTCAGGAAATAAAGAATCTTAAACTTATGATTCACGCATTGATGTTTGTTTAGAGCAGGGGTGGGCAACATACAGCACGCGGGCCGGGTCCGGCACGCGGGCGACAAGATTTTGACCGGCCCGCTGACTCTATCCAACCACACTCAGTAATGTGGTCCGACGCATCATTCATGAAAGTTGCCGATCGTTCTACTTCCACGGCACAGCGAGCTGGTGAAATTAACAATTGCCTTAGTGAACAAACAATTGCGTTAGCCTTAGCACACTTGTTAAACAAATAATATAAGGTCAGAGCAGAGAGCGTTGTAAACATTCCCCACTACTGATATCAGTTATATTTGGAATCTAAAAATAAAAAGGTTTTAGAAATTAGATTTTATATTAAGTTTTATTAACCATGGAATATCCCAAGAAACGTAAAGTTGACAGAGAGTGTCGAGCATTTAACGAAGATTGGATACCGAAGTATTTTTTGTAATAATCCGGCCCGCCGAGGGCTTTATTTCTTCACATCTTGCTGGTTTAGAGGGAAGTCCTTTACCAGAATAGGTTTGTCAACAACTCAGTCTTGAATGCCGAAGCTCGATTATAAATTCGTAAGTCAGTGGCGGGGCGTAAGGGGCGCTCCAGACGTGTCTATACCAATATGTTATATTATTTAAAGAACCGATACCCGGGGAAATGGTAAAATTACATAACCAAGGAAAAGAGAATGTGCTAATACTAATGACTAAACCTCACTCACAACATGACGTAAAATAATTTTATGAATCAATAAAATATATGAGGGTTTCCCTGGTACACATATTACAGGAGTACCGTGTAAGGTGGGCATTTTTAATTTGTGAAGTGATGTCTCAGTTGTTCAAAATGTCACAGAACCGGGCCAATGGCGTCGAGAAGCGTGCCACCGCTGGTCAGCAATGACCACACCGTTTAAGAATGAAAGAGGTGACGACGACGTTTTGTAAGTACGTACTTTCGTACAGAATCAGCGCAGGCTACTTTTGATGTCAGATTTACACGATTCATTATTCGACTACTGCGATTAAAAACAAGGGTTATCGTAGCCTATACCGATGAATATGTTTTCATGCAAATATTATGGCAGCGGACATTAATAAAAAGCCTTTAGTTAGAACTTGTCGGCGACTGAATATAATGTAGTGGAAGTCGATTGATCACTCAGGAGCAAATGTTTGAATTTTAAAAACTTCTTCGTAAAGAAGAAAGGTTGTTGTTATTCATGTGTCTACAATAGACTAAATACGGAGCGGTCAACTTACGAGAAAATGTTCTAGGTTATTTCTCACCTCCGACTTGTTTTTAAGGGACGAAATTCCTTCTATCATGCCACCACCCACAGTTTTATTTCTCTGAATTACATTCTCATTACACTTCACTACTGTAGCTCAATCATGCAAAATTATATTTTCGCAAAAGCGCTGGCGACACCAGTCTTTCAAACGCAATCAAATGTCTCAACCCGGATTTTTTGGTTATAATATATTATATATATATATATATATAGTATAGGATTCACATATTTATCCCGGGGGAGAATGAGCCTATAAGACGACTTCATCATATGTCAAACCACGGCCTCTCGTCCGGTTACCAGTCCATGTTGGGCATGGTGGCAGTAACCAGTTATTTATTTTCAGATTCATGGACTTTGTAAAACGGAAATGTTGTTTAAAGATGATTTGCAGTTCGCGTCTAATTGTACCAGGATCTCAATTTAAAGTTGTTGTTTTTTCAAATAAAATAGACCTGAATGAATGTGGTTTGATTGCTCGTTTTGTTTGTTCTATTTGGAACGTTTCGCGACCGCAGCAGAGTAGATTGCACTGCTATCGAGGACTCGCGTTCTTTTGCGGCAGTTCGAAATTTACGCAGAGGGTGCCATGTCAATGTAGCTCACGATGTGACATATATATTGAAACACTTTTGTTGAAGTGGCGTGAAGCTAATCAAATATATTTGTTAGAATTTTAATCTTCCCTGCCTTGTTTTGGACATTTACATTTCTTTATTGTTCAGAGATTGCGATTTCATTCTCGTATTTTCAACGTGTTTTTTGAATAAAACATACTTTCGTCTTACTATATATATATTTATATGTTATTTGAGGTGGACGCGAGACTCGACAAATTCTGAAAAGGGGGCGTGGCTTAATAAGTTTGGGAACCACTGTTCTAAAATAAAGAAACCAGTTGCTACAAAAGAATCTCACAATTGGTTGCAGTCATTCATAGAACTTTACAAATTGCAAAAATGTCACCTCAAGTGACAAACTCATGGCGATATTTATAGATGTGATAAATTGTTCTAACGGGTGTTAATTAGAACTCTGGATGGATATAAATTCGTGTAGTCTGAGAGGGAAGGTTTAGTATACTAGTTTAAAGGCTTTCGGGGAAATGCGATTTCAGATTTTTAGGCAAACGATTTCAAGGTAATAAACTATACAGAAGACAGCACAGCTGTAGATAGTCAAATATAGGCGCTCCCGAAGTATGTGCACCAAGATGGCGCACAACCTGAACCCTAACCCGGTACACATACTATATTCAGGTTGTGCGCCATCTTGGTGCACATACTTCTGGAGGTCCCAATTATGAGGTAGAAAGTTAAGGTTACCTTGTCTTGTACTAAGACACTAGCGAGCTTTACACTTCTCAGCTTTTTATTTTACGGGTGTTTCCAAATTTAGAGGGTTGGTGAATATTTTGCTATCAGCGATAAAATTATTTGTAAACTTATAAAAATGTGTTACGTAATTGACTGAACATCTTCACTGATATATATGCCAATTTCTGGGTATTCAAATACTGTACAATTATATATATTCAAGTTAGAACTGGAAGTCGTGTCGCACCAAAAAAAAAATAGGTGAGTGTTTAAAATGGCATAGCCTACCTAGAACTTTATAAATTGCAAAATGTCACGTCGTGTGACTAGCTCATGGCGATGTTTATAGATGTAATAATTTGGTTCTAACGGGTGTTAATTTGAATTGTAGATCGATACAAATTCACTTAGGCTGAAAGTAAGGGTTTAGTACGATATAGGGAGATTTATTTTTTGCCAACCAGAAAAGAGGAGCATTGTAACAATAAAAGAATATACAACAACATACGCAAAGTTTTACGGTATAGAATGGGAGAGCGATAAGACCACACGGTCATCTGAATCAGGTTGAAGGCTCGCGGCGGGACACGACCGCCAAGTTATGAACTAGGCCTATACATAATAAAATATCATGGAATATATACAATTACGAGATTATATTTTTGGAAGGCATAGTTACTTGCACCAAGACGCAAGCGTCGATTATATATATATTTTTACTAATTAATTTGACACTTTAATTTTAATACCTGTGGTCATAAATGTAAATACCATGGATGTAAAATTCAGGTAAGTGACAAGAGTAAGAATTTAGAGATAGATTGTTAGTGGACATGCAGATCGCGCCTAATTTTTCACGCAATAGACAAATAGAGAATAGCATGTATTGTGTTCTCTCATTTATTATCCTCTCTCTTCTGTTAAAGCCGCGTGCCCCTAGTATTTACGTGTGTTTATGGATTTTGTTTTAATTATCAGCAGATTTTACAGCTATTTAAATCCAGGCTAATTTTACATACCTGCTATGGTATATTGTCATCTATTGTGTTAATACAATTTTATGAGACGAATTGTTCATCATTTGAGCAAGAAAGTACCGCCAGTTCGTCCTAAAGGAGATCCTGCATCCCCATTTCCTCTACCAGCAAAGGAGTTTGGTGATTTAAGCTTACAAGTCGAGAATCCTTTCTTGGGAGTTCCAAGTCCTGTTTCTCCTGCTGTAAGCCCGACACTCCGAAAAAGAGTAATCACCCATCCAAGCAGGTAAGCATATTTTATTGATTCTGTGTGACGGATAGCTTTCTCATACCAACCGTAAAACACGCTTAAATCCTAAGATCCTATCGGGCGTCTACTGGATATGTCAGGTCGCATCGACGTGCTTTTTCAATATATATAGATTTTTCATGTTAGTATCAATTACTGTAAGGTTTAATCCAGCGGTTCTCAAAAGGAGCAATTTGCGAAGTACGCCCAAAAAATCAACAGAATTGTATTCGACGTAACTAGTATATGTTTGAATATTTTACATATTGTATTTATTACAAATCTTTTATTGTTACTTATTTAAAATGCAGTGTATATAATGAATTCAATTTTTTTTATTCATTTTACCTTTTTTTGTTGTTTACTTCCTATTACGTAGTGTCTGGCTTTACTGTTGCACAACATTACAGGTAGACATTACGTGCTTCAATTTTGCGAGCTGCAGTTCCCTTATCTTCCAAGCCGAGTTTAGCCAACGCGATGAATTTTTCAAGTGTTTCAAAATCAGGTAGAGGTGGATAAGGATAGTTTACATTTTGTATTAAATCCTCAGGCCCACATGTTTAAAAACGTTAAAGGCATAATGCACATATGAACGATCACAAAACTGAGTTTCATTTGAAGGCAGCAGTTTTTTTTTCTGTAAGTACGTCGTGGGTTTTTCCCCGGATAATTTGGCGCCGCGCGAACAAAAAAGGTTGGAACCGCTGACCCAATCACTTGTGTCACTGCTCGATTCATAGGTTCGGCACCATGTAATGTCATGTTTACCTCTTTTTGTATTGTGTACGTACAAAGTGTATTTTCTGTATATTGGAACCATGAGAATACTGCATATTCTCAATAATTGGAATAACATTTTCTGATCGTCACTTTTTGCATCTTTCTGATTGGCCAATGTCACGAAGTAAACAAGGAAGTCGATGCTCGGGGAAAGGTCCATTTTGCTCGCTATCGAGGTTAATCGGTCGAAATAATCCGGATTGCTGCTCTGAGACTAGCCTAGTTGAATCGACGCTCGGTCTTGTTTTTGTTGAAGGCGCGAGTTTACGGTGATTTAACTTCTGAACGAGCTAGTACGGGTACCGGTAGCAGATATTTGGTGAACAAGATATTTATTTTGAAATCCTTGTTGTGAACATGGCGAGGCGTAAGTGGACACCTGACGAAGCGAGAAATCTTATTCTGGAAGGAATAATAGGGGAACCTGATTCTGATGATGCTTTTAACTACGAAGGTACGGTGCCGGTATGATTTGTCAATTTCTGGTTTTTTGACATTAATAACACAAAATTTAATGTTAATTCATTGCTCAATCGTCATTCTGCAATTGAACCCCCTATCGCCAAAAAACTCAATCAGATCTCGCACGGCAATTTTTTTTTCAACAAGCAATTAATCATATTCACCTATGGCTCCTAAAGAGCAAAAATAATTGCGATATTGTGTCAAAAAAGCTGTTGAACAAAGAACACATATTACACCACACTGTAAAAGTGTTGATTACCAATGGTTAATCGTGTTGCGCAATCTGTGACGTCAGTCTCGTTTCTTTTTAGCCACACCTCGTATTTCTTTCTCTTGCTCCATCTTTTCGTTTTTCAATAGATTTTGCGTTTTAAACACATTTGATTGGGATAGATATATAGAACGGTCGGCCAGTCAATGTGCTGGCGGCCCAAGGGAGTCACGTCTAGAGACTAGCTCAATGAAATCTTGTGTAGCCTATGTCACTTGGCCTAAACGCAGTTGATTATTTGTTTCTGTTAGATTCCGTTTATTATATGTGCGATAGATTAATGTTGTTAGATTCCGTTTATGATATGTGCGATAGATTAATGCTCTTGGTAAACGGGAGTTATGGGCCTGTACCTTGGAGATCATGTGTAAACGCGCCGACGGGCAACATCGACTCCATAGTTAGGAATCTTGTTTTAATGAAAATGGCGGATGTTGTTATTCCCTGGCAGAACCGACGTAATTTATAAGTGATCGGTATTTTTTTCACGTTTTTTATGTCACAGGCTCGCATGCCCTCTCAATAGCTCTTAACGTGGACTATATAAAGTCATTTGTTATTCCTCCTAAAGTTATTCTAGCCCAATATTAGATCCCAAGCAAAAATGCATCATGAACCAGATTATCACTCTTTGTGACGTCGACAGACGAAAGGTAATCTTTACGTCAAGTCTTCAACAAAGGCACGTTGATTTTGCTTGGCCAGGCATAGCGTTCAAGTACGTAAAATGTTTGTTGCCCTAGTCTGGCGGATCGAAAAAGTTCTGCGGAGACCGCACTGACAGAGTTATGCTTTGAAGATACCTTCGGTAATTGATTAGATCTACTGTATAAAGCCTCAAACACTGATGAAGGCAGTCACTAAAATTTGAGAAAAACACCCTCGCCGCGTTTTGAAATAACAAATTAGTTGTTATCAACTATGGGTTAGCAATATTTAGAATTTTCATCGCAATCTGCATTCTCACCTTAACAGAATAATTGCTAAATTTTTTATCATGAGCGGTAGCGGGGGATTTGTCCAAAATATCCATTAATTTTAGAAGTTAGCGACATACCTAGCACGGTGACCGTACATTTGAACTCATGTTTATATCCTCGGGTTCAATCTATATGCGGGTGCTAAACCCCATGGGTTAGGGTTAGTATGGGTTCAAATATCCGTAAAACAAAACAAAAAATTCCATATGTGCAAAAGTAAGCAGGTGCAATTGTCGTGGGTTCCAATGTACACGGGTTCAAATGTAATGGAACCAGCTAGCACTGCTTGTTCACGCGGTATAAGAATTTTTGAGGTCATATATTGGCGTCTAAAGACTTCCCGACATCATACCAATAAGAAGCGTCCTTCGAAAATTATTATAGAAATTTGCTTCACTTTATGTACTTCAATTTTACCGTAGTTTGGCCAAACTTTTAACTATTCTTGTTTCGCGCGTTTAGTTAAACGAAAAACCTTATTGTGCCGAAGTTCGAAAATTGTGTGCAGTTATCCTACTGGAAAGATTCACATATGGTTTTGTTGCCGAAGTCTGGTCCTTATTTCAGCGTAATAGAATTGTCATTTTCAGCATATCCAAGTTAGTGAAAGATGATTCATTTTAAATTCTACTTTTAAACTACCTTTCCGTAAAATTTTGACAATCTTCTGATTACCCTGCGCGACAGCGCGAGGGAACTGTTGACTCCTCGCAATGTGGTCACTCCGCCATGTAAGTCCGCATTTTGAATAAACTATTTTATTATTATTAATTTGAAGTGCGTTATAAGAACAACCAGCCAAATTTTCAAGTTCAGGGATCTGAAACAATCATCTGGGAATAATCCCATACCCGATATTGGCTGGTAGCCGGACAACAGGTCATAGTTCGCAATGTGATGAGCCATTTTTTCGTTCTTCTTTTACCCCGGGATAAATGTGTGAATTCTATCTGAACATATCAAAATTATTGCTGTGTTAAACGTTTTTCAATTTTTCGTTCTCAAAACCTTTACTAATTCTTCATATTTGCGGGAAATCACTTGCCGAGCTTACGTTCGAAGGCATATTTAAAGCATCCATTCCGGGTTTTCCCGCTCAGGCTTGCCAACTAGGAGCCGTTTGATAATTTGATTCGGATTATGATAATGACTTTTCGTTAATTTTCCCGTCCCGAGGATTGATAATCCTTCCCGAACTGCCCACCACTCAACATGTTTGTTTATATTTCACGCTCCAATGATTTGTTCCCAAATAACGGAGGTCATATCATTTTGCTACAGTTGCCAGACCGCGTAATGTTATAAATCCTGAAATCAGACATATCTTCGTATATTAGATTTTAAATTGAGTTGTACGTTCAGCTCGAAATAATAAGTTGGATGATAATGTATTATTGCTATTGTATGGTATATAGGCATGTAACAATATTGTACATGTACGGTACCGCTAGTTGCAGAAAACTGTGCAAATTCTGAATTTGCAGATTGGTGCATTTCCATCCTGCCATCCTACAGGGGTGGTGACTCCTTTAAGGCCCATGGGCCGGGGCCACGGCCCATCTAATTGGGCCACATGGGCCGTGGCCCATCAAGCTATGGGCCGCGGCCCATCAGAAAAAATTCAATTGTCTTTCCAAAATTTTCAATTCTTACAAAATTGTCAATATTGGAACAAAAAAAAAATCGCGGGATGCCACCAAACCTTTTTCTTACGATAAGCCTTTACATAACAAGAGAGCTATGCTCAAATATATGGACACGTAGCGCCACCCAGTTGGAATAATTTTCATGACGTCATAGCGAAAAAAAAAGTAATAGCCTTCTGGAGAAAAATTTTATCTTCAACCACTAAAAATTTCAAAGCAATTGGTTCAGTATTCGAAGAGAAAAGCGATTTCTTCAAAACGTGTCAAAGAACAAGGACAACATAATATTGAAACGATCGCTATGTCCACTACGTGTCCAAAAATAAAGCAAAATACGAAGCTACAGAAAAAGATACACCTGAAGTATGTGTACCAGGTTAGGGCCACGACGAAATTTAAAATGATGATATTCGATTTTTTCGTAAAATTTTATTTCGTAACTGCTTGTGAATATTCATTTAAAGTCCAGACTACTGCGGAATTTTAGTATACCGTAAGTTTCGACTCCATAATCAGCAGTAGACGATAAAATACCGTAATAGATAAAAACAACAACAAAAAAACTGAATATAGAATCGGGAGAGCAAACGCCGTTAGTTCCACTTCAAAAATAAGGAATTTATACCTGTTATAAATGACTCCAAATGTCCAAATCCTGCAATCAAAATGACAGACGATAAAATAATTCAAGTAGGCTAATTGATAAAAACTGAATAAAAAACGGGACAGCAAACAAAACTTCAAGTAAGATTTTGAGAGAACAGAATTCAATGCAAGTGAGAAATATTTCAGCCTGAGAAGGTGGCATTAAATAAACTAGAGACAGAGATCAGGAGATAGATAATTCAGTAATTTAATTTTTGGGAACTCGTTTTGCTTTAGTCTACCTGTATTCGTTTGGTTTGGAGTAGGAGAGTCTGGCATTCTGGGGTCTCATGTAGTTTCGTACCTAACGTACTTCTAGTGGGCGTAGCATAACTATTTTTTCACGTGTCAATCCTGACAACACCATTCAAAAATGACGTCACTACGTCGTAACAGTGACGTAATAGAGCCCTTCAAACTATACGAACTGTCATCCAAGACGCGCAGACAAGAACCAGAAATTGAACAGCTATTTCTCTTGTTTTCTTGTCGCAATGATCCAGATAGGAGAGAGATTGCTGACGTTAGTAAGTTCTTCATCATCGGCACCGATGCCATTTCGATCGGACGTGTATTTGGCAAGCTCTAGGTTGTAATTGTAACGTCGTAGTGACTTAATTTTTGGATGGCGAAGTCAGGTGGGGGTTAGAATTGACTTGTCAAAAAATTGTTATGCTACGCCTATTAGAAGAACGTTAGGTACGAAACTACACGAAACCCAAAGTCTGCTGGTTACTTTGGTATACTTACCGTAGTCTCTAAGGGTGAAGGTAGGGAAGCCCCTTTTACAGTTTTAAAATTTTATTAAGATTGAATTGTTAAATACTGTAATATGCGATCTTAATGAAGGCCCAATTCTGCAATTAGAGAATATCGTATCATATAATTTCACTTATATCCATATACAGATATATATAACTGTTGGCAATGGCAACTTTTTTGAATTGTGACAGAGATAAAATAAATTATCTATATTCTATTTTACTTTGTTATCCTAAAATATTATTTCCAAATGTTGAAGCTTTTTGTCTCAATATAACATTATAAATGACTACTCCTGTTGCCGTGGATACCACTGTTGCTTCAAAAGTTCCTTTCGGGCAACTTTGCCAATTATTCGAACGAATAAGTCGTGGAAAATCTAATCCAGTGAGGCGTGAAGAATTCCGTAACTTTGTCAAAAAATGGAGAGAACATCATGAAAAATTGCACAGCAAAATTATCACAAATGGATCAATACCAGATGATTCTTTTTACCCAGCTTTTAGACTCATTGCACCACAATTAGATCGGGAGAGGCCTTCCTATGGAGTCAAAGAAACCCTACTGGCGAAATTGTATATTGACGTTCTTGGATTATCAAGAACCAACCCAGATGCAAAAAAATTATTGGAATATAAAAACCCAAAAACGAATACATTAGCTACAGGAGATTTCGCTGAAATCGCTTACATCCATATCTTATCAAAAAGGTGCACAACGCAAGGATCTCTCTCAATACAACAAGTCAATGATAATTTAGATAAACTGGCAATGTATAATGGCGAACGTAAAAAAGAACAAGTACAAAAAACTCTGATGACCCTGATACAAAAAACATCGGCTTCAGAGCAAAAATGGTTGATTAGGATTCTTTTAAAAGACACGAGACTGAAAATTGGGCAGTCAGTACTGATGGCTGAATTTCACCCTGATGCAGAAGAAGTGTTCAACGTCACTACAAATTTACGACAAGTTTGTATGAAACTGATAGATCCATCAATTCGTTTATCAGACACGGAAATTGAATTGTTTCAACCGTTTCGTCCTATGCTTGCTCTCAATGCAAAGTTGACGGAAGTAGAAAACCTGATGGATCATAAACCGTTTTATTTAGAGATAAAATACGACGGCGAAAGAAGTCAAATTCATAAAGAAGGTTTGAAGTATAAATATTTTTCTAGGAGTGGCCGAGAGTATTCAACTGTGTTTGGAGAGGACCCATATTCGGGGTCTTTAACCCCATTTATTCATGATCTGTTTACCCCCAATGTTCGTTCTTGTATATTAGATGGGGAAATGATGGGGTATGACCCAGGTTTGAATCTTTTTATGCAAAAAGGAGGTCAGTTTGATATCAAACATGTTACTGAAGATCACGACCTGCAGCCATGTTTTGTCGCCTATGATTTGCTTTCTTTAAATGGAGAAAATTTGACTTCGAAACCTGTCGCTGAGCGAATGAAAAAATTAGAGTCAATTTTTAAACCTCTTGAAGGTCGAATGCAATTGGCTGAAAGGAAACAGGTATCAACCAATCAGGAAACGCTTGCTTATTTGAATGAAGCAATTGATAGACGTGAGGAGGGGATTATTGTTAAACACCCCCAAGCTCCGTACACTCCCAACAAACGTAAAGGTAGTGGATGGTTTAAAATTAAACCTGAGTACGTTAGTGGAGTGGTAGATGACCTTGATCTTGTTATTGTCGGAGGAAAGTTCGGGGATGGCCGACACGGTAAATTGATCAGCAAATTTATGTTGGCCGTAAGGGATGATAAAAGCCCGAATTTAATTTACAAATCCTTGTGTATGGTCGGATCTGGGTATACTGATAAAGAATTATCAGAGATAACTGAGAAATTGAAACCGCATTTGCGAGTTTTTGAAAAGAGAAAACCTCCTCCATGGCTTATTGTGACAAAAGAAAAGCCAGAAGTGGTTGTTCACCCCGATAATTCTGTTGTGGTACAAGTACGAGCAACTGAAATTACTGAGTCCACAGCATACGCTGCCGGTTGTACATTGAGATTTCCGAGAATAGTTGGAACACGAGATGACAAAAATGCGGCAGATGCTATGGACGTCACGCAACTTACGGAATTAAGAAATATGGCGCAAGGGAAATTGGCAGCACGTCACGCTACACTGACCAAAGAACCCAGTGTCAAAAAACGGAAAATTCGTGTTGAACCATCGGCTGTTGTTTCTGCAAGGTTTCAAGCTACTAATGTAATGGATGTTGAACAGACTTCCAACTCTTTTGAAGATTTTGAATTTTGTGTGATGTCTGGCGTAGCGAATAACAATAAGTCGTCTTTAGAAAAGAAGATTGCGTCACATGGTGGCAGTATTGTTCAAAATCCGAGCTCAGAAACGTATTGTGTAATTGCTCGCGATGAAAAAAATGTTCGTGTACGCAATATTATAAGAAGTGGGAAACACGATGTTGTTAAAGTTTCATGGTTGTTACTTTGCTTGGAGAAAGGAGAGATTGTTCCATTTATGCCAGAAGATATGCTTTTCACATCTGAAAAGACTAAATTAAAGTTCGCAGATAAGTTTGACAAATATGGCGATGAATACACTGAAGATATAGATGTTGAAAAATTGAAACAACTTTTTTCAAAAGTTGAAAATACAGAGGGGTATTCATCTCACTTTCCCCCACCAGATGCGGATGATCGTTTAACCGTTATGCAATGCTGTGCAAATGACGTGTCGTCTCGTTATCATTCGTACGGATTTCATGATCTAAAGACTTCAATTTTTCAGGGTTTTCATTTTTATATAAATGATTGCCTCGTCGTTAATGATCTTACTACGCAATTAAAAACATCAAAATGGAAGGAGGCGAGATCAGTTTCACGATTTTTTAGTGCAATTTTGGACGACACAATATCAGAGAAGACTACTCATGTGATTAGTGATGAATTATCTGAAACTATAGGAAATATTGATGAGATTAAAAACATCAGACGATCTTCAAAAACGAAATTTCATTTAGTTTCAATTGACTGGTTGTTTCAATGTGTCAAGAATGGGAAAGTAGAATCAGAAAGGCCGTATGAAATTTAAATACTGTAATTCAGTCTATGATGAGTCCATGCATCTGAAACAACTGACTAGCTATTTCCCTTACCCGACATGGACAGATACCGTGGTTTGCCATATGATTAAGGCGCGTCATCAATTTCCCTATCCTCTGGGATAAATATGAAAATCCTATCTAATCCATATAATAAATACAGTATGACTCTAAAAAAACGGAACTCAAAAATTTCTTAATCACTCCGACAAAAATAAAGATATTCAACACTTGAATTTCTGTTTGTGTATTATTGAGCCTAACAGTCTTAGTAATCTAGGAATCTGAAGTTATGTTCTGTCCAGGATATGTTCCGAATGACTGTTTTTTTTTGTGTCACCTTATATGGAGACTTTTGACTTTTGTGCTATGATAATTTTATAATATACTTTTAGTGTAGATACAAAAATTTAGGCAAATGCTCAGAGTGAGCATATATATTCATAGCATGATTGATGGAGCACTTATATTGTTATTTTATTTCAACTCATTTATGAACTTTGTTGAGTCATTGTTTTTACTCACTTCAACTCATTTAATATTTCTAGTGAGTCCTACTTTCCTTCTACTTTCTAGTATTTATTCAATAAGGATACAAGGAATCCTATGTAAGGAGTTATATAATGTAAATATCGAGTAATTTATATGGTAGTTCTAATTCAAATATCATAAATCGATGCAGGTATTCAAGACCTAATATATTCATCTGTAAAAGGAAATTTTACTCTTTAATCAAATGAGTAAATTCCAGAATTTGGGGGACCATAAAAATTTTGGAAAAATAATTTTAAATAGTAAATATCTCTATGGTTTGAATTAAGGTTTCTTACTTTTGATTGGAGCAGAAATATTTTTTTACTCAATTTTTGGCGCTCTGGAAGTATTCGTACCAAGATGACGCACAACCTGAACAACCATAATCTGGTACACATACTATGTTCAGGTTGTGCGCCATCTTGGTACGAATACTTTGGGAGCATCCAATTTTCTACTCGTAGTCTTTTATCATTTCCCATTTGCTTGTGGTTAGACTGAACCAGTGGTTCCCAGCTGATTGACCGGAGGCCAAAATTAGAAACGAAAAAATATTCGTGGGGAGCGCCCGCAGGGCGGGAGGGCAGGAGCACACAAATTAGATCATCCCGATCAAATTAAGATACCGCTATATTTAAATTGTTACGAATATACACATTCTCAAACTGTGATAATGATGTAACAATTGCCGGCATCTAGAAATGCAAAAAGGTAAAAATGTGGTAAAAAGGTAAAGTCATAAGTTTTAAACTATTTCACTTAAGCTCGGCGGGCCATATTAAATCGTTACGGGGGCCATAGTTCACTCTTGGTTCACGGTTTGAGAACCACTGGACTAGAAATTGCAACATTGCACAATGTATCTATATCAGTGGTTCCTCCACTTCAGTTGGAACCCACTATTTATTACCACAGCTTATGGCGACCCATTTGACTTTAATAAATTAATAAAACATTGATGGAGGAAACAAATTTATTTTCTCAAACTAAATTTTCAGTGAAGCTAGTGAGAGGATGAGCTTGTTTCTTGCTACTTTCCAAAATAGACTTGACATTTATTTCAATTTCAGATAGTTTTAGACGTAAAGAATTTGAAAGTTGCAGTTTATTTCGAAATTTGCTTTTAATCAAAGCTTTCCACATCTTTTCACGACCCACTAAGATTCCTTTTGCGACCCACCAGTGGGTTGCGACCCATAGTTTGGAAATCTATGTTGTAGAGTAGATGATGAATAAGTTGAGAACACATTTGTAGAAAAAATATATCGCATATTCAAGATCAATAATTTTCAATTTCAATTCACCTTATGTTATTCGTAGAAAGTAATTCATATGTACCGTAATTTATGCTATGATATTGAGCCTACTCTATTCAATTGTTCTTGATGTAGATTGATGAAATATTTTTTCGTAATAATCACATTTATTCACATAATTCCACTGTTCAACCGAAATTGATTTTGTCTACTTTTACTTGAATCGTAAAAAAACATTCTTAGAATATTATATATTTTAGATGATGTTCCAAAAATAACTCCATGTCTGTCTATTATTTCCTATAATTCCGTCCCGTTTCTCTTCTTGATTTCCAAAAGCTCTACTACTTTCTAGTATTTATTCAATTTTTTTATTTTGAAATCATTTTGTTGGACTATTTGCCAGCCCCTGACGTAACCCCCACTCTTTATATTAGTAGCCCATATGCTGTATGAGCGAGCATGATTTCAGTGGTTCGTCATATGATTAAGTCGTCTTATAGGCTTTCCTCTCCCCCTGGATGAATATGTAAATCCTATCCTCATGAATTTTGTGAATGAGAAAAGGATAAAGGGTTGAGAACCTTTTAAGAATAGTATGATATATCAATGCATTTTTCACTACTTTATTTTTTTCTATTAATTTTAGAATTTTTTATTCCTTTAATATTAATTTTCATAGTCAAGTATTTTTTGTTTAGTCCAAGCAGATTTTGCATCCTTGAGAAAATGTCTCCAAAAAAAGTTTGCATCATTGGATCTGGCAACTGGTTAGTATGTTCTGTGCATTACAATTACAAGAGCTTGATATTATATGTTTTATTATCTTTCAAAATCCTATAGAAGCTACAGTTTAAACCTCTGGAATAGACATCACAAACCAAAAATTTGACACCTGTACTGCGACTTACCAGTTAAACATTTACTAAATCAGGTTTTTCATATATATTCCTAAAAGCAGCCTTTCATTCTCTTATGTAGTGTTATTGGTAACCTTGGGATTTTATTATAGTCATAGTGGCTCTATTTTTTTTTATCTCCAAAATCCTTTTGCCAGCTGTAGTTTGGAAAGCTCAAAAGTGGACATTCAAGACTTCACCTGGTCAGTCATGCATTTACTACCGTATATCAAGTTCATTATTAATAATTCTGAACCTGGTAGTACCCTACCTGGTAATGTGTGTACCAGGTTAGGGTTAGCCCATAATTTTATTCCGATTTTCCTTATTTTAGTTCTATTACGAGTTCAGGGACTGTCTGTATCAGCCAAGTGAATATACCCCCTGCCCATAGGCTTTCGTCCCTTTACACAACTTGATGTAAAGTAGGTGAACAAAATTAGTCACCTCCATATTAGTACACGCACTTCTGGAGCGCCCCCTTCCTTACCTCTCCATTTTATTACCTTCTTTAATTTTCATCATTTCACTCACAGGGGTTCGTCAATTGCAAAAATTATTGGTAAAAATGTGGCAACCAACGATGCATTTCACGATCGAGTGAACATGTATGTTTATGAAGAAATGATTAACGGAAGAAAATTAACCGAAATCATCAACCAAGATCATGAAAATGTCAAATATCTTCCTGGACATAAACTGCCAGAAAATATTGTGAGTCGGTTTTTATATCGATTGGAGTTATCCTTCCTTTATGTCTTTGTGCTAGATCTGCTGCTGGACTCGGAGACTGGAGTTTTGCTGCAAAGTGTGAACTAATAATTTTTGGTATATAAGCTGTGATGTCACGCCAGCGACCACTAGAAAAATTGGCCATTTTCAAAGTATCCCCAAAGCCTTATCCCCAAATTTGAAAAAACCGTTTGAGGAAAACATTTCTTGATTTTTTAACGTCTCTAAACTTTTAGCGAAATACTTGGGTGACCATCACTTTAAATTATGATTGAAGAGCACCTAGTTCTTTGTAATATTTTCAAATGAAACTTTATATTAACATTTGCGCTTTGCCTCTGAACATCCCATTCAGTAGTCAAACTTAAAATTTACTGTTTTCAATATTCCAGGTAGCAGTCCCAGATCTTAAAGAAGCTTCCAGAGAGGCCGACATGTTTATTTTTGTTGTTCCACATCAATTCATTGGAGGTCTATGCAATGGAATTAAGGATTGTATCAAACCTGACGCCATTGGAATATCTTTAATTAAGGTGAGATCTGACAATGGTTATTAAGCTTAGATCATCCTGTGTCGGGATTGCGTTCCATAACTAGATGTCATGGTTTGTTCCTATAATTAGGAATTCAGGATACAGGGTGTTAAAAAAGTAAGGCAAAATTAACAGAAGTTAACGTGAAATGCTTCTTAATACATTCAACGACTGACACCGTTTAAGAGTATTGAATTACGGTGAAAGGTCATTTAAACATTTTACGACTGACGCTTTTTGGCAGCTACTTTTATAACGTTGCCATGACAAAAAATTTTACCTTAATTTTGCGCAACTTTTTTAACACCCTGTATATTTTCTTTTCGTTAAGATATATATAATCATATCACCTATGCCAGATCATCACCTCAGATATGTAATATGTTAACCAGAAAGACACAAGTCATGCTTATTTACCATCATTGACAGATGTCATCTTGTGGGAATGATAATGAATGTAAACACATTACTACTGGGAATACCACCGGCTCAGTGGTGTAGCGCATCGTGCTAAGTGTTAGGAATATGCTCGCTACTGCCTACCGCACCTCTAATTAATCTGCATGGTTTCGCAGGTTTGAATCCCTTGCGGGGATAATTATTTGCGAGAGGTTTGCTGGCCTCCTCGCCGCCGTAAGGTGGTTCACATAACCGCTGGACGGTTACGACTTCCTCCACCATCAATCCATGCTTTTGAAAAACAAATAACTGGCTAATTAATCCCATACCTGACATGGACTGGTATCTGGACGAGAGGCCGTGGTTCGCCATATGGTTAAGACGTCTTGGTGCCTTTTCTCTCCCGTAAGATAAATGTGTAAATTCAGGTAAAGATCCTTGTTTGGCTCGTATAAAAAAATGATTCTCAACTTTTGTTGAATCTATTCTCTTTTTTTTTCAGGGTGTTGATCATTCGGACAAAGGACTTCGTTTAATCAGTACCATAATCCAGGAAATCTTGTCAATTGACGTCAGCGTTCTTATGGGTGCCAACATTGCTCATGAAGTCGCGGACCAAATGTTTTGCGAAACGACCATTGGGTGTCGCTCTATGCCAAATGGACAATTGTTCAAACAACTCTTACAGTCGCCAGATTTTAGAATCTGTGTTGTTGATGACCTCGAGACTGTTGAAATATGTGGGGCACTTAAGGTATGAAATTTTGTTTCAGTAGAATGGCGCTTCACCTAAACTTTTCCCTCAGCATATTGAATTTGATCATTAAATAACAAGTTTTAAAGGCAAGCAAAGAAGATATAACATTTAGAAAACAACACATACATTTACTGACACACTCAAAATTGTCTTACATTACACCAGTTCACTATGACATATTTCGGGATCCACTGCTGTAACGTATCAAAGATCGTGAAAATTGAACATTTTTCAAACTATTTCATATTATATTTCAGAATGTTGTCGCATGTGGTGCTGGCTTCGTTGATGGGCTTGGATTCGGTGACAACACTAAAGCTGCTGTGATTAGGCTTGGGCTTATGGAAATGATGAAATTCTCGAAGGTGAGAACATCCATCCTTGCTGTGTTATAAACGGGGTTGTCATCAATATGAACCCAAAAATATGGGTTTTTCAATAGTCTTGGGGTCTAAAATGCGTTCCAAGCTATGAAAAATTGGTTTGTATGATACAGAATTTTTTTTTAAACTTTCAAGGCGGGGGGAGGGGTGTGGCCCTGAACTACAGACTGGTGATTACCAACAAGCTAAAAAAAATTCAGTTGTATTTCTGTTATTACTTATCTTTAGATCGGTACTTATCGATCTTTAGATCTTCAGATCGGTAAGTATGTTGATGGGTATTTGTCTGTCTGTCTGTCTGTCTGTTAGATGCACGCGATATCTCACGAAGGCGTGGTTGAATCTGCTCCAAATTTTGCATGATCATTTATCATATCTCGGACCAGAAGCTTATTGATTTTGGATGAATTATGTCGTATAATTAGCGAGTTATTAATTAATTAGTGATGGGACACGTGGTGTCACTATAGAGTCATGAATCGAAACCGCAGTTTTGATCGATAAGTCTTCGGTTTCTGACCGATATTCTCGTTTCTCTTTTCTTTTTAACATTAATTTTAATTGATTTGATATCTTTATTATCAAGGTGGGAAAGTTTACAGAGAACGAAGTTAACCTATGAATCGTTTTGTTTAAATATTTTGGGTTTTATTCTTGATGTATAAAAACTTGATAGACTTGACTCCAGCTCCACTACCCTGTTTAGAACTTTATAAATAATTCCTTGTCCAAGTTTTTAATACACAGCTCAGTGGTGTGGCGTACCGTGCTAAGCGATAGGAATATGCTCGCCATTGTATCTCTGATTACCCTGCGTGGGTTCGTAGGTTCGAATCCTGTGGGAGATACTTATGTACGAGAAGATTGCTCAACTCATTGTCGTAGTGTGGTTCATGTAACTGCTATCTGAAACAAATAACTGGCTCACTCATCCCATACTTGACATGGACTGGTAACCAAACGATATGCCATGGTTTACCTTATAATAAACTCTTCCCATCGATTTTCCTTTCTCCCGGGAATACAAATATGTAAATTTTATCTTATTTCTTCTTATCCATATCCAGGTATTTTTCGCTGATTCAAATCCACAGACATCAACCTTCCTTGAATCTTGTGGAATCGCCGACCTTGTTACAACCTGCTATGGTGGACGGAATAGGAAAGTATCAGAGGCATTTGTGAAGACAGGAAAGGTAGGCGCTGTAATATAACTTGCAAATTCATGTAGTTATTTGTTTATACCAATGATTCCCTCTATATCGAATTATCAAAAGCTCGATCATCCCTTCCGTAAATATACAGTAGTCAATGTCATATCATTATAATCGGTGCTCCCGAAGTATGCGAACCAAGATGGCAGACATCCGAACGTAACATGGGTAACAGGTTAGGGTTAGGCGATAATTTTTTTCCAATTTTCCTTATTTTAGTCTTATTATCAGTTCGAAGACTAGCCAAGAGCCTCCCGTAGTATTTATACCTAAAATTATGGCCTAACCCTAACCTAGTACACATATTACATTCCGATGTCCGCCATCTTGGTTCGCATACTTCGGGAGCCCCTTATAATCTTTCCTTTATCTGAAATAGTGCTAAAACTAGCACCTATTGCATTCTCCGATTCGACTTTGAGATGCCAAACTTGCGCAAGCACAGCATTTCAGCATACAATCTGTTTGCTTTAAGACGATTTTAAATTCGTAGAATTCAAGTTGGGTCATGCAGAATTATTGAGATAAACATTGCTCAAATCAATTCTTAATTTTATTTTGTAGGATGTAATATGACTTGCAAATCTATGTTGGTATTTATTTATACCAGTGATTCCAAAACTTTTTATCATCGTTCCCCCATGTCGAATTACCAATTACCTACCTTACATAAAAATGCAGTAGTCATATCTGTACTGTATCTCGACTGTACACCACCAGGGATGCCTAAAACGACTACAAGCATCAGGGCAAGAGTAACCATGGAAACAGCAGCAAAACAAATCGTATACATTCCAAATTAAATACATTCGAGAAATAATATTCAATTTATTAAGTTCTTGATTTTAGAAAGAATATAGATTATTTTTATTCGAAACTGTGTTTTTAAAGATTTATTATCTTATGATTAAATTCAATTTCTACCAATTCTACCCTACTAAATTCAATTTACAGTTGTCTTCAAGAATTTTTCTTGTAGAACAGACCCAGTTCAGAATATATTAGATATTTTATATTCGAAAAGATTATTTTAGATTGTATTCAGAATACAATGTTTTTCGATTTTGTCCATCCGTGGTGTGCACTGTAATATAACTTGCAAATCCATGTAGTTATTTGTTAACACTAATGGTTCCCAAACTTTTCCAATATCGTTGCCCCTATATCGAATCACCAAAAGCTTGAATATTGTTATCATGCCCCTACTAACTAGATGACTAGGCTGACTGACTGACACTCGTCTTTTTTTTTTTAAATAGTTGTGACCCCTCCATTGAACCACTGATTCAATGTATTTAATGTATGGTGAAAAAATAAACCACTGATTACTAATTTGAACATCCCTGCCGAACATTTTCTCTTATTTTCAGAGTATTGAGGAACTAGAGCAAGAAATGTTGAACGGACAAAAGTTACAAGGCCCTCCCACTGCAGCCGAGATTGTTGCTGTGCTGAAGTCTATGAATATTGACTTGAACGAGTGAGTGTCTTAGATTGGGTAGTTGTTAAGAAATAGAAAGTTTGTTTGCGAGCTTTGATTACATCATGTGGGTGCAAATGTACGCGATTACAATTGTACATGGGTGCAAATGTCGGTACTACTGTCAGAAGTATGTAACCAAGATGGCGGACACCGGAACGCAGTATGTGTATCAGGTTAGGGTTAGGTTATAATTTTAGGTACAAATACTACGGGAGTCACTTGGCTAGTCTCCGAACTCGCAATAAAACTAAAATAAGGAAATTTGGAATAAAATTGTGGCCTAAACTTAGCCTGGTACACATACTACGTTCCGATGTCCGCCATCTTAGTTCCCATCAAACATTTTTAGACTCTTAAAAACCCACATTTTCCCACTAACTGTTGCGGTCAAACTTGGCAATCAGGAATTTCAGAATCTCTCACCTGAAAATTCCTGGTCATGTCCCTGGCTAATATAGATCGAGTTTGGAAAGTCAACTATGACAGTTACCATTTCATATGCAAAGTATGGTGGAGGAATCCATAATTGAAATCCTTAGCGACATTTGAGCGCTCATAAGCAGTGCTCGATACGTATTTTAGCACCTCAAAGAACACAATTGAGAGTACAAATTACTGCTCGGAAAGCGTTTGTGGCCTTATATAGAAATTAAACACTATTACCGGTACCTAATGTTTCAGAAAGCTTATGTAGGTTCTATAATTTTGTCATCCTTATATACAGGTATCCTCTATTCACCGCTGTGCAACGAATCTGCTACGAAGGCTTGCCACCCTCTGAATTCATCAGATGTCTTCAGAACCATCCAGAACATATGTAATTTGTAGTCTGTTATATTTATCTTGTGTGCTTTATTTATTTTTTTATTTAGCCTTAAATTTATAGTGCCTTTAACTAGAGTTGCCAGATTTTAATACTCTTTGAGTCGAAGTATTGCAATCAACAGGGAAGCCCTTATAATATCTAGTGTCTGTTCTAGTGGTTTCCAAACCGCGGCCCTTTGGCCAAAATGGTGTTTCAATCAGTTTCTGAAAACTGAAAAAACTAATGAAATCACCGCTTTCTTATGTTTCCCTGCATTTGCAGATTCAGACACACTGAGCACAAATTTCTATGTATCCCCTGTTAAGCATGACTCAATCTATAATATATTCTAAACCAGGGGTTCCCAAGCTTTTTTCTGGATGACCCCAGAGCAGTGTTAACTCTAAGCAAATTATGAGTGCGAAAGTGCTTCGCAGTCGAAAAAAAAAGTGCGAAAGTGCTTTTGCCGATTTTAACAAGTTAGGTGCCCTAGCCTTTCATATAACCCATTTAAAACGGCATAGATACTCGAAAAAGCGCTCCTCCGGTTAATATTATGAATTACAGAGAAGCCTTTTCGTTAAGGGAGTTCCCTTTAAGCGAATTCATGTTTAATTAAAACGCGAATTCATCGGCAACCGAAATGACATCTGCTAACACCTGCCGCGGACAAAACTTCCATGCAATGTATCACGGTGTGCTTACTCGCATAAACAACAAAGACTTTCACATTTGTTACTCCTTCCATCTAACAGACACGAGGCAGGCTGGAAACCATATTAGTTACAGGGTGGATCGTTTGTACAAATCCCGTGCAAAATAATCCCCCCCCCCCCAAATATAAATAGCAATCAACTAATTAGGGTTAGGTGCGCTGGAAATTTAACTTTTCAATTTATCCCTAAACCTAATCTGATAATTATTAATTTGTGATTTTGATCCACTTTGAAAGTCGCCACCCGCTGTTTTAAAAGATAGGTTAACCTACGTTCTCTACGAAATATTACGCAGGATACTCCCCTGTTTTAGGAGATAGGTTGTGACCTACTTTCCTTTCAAACTTTTTCCTCCGAAATATTACACAAGATCACTTTGAAAATCCTCCCGGTTCGTGAACTAGCGTGACCTAATTTCTCATTTACATTTATATTATACTATTTCAGAGCTTACCCAAAGACAAGTAATTTTTAAATGTCGACATGCCTTGGTTTGCGTGCGAGTTAGTTTAAATCGGGCAGAAAACATCATATATTGGCAAAATGTTCAGTAATGTCATGTACTTTCAGCATTCATAAATAGCACTCTTTGTAATGCTGCTGACCTAGTATCAAATATTCGCATCACAACGCCACTTGCGAGGTTCCCATATATTTCAATTACACTAATAGGAACGATGACATCAAAGAGTTTTCTTTTGCTAAGGTACACTAAATATAACGAGGGTGATTCTTGAGAAAAACATGAATATAAAAAATAAACGAATGATATGATAGTGGATCCCAAATAATTTTGAGAGTGTCTCGAAATACCAATCCATTTGATAAATAATTTTTATTCGACCACATGACCGCTGATATCCTGAAAATTAATGTTGAAAGAGAATTACGCATTCTCAGATATCGGACATCCAGTCGCGATATTCAATCGTTTATATGCACAAATCTCACATTAATAGTAATTGCTACCCAAGTTTGTGAAGTTTAGAAACCAACAAACAGAAAATAACTTATCCTAAAACACAATTAAAATTCAGTCGGGAATAAATTCGTCACCAAGACGATGTCATACAAAACAAAAAGATTTGGTCGCGAGAGTTACGTGCGTTGTTTTTTAAGCAGAATGTAAAAAAATTTATAATTAATAAACGGGAGTTACGACGCCCTTAACACATCGTGTGTATTAAACTTCCCTGGTAAGTACTATTATTATTGTACTTATACACCTGTTGTATTATTGTACTTATACACCTGTTGGAGTATTTCGGACAATTTCGAATTTAAAATAAATGAAAACCCGACATATAATAAAGACGCAAAAGAAAAATGAACATTTATGGAAAAAGTTATTATTTAAGAAAGACAATATGATCGTACAATTCCGCCAAAACCTCGATGTTCGCAAGTGAGATGATAAATAAATACTTCCCTGTATTTGATCAATTAACTTTATCGTATCGTTGTTCTGCCAACAAACAGCCGGGTGCAAAATATTTCCGTCCTGTGATATGCTCACAAATATTCTCGATATTAATATCATACCCTCGCGTATGTACTTTCTATTAGCTCTTTAGTGATCCCTTCCATCCTTGGCCAAGTCATGTTTCGAATATGTGAACATTTTATTCGACCATACATGGCCGGCGGGATGTTAAAATTGTAAACAAGAGAGAGGTAAAATCAATCGCGAGTTTCGTTATAACGGCTCGTTTACGAATTGTTGCGCCTGTTATCGTCGAAAATGATTACATTTGTTGTATTTTGAGGCATTTAAGCAGTAATAATTAGGGCATGACATCATCAAAATCGTCAAGTGAGATCTTGAAATTGCAAATTCCGTAAATAGGATTGTGAATTATTCGGTAACAAATTCAGCTTTAATGACCGTCGGGGTATTGTTTTGTTGAAAATTATTATTAATGTGAGAGCGCCAAAAACATACAGTCCATACCGATGCGACTGCAATTTATATGGTCGCAATTGGTGTGGCGCATCTATTAATAGTGTAAAATAAATTAAACGAATATCAATTATAACCAAGCCTGTCAGCGTGTTTATTTTCTGTGGGCAGGAATCGTAAAATACCACCTTGAGACAAATTCACTTCTATTATAAAATCTTAATTTTCAGTTATTATCGTTATACAAATACCGTGTGGCAACTTTTTAATTTATCGTCGACCGAAAAACCGCCCCACACTCGTCCAAACGTGTGTCGAGCTTGAACGACAGGAACAGATTCATCGACGACCTTAATTAGGGAAAATATGTATTTTATTGGGAATGCAAAATAAAAGTAACAAAACGCATTTTTTTGTGATATTACTTTGTATTTTCGGAAACGGGTTGCCGTGAAAGGTAAAATTTGATCTAAATTAATCGCAAAAAGGTTTTATTTTAAATGTAACAAAACACATTTTTCGAGATACAACTGTATTTTCGGATACCGGGTGTCATGAAGAGTAAAATATGATCTGAATTAACCGTAAATAATGTTTCATTCCAAATGTATCATGACGCATTTTTTGCGATATAACTTTGTATTTTCGAGAACGGGGCGTCACGAAAATTATTAATCTAATGTTTTATCTATCGTCTAACTAACGCCTGGAACACATCATTTTCGGGGAGAACTCTAGCCCGCGAAACGTCATTTAATTTAAAATAGAGAATGTTTCACGCATTTCAAAACGGAAAATCACCAGTAAGTGGACAGGGATTCAACCCTCCGGATTCAGTATTCTATATCCCCCCTGTCAGAACTTTCTGAAGAATGGAACAAAGAACCCGTCAAACCGCCGCCGAAGAAGGGGAGTATTTTTTGCACTAATAATTAGGGCGTGACAATATCAAAATCGTCAAGAAACTGTGAATTTGCAAATTCCATAAATAAAATTGTGAATTGCTCGGTAACATTTTAGCTATAATTATCGCCGGGGTATTGTTTTGTTGAAAACACGTTGAAACTTGAGGGAATTAGTTACAATTAGCGCTGACCTCTATTAGGCACTCGAGCACTCGAAAAAAAAGCACTCGAGCCCAATCTTTTTAGCATTAAGTCGCATAAGTAAAATATCCTGTAAAAGAAGTGCTGTTCATTAACGTCATCTCGTCTTATGACCACGCAGAAATGCCTTTATTGCCGAATTATTCAATCACTATTTTAAATCAACATTCAGGATTGTCACAATTTCAGATTTGCGAAGTTTATCACCATAGAAATACATGAGAAAGTTAATTATCGTCTTAATAAATATCTGCATCACGGTATGGACAATAATATTACCATTCCCATAAAATTGGGACGGTAAATTTACAAATCTTGATAGGTAATATTAAAGCCAACGCAAATGTTAATTTGAGTCCTCAATGTCTTCAACAGCTGTTGCCGATGTGAACGAACGGGTAAACCCCAAATATAAAACTTCGATGTCCGCCGACCCACAAGAATTCATATTTGTAAAAAAGAGAGGGCGGGAATATAGATTACCCAAAACCTGGATATCGCCGCCAAAACGATCGGTGACAAGAACAATTAGCGATTACAACGGAATTAACCAGTAAAGGGCTTTGTTGTCGATTTTTCAATGTTTTCACCACGTTTATTCGGTACTCCTTAAAAATATTCGATTCAAAAAAATATTGAATTTTGCCCACCGTCCTCGCATATCAATGAGAAATAGTTGTGTAAATGTTGCAAAATTACGGAAAATGCCACTCCTTTCAACATTGTGATTACAATAAAATGGCACTTAATGGTATTTTGTGAATTTGGTGATTTTGCAAATCTGTGACATGCTGCTAAAAGTTTCGTCTGATTTGAAAATCGTGCAGTTTGGTCACAATTCATCGGAAGTGACTATAACACATAACACTTTTATAGTCATTTTGAATTCATCGATATCATTGATAGTCACATGACCACTCACTTCAAAGAAACGCACTGCACTGCCTATTATTCCAACATCTAGTTTCAATCACCCGGGAGCGTTTTTTGCGGGAGAAGCGGAATCGGTGTGCTTGTATAATAATCATATTATAAACAAGAATTTTGCCGTTAATGCAAAAGCTTTATCTCCTATGTCTGCATCTCATAGGTTAGAATTCCCGTAAATATCGTTATGATATGCAGATTTGAGTTACAAAAGTACTAGTATGTTACTTATTTGTCAACTTAATACTCGAAAATATTTGTTAACTTTAAAATTTTTATTCCATTCAAAATCGGAAAAAAGTGCTATTTCTCTTCAAAATCGGAAAAAAGTGCTATTTCGCAGTCCCTAAAAAAAGTTGCGAAAGTGCTTCGCAATTTTCGCAAAAAAGTGCGCTAATAGTGAACACTGCCCCAGAGACAACTTTCAAGTGTCCAGTGCGACCCCAGGTCAATATATAAGTTTTATAAGAAATTGTAGAGCTTCTTTCACTGGACTATTGAGTTTGGTCATGTGGTGGTATTAAGTCCTAAGCTAAAACTAAACAGTGATGTCAAAATAAGCACCTAGTCTACATTTTCTAAAGCATAAGCATAGAGCGATGCCTATGGCCTGTTTTACAGTAAGCCATGGTACAAACTGCTAAATTTAAAATGGTTTGTCAAATCTTAGATGTTTTGTACATCCATCCTCTACCATACCTCAGCGACCCCACCGACCCCATGACCTGTTTGCGACCCTACCTACTTATCACTCCGACCCAATTCGGGGTCGCGACCCCTGGTTTGGGAACCCCTGTTCTAAACTATCATCTATGAATGGTAGATTTTCTTGGTAGTTTTTGCCATCTCCGAATACAGTCATTATCCAATACTTCCCATACCCCAGTGGTTCTCAAACTTTTCAAGCTGCCCCCCTCCCCCCCCCCCCCCCCCCCCCCACCCCCTTTTTAGAATAAAATAACTAGCTAACAATAAGCTACAAATAACAGATAGTAAAGCGAAAGTATGTTTATTCAAAAAAGACGTTGAAAATACGTGGATGGAACGTAAATAATGAAATAAAAGATGCAATCTAACAAATATTTTTATTTTGAATTAGCTTCATGCCTCTTCAAAAATTTGTGTACGTCCTCTATGTGGGGCATGTCCCACTATTTGAGAACTACTGTTATAACCCATTTGTATATCATTTTACCAAATCTGGCATCCCTAATAACAACAATTAAGAGCCAAAATGTATCTCAGGAATTTAGGTTAAAATTCTTGCATTTACTGTTTTGAATTTTTAAGTTTGCAGACGTGTATTTAGTTATTTTTGTCTGATTTTATGAGTAATTCAGCTAAGCTGGTACTGTTAATTGTTTTACCTTTGTTAATTTAAAATTATAGTTCAAAAAGTGCTTTAATTTTTGTTTGCAACTTATATAATTGTATTTTTTATTTGAAATACTGTTTAAAAATATAAAATTATAGACCTGCAAAATTTAATTTTTAGATTTCAAAATTCAAACCTTTTCTTCAGTTTAAAGATTTTAAATATTTTTTTTTCAAATTGACGTAATCGTAAACTTCTTGTGCACAATTAATCTCAAATAAAAGTTTTCATATTGCAGTTTTTTACACAGCAAATTTACACAAGTAATACCGCCTCTGGAATGCCCAATTTAATATAATCATTTATTCATTTATTATAGTTCTTGTCATATTAACATTATTGACCCAAATCTGCAAAAAAGCTACACCCAAAAAGCAAAAATGAAACATAGCTTTAAAATACATAATTTCCTGCACACATGATTTTTAAATCTTATTTTTGACTAGCTGAATTCATCCACCAAGAAAAATTCACCTGCAAAATTTTTGATTGGAAGAGTCGGCAGAAAAAATCCTTAAATGGTTCAAATTCAAAATTCGTTCATAGTTACCAGATAAACGGATTATTTTCAAATTGTTTTGAAATCTCACAAAGTTCAAAAATTTTCAAATTTCATGAACTTCTCTGTATATTTATCCAACCTAAAAAGGTACAAAATTATTTGCATAGCTTCTTTGATTTAACTGTAAGTAAACGTTTGAAAAACGTAATCCAATTATGAATGCACTGTTTTATTGCTTTCTACTTTGTACAAATTTGCATTGAAACTTCAATGTTATATTTATAGTTCATTCTCTAAAAACTGTGATAAGATCAAAGTAGCATAAAAAGCCATTACGATTTTTTTTAATATTTTCTAATTTAATGATCTGTGTGCCGTAAGTGTAGTCTGTAGTAATATTGTGGACGTTGCCAAAAACAACTGTTTCAATGCATAATAATATATTTGATCTGCAAAGAGACTTGGCATTTTTTATATGACGTCATCAAATTACGTCGTACTATTCTCAGAATATTATAGGCATCAGAAATTAACATTGTAGTCTATTTGAACTTTTCATATGATTATACTGGTACATATCTTTATTTGTTCTAGACATGCAAGGTGTATTTGCTGACAGCATTGCTTTGTTCTTCAATTAAAAGTGTTTTATTATTGAGTTGAAATTTGATTAAATTTTATATCAGTTTGAAACTGGCATGTGTGTTTTGTATAGAACAGAATATTTTGCAGGCTGTCCCAAACGCCCTTTTCTCCTTTTGTTGTGGATAGGTGGCACTGCAGAAATAAAATAATATTACATTAATACCTAGAACAGGCTGATCCAAGATTGGCAGCTCCGCGGGCCACCAAATTACTTTTGCATTGTTCGCGGGCCACAATAGTGCCAAGAACTTCGTTCGTTTAACTTCGCTAGTTGCCTCAGCAAGCCATAACACTAGTCAATTCAGTGACATTAGTGATGCAACAATATGTTAAAAGATTTTTTGGTAAATTTTATGACGAAACAACACGAAATGCGATTTTTTGATTCCTCCTCGAATGCGACGCAAGCCACAGATAATGAAGCGGCGGGCCACATGTGGCCCGCGGGCCTGGGTTTGGACCACCATGACCTAGAATAACACACACATACATTATACATACCAGGAGAGTGCTCAGAACCTCAGCGGTCTTGTGCATGCATCCCGTCTTGAATAATAATAATTGTTCATTTATTTATGTATTACTTAGGGCTTGGAATTTCAGGGAAAACACTTTAACCGTTAACCGGGTAAAATTAACCGGTTAACCGCCGCGTGAAGTTTGGCGTAATAATGATAATTTCAGCTTGTTACGTCACAATGGTTATAAAGCAATTTCGCGTGTTCTTATCCCGGTATCGCTCAAAATTATTCACGAATCGAGATAGTTTCATGATTCCTCTGCTGCAAAAGATAGGCAGCGTGGTTCGGGCATGTGAAAATATTTTAGAAAACCCGATTCCGTTGTTAAACGTCATTTATGTGACAAATTTTGAGTGTTCGATGTGCAAATTCTACTTCGAGATATATATCATAAAGAAAAACGGCATCAACTGCACACTTGTTGTATGGCATTGAATATCCGAATTTGCAATGAAATCGTGAACAATATATTCCGAAATCGACCGAAAACTGATTCTGAATTTATCATTGTAAGTTTTCATTATCAGCAACCTTGGTACTTCCATTATTTTTCACATTTATTGATTCGTTACCCACACAGTTGGTAATATTTTTTTTAATTAAACGCCGCAAGAGATAAATTGCGATGACGTAATCATATTTGACGATATTGTACGGTATGAAGATGATTTGTACCTGCGATGTCAGTTAACGGTTAAAATAAATCATAACCGTTAACCAGCTGAAATCGGTTAACCGGTTAACCATTCCCAGCCCTAGTATTACTATTACGAGACGAATAAACATACATACATACATGTGGAGGAGGAGGGGATTTAATATATACGATTCCATAATATGGGCAGGAACTTCTTTTATTTTACGTTAGCATAAAATAGGACCTATATATATACAAAGTTTTCATAACGAAAAGAACTTTTTACTGGGAACGATTTTCGTGGATGTATGATTCGCACTACATATGAATTGTGAAATTTCTTCGGCAGACAAACACCCAAATTTAAAGAAATTGACTTTGCCCTCATGGCGCTACTTGTAGGACGACGATGCTTTAGTTGCGATTTTGTACTTAGTTAAAGGGTAATAAAATTTTTAAGATGACATCCTTTTTGATCACAAAATCTTGATTTCCATCCGTATCCTAAAATAGTTTTGCCAGACTGCCGTCTGGGTCGGACGTGTTTTTGTTGCTCTGTTAGATAAAAGATCAATCAATGCTGTTGGACTGAGAATGCTACGCGCTGTGTGTTTCGGTATTTACTATTAGATTTGTATCTCGTGATATCAACATGATCAAGGCCCATCCACAGGAATTAAAGAAGTTTATGGATAAAAGATTGGATTTAAAGTTTGTGTTTGGCAGTCGTCGGGTGCGGTCGCATTTTTGAACGGCGCAGAAAGATTAGATTGACAACAATGAACCAGCACTTAAGGAATATCAACAAGTAAAGGCCGAAATATGAAATTACATGGCAGCATAAAGGCAACATACGAACATCATAACAGAATCGAAAGATGATTACATCAGGGATTGATTCAGATATTTTATTTTGTGACAAAGAGTATGATATACTGCTATTTCTAGAAATTCCGCTTGAATACTGAGTATTCAACTATATATGTGTAAATAGTTTGCAGTGTAACTTACCGTGTAACATTTTTAAACATTCATTTAGTGGCATATTTTTGATTTGTTCTCTCTCAACAATGTTGACCACGTCAATGTATCAATTAGGCCATAGGTTCTCAAAGTGCTCCGTACGGAGCCCCAGGGCTCCGCGAGAGAAACCCAGGGGCTCCGCGAGCTATTCGGTTACTTTTCAAAATACTGACTTGGCTAATTTTGTAACTGTTCAAAGAAGCAATAACAGCTTTGATAAAATTGGACAACAATATAGCCTCGAAATATGGCAAAAAGGCGGAATTAAAAAATGACATTATTTATAAGTAGGAGCACAGCCAGGATTCTTAAGAGGGAGGGGTTCAAAATTGGAATTGGAAATTTCTACGCAACATTCTTCATTTAAATTGCATTTAAAGTGTCTTGTCGTAATAATTCTAATTGTGCTCATCGTCACTCACGTTTGATTCGAGATTACTATTAGGATTACTAAAATGAAAGAATACTATTCTAAAACAAGAGAGCTACGCACAAATATATGGACACGTTAGACCAGAGCGAATCAGTCTTTACCGGTACCTTTGACGCTACCGGTACCCTCAAAAAAGTTCTGAATTTCCAGTAGCAAGAATTTTGCCGAATCAAAACGTACAGCCAGTCATGACACTGACTAAAATCCGTGTTCCCATGGATAAAAAATAATACAGCAAAATTTTAGACGAAATATCAAATTTCATAGAATTCACGCAAAATTTTGAAATAAATAAAAGTAATAGCCTTCTAGCGAAGAAATTAATCTTTAACCACTGAAAATTCCAAAGCAATTGGTCCAGTATTCGAAGAGAAAAGCGATTTTTTAAAAACGTGTCAAAGAACAACAACAACATAATATTGAAACGATCGTTATGGCCACTAAACGTGTCCAATAACATAAAATACCCAGGGTCTGGGCAAAATATGAAGGATTGTAATTTATTTTATTGCATGCGGCTAAAAGGTACAACGCATGCACAATTGACTGTGTTTCGATTTCGCAGTTACTATGATGAATAACCAAAGTAAACATAAAACTAAATTTTGTGATTCACAATGTCTATAAAAGTCTGCTGAAACAACACTTATAGTGTTATCTCCCATTTAAGTTTCAGTTTTAATATTTTAGAATGCCGCTTTCCAATCAAGAAATTCGAGTTGCGGATTTACCCCTTTATTAATTATTATTTTTAGTATTTCGTCGCCGATGACTATAATATGATAACATGTTTTTTTACATTGAACTCATAATTCCCCACGAGAACAAAAAAGCAATTATCGTTGTCATTGTGGAACAATACACGTATATGTCAATGGAAATTTTTGATTTAGGAAGAATAAACATCGGCGTAAAGATGTTTAAGGTTTAAAACACGCCATACTGACGAAAACAATCGGCGATTGTAACAAAATGCAATCGCGCGCGTTTTTAGCGCCTTTTAAGTCTTCCAAAAATGTCAAAAGGGAAAAGATTCGACCCCTAATTTATTAATATGTTTGTCAAGTGTCAAATTTATAGCTTTAGTATATATAATTTATCTTTGAAATTTAGATTCATTTATGACTTGTATTAACCCTATTAAAAAGGTGTTGCATTCAAATTAAGTAAAGTACTTTTAACTTACTCAGGAATATTAATTGGAAAGTAACAATTTTAACATTTATTTTGGGGCTCCGTGAATAATGGTCAACCTTTTCAAGGGCTCCGCAACATCAAAAGTTTGAGAACCCCTGAATTAGGCTACAGACCTGCTCACGTGTGATTAGTGTTTTTCCTAATAATTGCTTTTATGAGTGTCCGCACACCGAATTGCCGCCATGGTTTTGCGTTTGTTTGTATATTAAACCACTTATCACCTTTTCCGCAATGCCCAATCTAGCAATCAGTGTAGTTTTTCATGGCTTGGTTTTTCTTAAAGCTTTCATGGCTTCATGAGTGTGACTATCGTCGCAAATTTATAGCATTCCCCTCCCCACACTATCTTTGCATGAGGTTGTAGGTATTGGTCATTATCAACGTAATTGTTGAAAGAGAGTACAACAGCACGAAAGTTTATTACTATCGTGTATTTTGTTTGTTAAGTTTGGCCCAAGCCTCATTTAATTGGGCTTGTGTTTTTGTGTGCGTGCTGGTGGGCAGGCACATGAGATACTTCATGTTTTAAACTTTTTTGTAGGTTTTGCTTGCCCTCCAGAATTCTCCATTTTTAATTTAGGTTTGTTATGGAGTTTTCGAAATAAACATCTATCTATCTAAGTCCAAGCTATGCCCCCCCGTGCAACCTGTCTTGCATAGGACTCCACAATAGCCCGTGCTGATGTCTATCTGCGGCGATACCGGCGGTTTGTTTTTACGTAGTGGTGAGTATGAAAACCAGGGATACGTGATGGTGCATTTTTGTGAGAGTGGATCTTTTCGGCAATGCAGTTGTGCGGGAATGGTGATACTTTGGAAGAAAAACTCTTGGGGCATTTGCTGCCCCCCCCCCCCCCCCCCCCCCGGCCCGTTAGAATTATTTCCTCAACAGAAGAACTGTATACCGGTACTCTTTATTATCTTAAGTGATTTTGAGGTACCGGTATAAAAGCCCTAAAGTTAAAGAGATTCACGTATTTTTGTTTGTTTATTACTGGCCCAAGCCACGTTCAAAAAGGTTAGCCCTAGCCTCACGACTTGACTGTTCTCAACGTTTTTATTGTTGCTTCATTTAATTGGGACGGTTGGCCAGGTAAGTTATGGTGTAAGCTAGAGTACCGGTAGTTTTTGTGTCTTTGTACAGTTGTAATGCGGGGTGCAAAAATGTTTCTTTTATTATGACATGAACTATTATCCTGGTTTTATTTATTGCAGATATGATATTTGAGATGACTGTATGATATTTTCTTGCACATTAGACTGGTCACTGGTAGAAGTCTTTATTCTGTTATCAGTGTATTATTACTTATCGATTTTAATCGGTAAGTATGTTGATAGGTTTTTGTCTGTTAGATGAACGCCATATCTCACGAAAGCGAGATAGAATCTGCTCCAGATTTTGCATGTGCATTCATCATATCTCGGACCAGAAACCTATTGATTTTGGACGAATTATGTCGATGTCGGACGAATACAATTTTTTGACATGTCAAACTTAACCCCCACCTGACTACGCCATCCAAAAATTACGTTACTACAAGGTAATAGAGCCCTTCAAACTATACGAACTGCCATCCAAGACACGCAGACAAGCACCCAAAATCAAACACCTATTTCTCTCGTCGCTACGTTCCCAACAGGAGAGAGATCGATGATGTTAGTCAGTTCTTTATCGTAAGCGCCGATGCCATTTTGGGCGATCATGCGTATATTTGGCAAGCTCTATGACGTGATTGTGATGTCGTAGCGACGTAATTTTTGGATGGTGTAGTCAGGTGGGTGTTAGGATTGATACGCCCACTAGAAGTATGTTAGGTTCGAAATTACATGAGATCCTTATTGGTCACCTGTGGCTTCGCTCAAGCATCATTGTCTTTAATTTCTGATTGATTTCTCATGACTTTGCCCTGAGCGAATATTTATTAAAAAAAAAGTTAAAAACAAATTATTTTATTTAGTCTATGCTTTCATTACAATATCATTTTTTTGCATTCTCCTCTAGTATAAATCTAGAGCGTTTTTATCAAAATTTTAATGATGGAGATTGCATTGGGAGCCACATACTCAAGTTACGAAGAATTTGAATCTGCTTATTATAAGTTTATAAATAAAAACAATTTGGATTTCAAAGTACATCAAAGTAAGTCACTAAAGAACTCATCGTTGTCATATTCTGCGGAAGTTTTGGAGCTTATGAAGCCATTGCGATACCAACATATCGTCTATACATGCTCTATGCGTGGATATGATAAACGGCCAGGATTCTTACAGGCTTGTGGTGCTGTGGTTGATCTACGATTGGATAAACACCTAAAAAAATTGAAAGTGGTAAAATTGTGCCTTGAACATGACGATTCCTGTTGCCAAGTACAGTATTGGAAACGTCGTCAAAATAAGTCTCTAAACGATGAAAAACTTCAAAGTGATGTCCAAATTATTGACATACGAACAGATAGAACCAGGACAACTCCTCGGAGGAAAACTTTTGGTTTCAATCCAAAATACACAGACGATATTTTACATGATAATCAGAAAACTATAAAGAGAAGTTCCTCTTCTGATAATGGTCCAAATCAAAAGTTTCCAAAAAATGAAAGCGCCAGCAATGACTCAACTAATCTGGAGGAATATATAATCGAAGAGGGAGACTGTAATATATCTGATTTTTCTGAAAACGATGAATTTCCTTCATTAGTGTTCCGATCAAGTCGACAAGTTCAATCGGATATAATTTCCACCCACACCAGACAAAATAATGATTTTATCCAACATAGCTCGCATCAGACTGATAGTCCGGAGATTACAAAAGTCAGAGGACATACAAATAACACAATAGCGACATCTAATGGTTCTCATTCACAAAATTTTTCTCCGATTGTTAAATCTGATGTATCAGATTCCGCTGATTCATTGTTTTTTTCCTCCTTATGTGCTGAAGTTCAAAAACTCCCTTATCGTGCTAAAAGTGTTTTAAAACTCAAACTTCTGCAAATGGTGAATGAAACAATCTTAGAACATGAAGAATCTTGAATTGGGTGGAGATTGGAAGGATTGAATTTTCATGTTCACCCTGGAGAAAGGAAAGGGTTAAGATGGCTTAATCCCATGTTAAACCATGGTTAAAGGAATCAAGTCACTGAATGGCAGCCTATTATGCAAAGATTGAGAGGAAGCGTGGAGCACTATTGTTGATTAGCCAATAAGACGGCTTAATCATACAGCGAATCATGATGAAAGAACTCCAATGCTCTGAACAGCACGCTCTGTTGCTTCACCGCAGTGCTGTAGATCTAGAGGAAATTTACAATTGACCCTGGCTCTGGCTCAAAACAAATTTTGGTTGGAAATGTAAAAAAAGCATTTTTCTGTATTACTGCTTCTGTATGAGCTTGAAATGCATTTTATACCCTCAATATGCTCGTAAACCCATGTTTTCCAGTCTGCAGGCCGACCCGCTAACTGTTACAGTCGAACTTGGCAATTATAAATTTCAGAGCCTTCGTTTGTGATGTCATGTTGTAAAATATTTAGACTCCAGTTCCATACTGAGAAAATCAAAAGTTGATATCAAAACTGTGCCACATGCAAGCCTTTTTTAATGGACTGTTGGTAAAAGTAATGCTTCTTGAGTTCTGTCGTATTTTAGCAATATTGCAAATCTGACTCCTGTGAAAAACATTCAAAAATCAGCCCCGCATCCTAGGTTCACAGATTACAATTCCATTATGAAGTATTACTGAACTCTTGCTGTGGAAGTTTGTTTACTGCAATTGCTGTTCAGTTTTGACTAAAAAATGCTATTTCACCGTAAATGAACTCATTAAAAGCACTAGAGAATTTCAACACGTTTCACACTGATCATAGTTCAAGTCAGTGATTCCGAACCAGGGGCCCACAGAGCAGTTAAAAGGGGCCACAATGCTAGGGGTGCAAAATTGACTCTACAGGAAAACTATCCGTTCTTCCTAGTTTTATTGCTTGATAAGGTTATTCCACATGTTGTTTTCACTTTGTTGAGAATGAATTGTTTGAACAATAATATGATTTGGAATCTACCAATCAAAATAAAACACTATAAATACCACTGGAATGATAAACAGGGCTATGAGTGCTAAAAGCTTCCAGAAGGGGCCACTGCTCCAAGTAATAAGTTTTGAATTTTCCTAAATCAATGTTTAAGGACACTTTTGTATAGGTTATCTATCTTTTTCAATCAGAGTTAGAATGACCAGAAAAGCAAAAGTTTCAACTGCTAATGATATTTCCACACTTTGTGTATTAAACTGTCATTTCTCCTTGAGCTGTTGTTTCTCTTTGTACACTTCAAATATTTCCAAAGTCTTGCGAAAATCGTTTTACTTCCAACATTATAAAAGAGAGAATATTATTTAAACACTATTTATCTCAACATTCTGCATTATCACTGATTAAGTTTTCAATGTTTTGTAATTTGTATTTCATTCATATGAAGAACCACAGCCTCTCGTCCGGTTACCAGTCTATGTCGGGTATGAGACTAGTTTGTTAGTTATTTGTTTCAGATTCTGTCAATTTTTGAGGCGCACTTAGCAAAGATTGGAAACCACTGCCTTAGTTAAATAGACAATTTTAGGAAATTGTCAAGTGCCCCTGTTTACTTATGACCGAGTCTTGTTACCCCCTTTTTGCTTCAAATTTTATCATGATAATTTATTTTAATATTATTTTTAGTATTTCAATATTTTATTTGTATCTCGGAACGCTCATTGGTTAGGTTGCAGAAACACGGCATTACATATAAATGTTGCTGCTGCTTCAAATTTGGAATAACTGAGCATTACTTGAGACTAACATGCAACAAGTCAGAGAGTGCAAGATGCACCCCATGAGGCATATTTACCTATATAGGATAGGATGATTTTACATATTTATCTCGGGGGAGAGGATAGCCGATGAGACAGCTCAACCATATGGCGAACCACGGCCTCTCATCGGGTTACCAGTCCATGTCGGCAGTGGTGGGATTCAACCGGTTCTATAGAACCGTCTCACGTAATTTTATGAGATCAGCGAACCGGTTAACATTACTTGTTACTGCCACTGACTTTTTAGCAACAGAACCGAATGAAAAATATGACTTTTGTGATGGAACAGGCTAACAAAAAATTTGAATCCCACCACTGCATGTCGGGTATAGTATTAGTTATTTGTTTTCAGAGGTATGGACTTTGTGGTGGAGGGAGCCGTAACAGCGGTCACAATAACCATATGGCTAACAACGGCCTCTCGTCCGGTTACCATTTCATGTCGGGTATGGGATTAGTTAGTTATTTGTTTTCGGAAGCATGGACTCTTGAACTTATTTGTGTTTTATGTTACATGTTCCGCAGCTCACGACTAGCGTTATATTTGAGGGGAATTTGACGTTTTAATACGAGTCAAGTTTATTTTTTCCAACCAGTAAAAGACAAAAATCATGCAAAAAATATAAGAAAAAAATGGGTACTCTTGAAGTATGCGCACCAAGATGTCGCATAACCTGGTACACAACCCGAGTTCAGGTAACTTGGTATGCAGGAGGACGCACATACATTTTCTGGAATGCGAGAGTTCTATATATGAGGAATCCGTTCTTAAAACTTTCTCACTTTCAAACTACCCTTTCTTTTTAATGGCCCCAAACCCCAATTTAACAAGCGTCAGAATTTCTTGGTGACAAATTCAAGGCATTGAGACCTTAGCAATATTTTGGTAGAACGTTGCCAGGTGACAGTTGTTGTTCGACAGTCTGACAGAGACACTTTATTTTTTCGTCAAACCAGCAAACATACCGATAATAAAACAACACATTATGCAGTTTTCGGTAGATGACAGGGTGGTAACGATACGGCCATATGCAGTCATTATCTGTCCGATTTCCTTGGCAGAAGTCTCATTTATCGTTGTAGTGCTTGTTTTGCATAAAATATTACAAAATTATTAAATGGTACAAAATTTAGGGAAAGAATAAAGGTGCGAAATAGGATTTTTATATTTATCCCAGCGAGAAAAAGACGCTTAAAATGCGGCCTAATCATATGCCAACCCTTTCAAAGTAATCACCCGTGCAATGGCGAGTATGGTGCACTGACCGTCGAATCAAACTACGTGCAGGTTCTTCTAATCTGAGAAAAGCAAGCTGATTCTATAATCAGTTTATTTACTTTGTTTTTCATCGTCTTTTATGCTGATTATGGAGTCAAAATATACTCATAAAACTTTTTGCCGTAAAGTATTCAAATACATTTTCGTGATAGTCAAGTCATTCCGAAGAAACTTTAATTGTCATAAAACAAGATAAGTTTGAAAAACAGTTGGGCACATCAAACTAGCACCGTCCCACTGGTTGTAATCAACTGATCGGCTGTAATTACGAGCTTCAAGCATTGGGTATGAATATGATAATACCGAACAAACTGTCGCCTGAATTTATATTATTTCCGTCTTTTCTTAGTGTTTAATGCTCGGCTTTTTTCCCTCGGTATAATTTATTGTTAGACTTCTTCATATGCAACGCTGCTCGGCAAACATTACTGGTTTATCGCTTCTTCCTTCACACTGAAATTCACTTTTGTTATCTTTTTTTTTATTATGTAGCCTACGTACAATATGTATTTTCGGCACGTGTAAAAATAGACTCCTGATACTGTCGCGGGATGGGGGCCTGTAACTGGACGCTCAACAACGCCATATTATATGTGACATTGTTTGACAGTAATCAATCCATCCAAACACAAAACAACAACAAACAAAACACAGAGGACCTGGAGGACGGGCATAACTTAATAAAAAAGTTAAAAACGTACCAGTACGTGCCCGTCCACCCAAAACACAATAAAACAAAAACACGATATAAAATCGGGAAATACTTTAAATTAAATTTAAAATGTGAGACGTGTATGTGTAACACAAACAGTGCTTTTCCTACAAAAATATAGAATAAAAAACACTCGCTGACGTAAAATGGTGATGCTGTAGGCCTAGTTCAATTTCATTGCAAAAATAACACAGTGACAAAAAATTGTTACTAAAAAGCAAGCTCGGTGAATAGAATTAATGTTCCATAGCTGTCTATGCACAAATCATGGATTGGGGTATCGGGTTCTTTTGTCGTTTTCGATTAGTTCAATTTAAAATCATTGTATCCGATCCAATGCTTCCAACATTAATATCGAATTTACACGAACGACCACCATTCCAACAGGTGCAGTGGTCCCATCTTTTCTTCGCTCTGTTCCATCATCCACAACTAGATTCATAAAAGGATTGAAACCTCGCAATATACCCGTAACAGATCGTCCACCATTTAACTTTGAATCCAAACTTTCATTCATAAACTTCTTTAATTCCGGTAGATTGCTCATGTTGATATTACGCGATACAAATACCGAAACATACAGCGCGTAGCATTCTCTAGTCTTTTCAAGCAGACACGTCCGCACCCGACGACGATCGGAATGGAATCTATGTCATCTGAAATTGTGAATCCTCAACATAATAGCGTGAAGGGGGGAGATGACATTGGTGACCTGGTCGTATCACTTCCTCCTGGCTGTACCAACCTAATTTATTAATTGTTATTATTTTTATTGTTGCGATGACTGTTATTTTGTTTTGGTTGACGAAAAATAAAAACTATTTCTCTCTATCAAGTTTTCAACTGAGTTCAATAGCGGTGGATCAATAACAGAAAATTTTACTCATCCAAGATGCTTCTGCCATGCAACAAAATATTGCCTGATCAGTGTTAATTAGTCAAATGGCAGTGTGATGTGCTTCCCTTCTGTGTGTGTATGACAGCAGTTACTTAATTTTTCCGCTTTTTGCGACGGGTGGCATACTTAGTCCGGTGTATGACAGGTCGCTGTTGCAGCTACGTATTTATTACCTAATGCTGCATTGGTTTAATTTGGTGTAGCTATTTGAAATGGGAGAAATTTGAGGTTGGGCGATCGCGCAACTATAGGTATATTTAGCGATAGCTTAATTCTTTCAAGTTTTAATCCATTAAAATATACATGTGTGCAACTCCATTATGATCAGTGTTGGGGTAGGACAAGTTAGGATTTGTGTTTGATGCTCAGGAGGTAAAAAAGGCTATTCAACTTCTTGGTGTCAAAGTCACAACCTTTCCGCCTGTTATGAGAATAACTAATGAACTCTGAAGATTCAGGTATTTATTTTGTGGTGCATGAAACATTATACTGACAAAATTAAACAAATATAATAATAAAAAATAAAAAAAAATATATGAGCGAATATTTTTTTGCAATTGTGAGAGCGTAACGTAGCGTTTATGGCCGGCCATTTGGGGATCACGGCCGGAATCTGCTTACGCCATCTATGGTTATTGATGTATCACAAAATATACAGATTACAAGATTAGCCGAACTGATTACGCGATGATCAGCATACAATTGTATTGGAAACCAGACAGCACGGCCAAGCCGTTTGTTTTTTCTCCATTCAAAGATGAAAAATTGCGTAGTGAATAATGGACGTCGAAAACGTTGTTGGGCATAAATGAGGAATCGCCAGAAAAATATATCAAACCTCGGAAAGTAGTCAATATTATATAACGATTATTTGCTTTTTTTCATTGGATTTTTATAAAATAAAACCATAAGCTTTCAGGTTTGTCTATACCAGAAATGGTCACCTATATGAAGAAACTAGAGCTTTACTGGTATAATTACACATATGCCATGGCATATGTACAATAAAACTGTGCAAGTCAGGAATTATTTACATATAAATCAATGCGAAAATTTCAACTGACGGGCATGATTTGATCATAGATGTTACATAACAATGTTATTATGCATTGTCTCTGATTTGATTGATTTTTCTGATTCTGTAAAATATAAACACGCCCGGGGCAAGTTTCGCTTTCTATGTCAAGCCGCGTGATAGGCGTTTATTCACTTCAAATAGTTTAATGCTTTTCCTATTCTCTGCTTTGAGAAGTTTATAACAAGATATTACGGTTCAGAAGGGTATCGCAACCCGACGTCAAATATCAATCAACGATAAGTTAAAAAAAAAGTCATTGTAAAATGTGTGCGATATTTCTACAAATCTGAATGTCATTTCGAGTCGTGGCACAAACCGCGAGTTCTGATTTATGAAAAGCATTGACTTGATTTAACCTGAAATTGGTGGTGAATTTGTTTCTATACGAAAATCACATATTTGCATAATTCGCAGTGCCCGCTTGACCCAAAAATACGTGACACATGTTTTCAATGGGTGAAAGCAAAAACTGAAAGCTCATTTACGAATGCGAAGTGAAGTGGCAGCGTGCTATCCGCAGCCAGACAGTCTCGCGACGTTTCCCTACTGTATTAATTAATCCTGCTCATTTATTGGAATGAGCGTGAGGCATTGCAATGAGTTGTAGACTAAATAAATGCGGTATTTAATTTTATACTAAATATCAGATCGTCTCAAGTTTAAACTCAGCGCCTAGACTGGCGAGTGTGTAAAAGTTCTGGCATGGACGAAGAGCAGAAGAAAGTAGCTGCCGCTGCCAAAGAACGCAGAATGTCGTCTAGATCTAACAGGTTCGATATATAATATTGCATACAGTTGCACAGTACCGTATGCCAGTACTGGGCATACGTTGAGACGTTAGTAAATTGAAAAGCATACCTACTTTTTTCTTCTACCACTGTTGGGTTTATTATAAATTGGTGATAAAACGAAATTAAATGTATTAAAATAGGATAGGGTTTACATATTTATCCCGGGGGGAGAGGAAATCCGATAAGACGGCTTATCCATATGGCTAACCACGGCCTCCCGTCCGGTTACAATTCCAAGTCGGGTATGGAATTAGTTATGTTGTTTGTTTTCGGAAGCATGGACTTGGTGGTGAAGGAAGCCGTGAACCACCCAACGACGGTGAGGAGTCCTCTCGCACATAACCATCCCTGCATGAGATTCGAACCTGCTAACCCACGCAGAGTAATTAGAGGTGCGGTGGCGACCGTATTCCTAACGCTTAGCCCGTTGAGCCACACCGCCGCGCCATACCATGACCATCGAAAATAGTTGTTAGTCTCTTTAAGAATAACATCAAATTTTATTGACATTATTGTTTGGAATTCCAGATCAGAAAATATTTTTTAAAGTTGTATTTGAAACAGTTCAGTATTTGATTATGGTCAGTGGTGGGATTCAATTTTTTTTGTCAGCCGGTTTCATCACAGAAGTCATATTTTTCAGCCTGCTCTGTTACAAACAGAACATTGACAGTAACCAGTAATACTAACTGGTTCGCTGATCTCATATAATTTCGTGAGACGATTCCATAGAACCGGTGCGAACCAGCTGAATCCCACCACTGGTTATGATCATTCCTGCCTGGTCTGATGACCCTCTCTGATAATATGAATTATATTTTGCAGTGATGAAACCGATGATGGAGAGAAGGGACCATTTCTTAGGAATGCACCGAATCGTGCAAGTAGGAAACGCAATGCAAGTGTTTCAGAGGTATGTAGACTTAATCCTATGTCCGCCATTCGGAAATGTCCATGTCCATGTAATTCCTGTATACGCAAATTCCAACATTGAAATATTCCCTTAAAAAAACTTTTTTTTTTTTCATTTTAGGCTGTCATGCGTACCAGCAAACGTACAATATACACAGCTGGTCGACCACCTTGGTATAATGAACAAGGAGAATTCAAAGAAGCATTTGTTATAGGTAAAGCCAGTGGTTCTCATATTTTATGATCTACAGTCCCCCCCTCCCCCCTTCCAAAGATTCATATAACACTTATCGCTCTCTACTGGTGTAATTTAAGTTATGATTCTTTATAGTCTCGGTATCTCTTGGCACTACAGTGGTCGTTAATTACTCCAATCAAGAGATTAATGTCCTTTTTTTTAGTGAGAAAAGTACTCACCAAAAGGTTTTTTTTCTGGCATCATGGAGTTTTAGGTTACCTGGAAATTTGTCTCTCCACTTAGGTCAATTCGAAATGTTTTTTTCAAATTTAATTTAATTAAGTCTCAATGGTTTTGTTATCCTAACTCGCACTGTAATTATGTATTTATCCGATATTTTCAATATGTGAGTTGACAATTATCCACTGAGTTATGCTGAATCGTCGGCGCTCCAGATTTTGTTCGCCTACTTTACATCAAGTTGTGTAAAGAGACTGAAACCTATGGGCAGGGGGTATATTCGCTTGGTATAAAGACAGTCCCTGAACTCGTATTAGAACTACAATGAGGAAAATCTGAATAAAATTATGGCCTAACCCTAACCTGGTACACACACTACGAGAGTATGGAATTGTCTCCATTCAATTTATTCATTCATTTCAGAATTAACTCAGCTCAACCCTAAATGTGTCTCTTTTCTTATTTTCATCCATTTTAGGTCTCGGTGGGGGAAGTGCTTCAGGCAAGACAACAGTTGCTACAAAGATTATTGAAGCATTAGACTTTCCCTGGGTTGTTCTGCTGTCCATGGACTCATTTTATAAGGTATTGTTCTATTCACAATATAATATCTTATGCTTTAGATTGGGTTTTTACAGGACTAACTATCTATGCTTCTTCTATGCTTTGAGTTTTTGTGGATCTGTATGTATGTAATGCAAGTAGCAAGAGTGACATAACTATTTCACATGATTCAAGTGTCTTGCTTCACACAAACACAAATATTTTTATCTGTTTTCTTCAGAATATGTAAATTTCAGATAAAACATTACAAAAAATATATTGTTAGTATGCAGTAAGACTCTGGAAACAGACATTTGTTTAATAAGGTCTGATTTTCCTTAAGAGCGAATAAAAAAATATATCATTCTATAAAACAGTTTTTGAAGTTGCATCTTTTGATTTTTCAAAAATTTGTACAATGCCTCAATGAAATCTTACAGTGAAATTTGTGTTTTTGTAGATTGAATATTTAGGAATAAAATTGTGTCATTCAACCTGTGATTGCGTTTATTACTTTTTGCTCTTCTATCAGTAAGTTTACTCTTCAGTAGAGTAATCGAAACCATTGTTTCAGCAAACTTGCAAATAAGTATTATTACTGAAAACTGTAGCTTATCACACCTTTATTTAAAATAAGGCTCGGTGAGGCATCCATTGATACACAAGAAATAAAGGTTTGCGATGGATCGATTCCATATCAAGTCCACGCTTCAGAAAACAAATACCAAACTAATCCTATACCTGACATGAACTGGTAACCGGACGAGAGGCCGTGGTTCGCCATTATGATTGAGTAGTTATATTGGGTTCCCTCTCTCCTGGGATAAATAAGTAAATCCTATCCACACAATGTACACTGTCCGTTTTTGTTCATTACTTATCGATCTTAAGATCGGTAAGTATGTTGATAGGTATTTGTTTGTCTGTATGTCTGTTTGTTTGTCAGTTAGATGAACGCGATATCTCAAGAAGGCGAGGTTGAATCTGCTTCAAATTTTGCATGTGCATTCATCATATCTCGGACCAGAAGCCTATTGATTTTGGATGAATTATGTCGTATAATTAGCGAGTTATTAATTAATTAGTGATGGGACACGCGGTGTCACTATATATACTATGTCATGAATCGAAACCGCAGTTTCGGTCGATAAGTCTTCCGTCTCCGACCGATATTCTCGCTTTTCCAATCTGTTACTAATTCCTTGAGACTTTGGCTTCCAGGTTCTCTCTCCAGAGCAGCATGAACGAGCAGAACAAAATGAATATAATTTTGATCACATTGATGCATTTGATTTCGAGCTCTGCTGTGAAATGTTGCGAAATCTAAAACATGGGAAAAGTGTGGAAATTCCTGTTTATGACTTCACAACTCATGCAAGAAAGAAGTTATCGGTAAGAAGACTTTTTTGTCGTTTGTTACTTATCGATCTTGATCGGTAAGTATGTTGATAGGTATTTGTCTGTTTGTTTGTCTGTTAGACACTTTCGTATGTTACGCGATATCTTACGAAAGGGAGGTTGAATCTGCTCCAAATGTTGCATGTGCATTCTTCATATCTCGGACCAGAAGCCTATTGATTCTGGACGAATTATGTCGTATAATTAGCGAGTAATTAATTAATTAGTGATGGGGCATGCAGTGTAGCTGTTGAGTCAGAGCGAAGGATACACGCCACTGGATCGATAAGTCGGCGGTCTCTTATCGCTATCTCGTTTCAATATTTTCATGTATTTTTCACTTCAAACAAGGGTCTGTAAGGAATCTTTGCATTTAGCATCTTGGTCAAATTTATTACATTCTGGAGAGGTGGAGTGCATTTAAGATTTAAAACCGCTTAGCCAACATAGTTAAGTTGTATGCTTCTGTCACTAAGCTAATGAAATCAAGTTAAAAAATTTAAGACTAAAATATGTATAGGGTATGAGTAGGGTCATTGTCCGATATTGGGAGAGCAATATAAATTTCCTCCCACCCCTAATATAAATTTTTGATTTCAGAAAACACTATATGGAGCAAATGTAGTTATATTTGAAGGCATCATGTCATTCGTAAAGCCAGAATTGCGAAAGGTTTGTCTATTTTCATTATTATTCTATTTTGTTGTTTTTTTGCAAGAAAAATTTACAAAAAGTGACAGGCAAGGCCTTACCTTTTTCGTTTCAATAGTTGCCATAATTTGGCTCAGAGATAAGGAGTCTTTTACTTCCAAGTTAGTGTGCACGTGACCTTGTTTGACCTTTTGTTTTAATTGTACCTGAAACTTTTCATTCACTTAACATCATAGGCATGAGAATTGATAAGGCTGGATTTCTAAATATTCTCAGTTTAGTTAAGTCGATGGAAGTACGTTTCTGTAGTTGGCTGTTTTCTATATATATTATTCAACATCTTTATTTGTGAAAATGCCTATCTACGTCCTTATGCTTCCATGAACAAAAATGAGAGATGGGCATCATGTCAATAATCTGATCAATTCCCAGTACATTTTACTATCTTACAGTTTTATTAACTTCTTCATATTATTATTTGCGAAGTTAAATATCAGTAAATTATTTTTTTCAGCTCTTAGACATGAAAATATTTGTTGACACTGATTCAGATATCAGATTAGCTCGTAGATTACAAAGAGATATTACTGAGAGAGGAAGAAATTTAGAGGTTTGTATAGAATATTGCAGCTGTTTCCCATTAGTTGATGTCGGTAAATGGTTTTTCTAATATTTATACCTAGTTGATGGTCTTTTTTATTTTTTTTTATTATGAATTTATATAAATATATATATTATATTTATTTATTCTTTTTTTGTCTATTCATTTTGTGTTAGAATGCATCTGGATTCGCTGCTTTACAATCAGTATTGTTTTTTGCACCTGCCTTCGCCCTGAAATTTCATTTGTAGTTCATTTTTAGATTATGTATGTAAAATGTGCATTTTCACTTGGTGAAAAAATATACTACTGATTACTGATTTATAGTAAAATATAGAATTCGCCGTTTCAAATTGTTGTTTTGTTTTTTGAAATCCTTGATATTCTGTCATCATTTAAAAGCTATTATTTGAAAGGGGTGAAACGAAGTAGTAGCCTGTTTTTATCTGTTCATGCAGAAGTTCAATTTTACACAAAAATTTTAAAGTTGACATTAGTTCCACTACAAACACAGTTTTGAAATAGGAATCCTGATGTTGAATTAAATCCGAAGACATCCCTACTTTATCTCCCACATTCTGACTTGTCTTGATTCATAATCTAATTTGTTTTTTGAAGGGAGTTCTCCACCAATATGATAAATATGTGAAACCAGCCTTTGAGAAGTTCATTGAACCCACGCTGCAGTATGCCGACATTGTAGTGCCGAGAGGTGAGAAGTATACTTCTATTTACACAAGTTTAATAATCATCATCTACATCAGCGGTTCCCAATAGAGGCAAAAAATAAACAGAATTGTGTTAAACATAACGAACATATGATTCAATATATTACATATTGTATTTATTATTAATGTTTTTGTTGTTTCTCATTTTGAATGCTGTAATATGAATCAATAAATTCATTTTACCTTTCTATGTCGATTACTGTATGTTAAGTATTGTCTGTCTCCATTGTAGAAACTACTTGCTGCAACTTCACAAGCAGCAGTTTATCTATTTTTCTGTGTTGCGAGTTTTTCCCTTGATAATTTGGCGCCACACGAACAAAAAGTTTGGGGAACTACTAATCTACAGACATCTGTGTCGAAATAATAAAATAATAGTCTTCCGTTAGTCAGCGGTCATTTGTTGATTTCTTCATCAGTGCTCTGCCTACTTCAATTAAATTTCTGGGCTTGAGTGTAAAGAAAGAATATTAAATATTAGTATTGAAATTATTTAAGTATGAGCTATTATCTAGTGATAACTGTAAAACCTAATTGTTCAACATTTTGAGTCGGTGGGCAATATGACCAACTTCAGACATCTTGATGGGCCACACAAAGAATACAGGTTTTCCATTTACACAACAAATTAAAAAACGAGAATATCGGTTGGAAACCGAAGACTTATCGATCGATAGTTAGAGGATCCTCCAAAACAGAAACTGCAGTTTCGATTCATCCGCTCTTGTAACTTGCGCACTGCGCATCGCACACACACACTCGGCGGGTCTCAAAATTCTCTCGCTTTACAAAAATCTAGATCACTTCATCAATAATTGTTTGATAACTCGCTAAATATACGACATAATTCGCCCAAAATCAATAGGCTTCTGGTCCGAGATAAGATGAATGCACATGCAAAATCTGGAGCAGATTCAATCTCTATTTCGTGAGATATCGCGTGCATCTAACAGACAAACAGACATACAGATAGACAAATACCTATCAACATACTTACCGATTAAAATCGATAAGTAACTACCTACCAATCAGACCTCTGTGGGTAAGGCAAGTGAAGAGAATGCGGTATAGTTCAGCCTTCCAGTAATAAAGGCATCGCGTTAATTGGCGAAAAATTTATCTAACAAGAGCGAAACTCATTATGTATTTTTACCCATATGACTGCTTTTTCAAACATACCGACCGGTAAACTGTCAGATTAAGATTTTATGCTTAATGGAAAAAAATCTCTGTCTTGTCAAGGGCCACACTAAATGGCTTTATGGGCCGGGCTGTGGCCGCCTGTTGCACACCCCTGCTGAAAAAAATATAAATGAATATACATAGATAGATATTTATTGGTATGTGCAAAAGTTGGTACTCCCTTAGTGTGTGTACCAGGTTAGGGTGAGGCCATAATTTTATTCAGATTTTCCTTATTTTAGTTCTATTACAAGTTCGAAGACTGTCGGTGTTAGCCAAGTGAATATACCCCCTGCCCATAGGTTTCAAACCCTTTACACAACTTGATGTAAAATAGGCGAACAAAATTAGTTACCTCTATATTGGTTCACACAATTCTGTGGTGCAGTTTTTATTTCACCAGACTAGAAAAATACTTGTTTTGCTTATCTAACGGTATTTAATTTCTTGTTCTCTAATTGATCAGGTGGAGAAAATGAAGTTGCAATTGACCTGATAGTACGACATATTCATACACAACTGGAAACGGTAAGTAAGCTTGACAATACTTTTTTGGGCGGTCCCATAGTATGTGAACCAAGATGGTGGACACCTGAACATAGTGTACCAGGTTAGAGTTAGGCCATAATTGAATTTCAATTTTCCTTATTTTAGTTCTGTTACGAGTTCGGGGACTAGTCGAGTGACTCTCGTAGTAATTGTACCTGAAATTAGGGCTTAAGTCTAACCTGATACACATACTACGTACAGGTGTCCGCCATCTTGTTGCACATACTATGGGAGTACCCTTTTTTGGACAAAATTTGCCTACAGACAACTTGACGCGCCGAAGAAGCGGGCAGATTAGACGCTGGGCTCTTCTCAGTTCACTCGTTATTACTCAGGGATTCTCTGTTGGTTTCTTTTCCTCGCTCATTCAGAAATAAAGGGGACTAATCCCTAAGTGAAGTTACAGACAACCGCTGCAGTGCTAAGACCTACTGATATTATGAAGAATGATAGTTCGCGCAAACCCATTTTTATTGTCGCCATTAGGCCAGGGCTTCCGAAACTTTTAAGCTTGCCACCCCTTCCAAAATGTTGAAATATTCTGTGGCTCCTGACTTACAGCATTGTTGTGCAAGCACACTGTTTCTCTGATCCCATGTATTCTCTCAAAATCGTGAGATTTATGTTTTGCGCTAGTTTTAATAATTGTGCTTTGAATCAAAAGTCTAAAAAGGTACATCGTGTGAAATTAGTGTACTCTTTGCAACCCCTAAAATTCGTCGCGACCCACAATTTGGGGAGCCCTGCTTTAGAATACCGTACCTAATGGGTTACATCTTACATGCACCGTAAATGACAACTAACGAATATTTGACTGTTTACAAGTTATGTACCAGATTTATGCGAAGCATGTCATGTTAATGCAGCTTACGTAGCGACATACATCCATGTCCCGCGTCTGGTTCAAACCTTATGGTCACCTCACCCATAACTGAAAAGATTCAAGTCCAATCCAAATTATACTTTTCCTTGTACCAGTGGCCTCTTTTAATATTGATTTGTTCAGAGTGTGAGAGTGCTTGGTCTTTATATTGTGCACTTTGTGTTTGATCACTATGCTTGGTGTGTTTTTATCCTGTGTGTTCCTCAAAAATGCGATAATATCAAAGAATTCGACTGTTTCTCATGGCATTTACTACCCATTGCAATTCCCGCCACCAAATTCCGCTTATTCTTACAATTGGAAGGCATTGCCTAGGATTTAAGAATCGGACCAAACCCAAACTCCCCATCCCTTTGTAATATAAAAACATCTTACACAGGAATTTTTCGTAGCTTGAAACAATTCTCAGGCCTTCAAGAGTCAAGACTCTTGGCATGGCGGTGTGGCTCAACGGGCTAAGCGTTAGGAATACACTCGCCACCGCACCTCTAACTACTCTGCGTGGGTTCGCAGGTTCGAATCCCATGCAGGGATGGTTATGTGCGAGAGGATTGCTGGACTCCTCGCCGTCGTTGGGTGGTTCACGTGACCGCTGGTCGGTTACGGCTTCCTCCACCACCAAGTCCATGCTTTCGAAAACAAACAATACAGTAAAACTAATCCCATACCCGACTTGGAATGGTACCGTAACCGGACGAGAGGCCGTGGTTCGCCATATGGATAAGCCGTCTTATCGGCTTTCCTCTCCCCCGGGATAAATATGTAAATCCTGTCCTGTCCCTGTCCTGAAAGCCCACGTTTTTCGCCGTACCCGCCAGCTGTCACAGTCTAATTTGGCAATTAAAGATTTCAGAACCTCCCTCTTCAAAAATTTCTGTCCTCGACCATGCATAAACACCCTTTCTGTTATTATTATTTTTAGAGGAGTGCGTTTTACATATATTGCTGAATAGAGCTCTATCACACGCTATTAAAAAAGCCTTGAGTGAAGCTTTAGGGCCTAATGGTTGACAAAAAAAAAACATGTAAAATGGCACCAGACCGACCGACTGGGTAGGGTTAATAAATCCTTTACTGGTATTATGCCCGACTTATAATCTGGCTTTTGCACAGTTCTAATAGTTCATAAAGTGTATAAACATGTATTAATAATAACCGGTTCCATTACATTTGAACCCACGTACATTTGAACCCATGACAATTGCACCTGCATACTATTGCACCTATGGAAATTTGTTTTGTTTCACGGATATTTGAACCCATACTAACCCTAACCCATGGGTTTTAGCACCCGCATATAGATTGAACCCGCGGATAGACACATGGGTTCAAATGTACAGTCACCATAATAACCAAATGATATTAGTAATTCCACAAGTAATATTTCTGTATTCCCCCCTGATAAGAGAATTATTTTTTTGTTGCTGGGAGGAGTTCCCCCCCAGCTGGGAACGCAGCCATCACATTTTCATTTATTCACTTTTCATTTTGCATGTCTCACTGCACATCACATGGAATACAGAGGAATCTCAATTTCAGGTAAAGTTGAAAACATTATTGTGCTGTATTCAAGAATTTCGCTCTGCGTATTCTTCAAGACACAAAAAAAATTGACAAGCACTCAGTCAAACGTGGGCCCATTCAATTAAAAATGGTTTTTCTATACTTTGTATTCATTTCTCTTTTCTTTCTTGGCAGAGACATTATGGTGCTCGTCCGTGAGTTATCTTCTTTTTCTCTCTTTTTATTGATTTTCTCTTATTCTCTTTACTTATCTTATATTATCTCATCTTTAAATTACAATGTTCCGATTGTATGCTATGGGTTAGTGCAAGGGTGCGCAATCACTTTTCTGAGTGGACCAGTTACCCATAATAGACTTGGTTACTGGGCCGTAGGCTCAAAACTTAATATGAAAAACTATGAATAGAAAGCAGTCTATTTACAAAAGCTAGTCCAATAGCTAGGCTAACGTACATATATAATACATACAGAGAGTCCTCGACTTACGACGTTGTTCCGTTCTCGAAACGCGGTGTAACCCGAATCTCAGTGTAAGTCGGAACATTATATTGTACAGTACATAAATTACTCTATACATATCGTACTGTATTGTAAAGTATGGTACTGTAATGAAATGTACAAATATTGCAAAAAAGTACAGAAAACAGAAAACAATTCCATATCACATGAATAAAAGCAAATACTGTACAGTACAGCAGTGTTCCCTCTAAGGTGTGCGCATGTGCGCGCGCACACAGCTTTCAGAGGATGCGCACACGCATAGATTCACTGCGCACAGACGTATTTCGATGTAATGTAACAATGTGCCCGGTTGGCAGGTTGAGAAAGTTTGTTGTTGGCCCACTTATTACCCGGTTAGAACGCCAAAATTTCTTTATTGGTTTTTGCACAAATATTAGTCATTTCCAAAAAAGTGCGCACACACCAAAATTTCTGCGCACACATACTACAAAAAATTAGAGGGAACATTGCAGTACAGTATTACCTTTTATAATTTTTATGGAGTGCGCGTGCGTAACCTCGAAACAGCGTAAGTCGCGACCGTCGTAACCCGAGGACTCCCTGTATATAACGTAACCTATATAATAATAAGAAGAATCGGGGTGGGGTCATTGGGACATCATTTTCATTGATATTTTAAACGTGAATTTATATCTATATAAACTATAGTCGTAATTTCGGCAAACACAAAGACACACTTCGGTGGGCCAGATCCGGCCCGCGGGCCATATTTTGACCCCCAGAGTTATTTACTTTAATATTTTCGTGAATTGAATGGTCAATTAGTCACCTAATTAATTAAGGAACTTCAAGGAGTCTGGATTATTTACAATCATCACAGTTTTTAATTGAAATTGAAGTGCTTGTCTTAATTACTGTAATTAATTTAATTAATTGAGAATCTAATTAGCAACTTAATTACTGTAATTAATAATAATTAATTGAGAATTTAATTAGCAACTTATTTGTAACAGGAGCCAACTTGCCACAGCTCACCTTGGTCAGCCTTTGCCAAACACGTTGAATGTTCTAGAAAAGACAACTCAAGTTGAAGGAATACATACGATACTACGGTAAGAGTGATTTATTACTGGACACAAAGTGGACCTATGGATTGTTACTTATCGATCTTAAGATCGGTAAGTATGTTGATATGTATTTGTCTGTTTGTCTGTCTGTTAGATGCACGCGATATCTCACGAAAGCGAGGTTGAATCTGCTTCAAATTTTGCATGTGCATTCATCATATCTCGGACCGGAAGCCTATTGATTTTGGATGAATTATGTCGCATAATTAGCAAGTTATTAATTAATTAGTGATGTGACACGCGGCGTCACTATAGAGTCATGAATCGAAACCGCAGTTTCGATCGATAAGTCTTCGGTCTCCGACCGATATTTTCGTTTTGTTATGTTGTTGAGGTGCGGATAATACATGGGGAATTACAGTATTTATTTTAGCCAACGATTCATTATTTTCATTGAAATTTTCAACAAAAATTCATTTCCATGAAGATTTACAGTGTCGCTTTTCCAGCAGGCATAAGTGGCCCGGATGAAACACTTTAGTGCAGGGGTCGACAACCTTTTGTCGCTCGTGGGCCAAAATTAAGGTTGCAAGTCATTGGCGGGCTGCGCATATTTTAAGAAAGTTGAAAAACAGAACGAATGGTACTTTTTATAATAAAAATCAAGCACTGATACATCTCTCGAATAGAATATAGATTTATTTCCTCACTGCATCTCATAAAATTCCATTTGACTATTTTTGAGCGCCATTGAACCCTTTGCACTTAGCATCAACTTTTCTGCGTTTTGTTGCCATTTGCTTAATTATGATTAAATTATACACTCATTAAACGAGTAGTTGTGAAATATATAAGTGTTAGGTTACCGTTTTGTTACTATAATTAAGTGAAGCATCACGGGCTGGATTATAGCGCTCCGCGGGCCGTAGGTTGCCGACCCCTGCTCTAGGGGGACGGATCTGACCTGCGGGGTGTAATTCGCCCATTACCCAGTTAGGACAACTGGCGAATCATACTGCTAAGACAATGGTTTGCAGCTATCTTTTCATTTTCAGAGACCGTACAACAAACAGAGACGAATTCATATTTTACTCCAAACGTTTAATGAGATTATTGTTTGAGTTCGCACTCTCGTTCCTTCCTCATGAAGATCACGTAGTCGACACACCACAAGGTACTAAGTACGAAGGACGAAAATTCAAGGGAAGTGGGGTATGTAGGTATTCTCATACACTCAAGTTCTTGGTCCAGTAATCGATTCACAACACCAATACAAAGTAATAAATAGGCTTACAAATGTATTTGTTTATGTTCAATCAGCCTTCTTCAGACAATCATATTTCAATTATAGCTTGTATTTGGGCGCTCCAGAAGTGTGTGTACCAATATGGAGGTAACTAACTTTGTTTGCCTACTTTACATCAATTTGTGTAAAGGGATGAGAGCCTATGAGCAGGGGGTATATTCACTTGGCTAACACGAACAGTTCCTGAACTCGTAATAGAACTAGAATAAGGAAAATCAGAATAAAATTATGCGCCAACCCTAACCTGGTACACATACTGCGGGAGTACCGATTGAAACAGCATTTAGAAGTCAGAGTTAGTACGTTTCGGCATTGATATCCTATACATATACGGTACTTTACATTTTTTACCATCTCAGGCACTGGAATTGGCATAACATTAAAAAACGGCCCTATTGAGGTGTGTCCACAAAATATAGGCAAATTATCTAAAGCAGGGCATCTGATTCCTTATCTAGTTCAGGGTGGTCCAAACCCATGCCTGCGAGTCACATGTGGCCCGCGACGCATTCGGAGAGGAATCAGAAAATCGCATTTCATGTTGTTTCATCGTAAAATTAACCAAAAACTTTTTTGACTTATCGTTGCATCACTAATGTCACTGAATTGACTAGTTTTATGGCTTGCTGAGGCAACTAGCGAAGTTAAACGAGCGAAGTTCTTGGCACTATTGTGGCTCGCGAACAATGCAGAAATAATTTTGTGGCCCGCGGAGCTGCAAATCTTGGACCACCCTGATCTAAAGGTTTAAGGCCACTGGAAAAATTGGGAATTGAGAACCCGTAAATTCAGACAAAACTTTCAACCAGGCGATGGAACAGGCAGGAATTCCAAATTTACCATAGATTATCAGAAGGAGCAAAATCAACTCAAAACTTTTAACCGTTCGCCTCCTAACTCCCTCGATGCAATTTAAATTCTCTACTATTTTTTTCACAGTTGTGTGGAGTTTCAATTCTTCGTGCTGGAGAAACCATGGAATCAGCTTTGTTTTCTGTTACAAAGGACATCAGACTCGGAAAAATTCTGATACAGACAAACCCGCAGACAGGAGAGCCAGAGGTAAGACAATTGTCTGCCTGTTTTAGGGCAGACTTAAGAAACATACAGACAGATGTGCCATAGTATTGCCTACAGTCTGTCTGTCTGGTGCTGGGCATACTTAAGAAACATACAGACAGATGTGCCATAGTATTGCCTACAGTCTGTCTGTCTGGTGCTGGGCATACTTAACAAACATACAGACAGACGAGCCATATTTAGGCCTATTTTCTGTTTGTCTGCCTGGTTTTGTGCAGACTTGAGAAAATGCTGACAAGAGAGTAAGGCAATTGTCTGTCTGTTATAAGAAAATTATGATATGCATGCTGACAGGAGAGCAAAAGATTATACAATTGTCTGTCCGTTGAAGGCCAGACTTGAAAAGATGTCAATACAGACAAACATGCAGACAGGATAGATAGAAATAAATTCCAACAAAAATACAAATGGGATAGTTTGTGGTTTGACAATTGATTCTGTCTGTTGTAGTACAGACTTGGTAGACAAGCAAGATGTAGGCCAATTGTCTGTTTGTTGTGGGGCAGACTTTGAAAGATAATGACACAGACAAAAATGCAGACGGAGGTGAGACAATTGTCTGTCTGATGTATGGCAGCTTCGACAAACATGCAGACAGGGCAGCCAGAGCTGAAACAGTTGTGTGTTTGTCTGTCTGTTGTGAGGCAGACAGAGGTAAAACGATTGTCTGTCTAATATATGGCAGCTTCGACAAACATGCAGACAGGGCAGCTAGAGTTAAAACAGTTGTGTGTTTGTCTGTCTGTTGTGAGGCAGACAGAGGTAAAATGATTGTCTGTCTAATATATGGCAGCTTCGACAAACATGCAGACAGGGCAGCCAGAGTTAAAACAGTTGTGTGTTTGTCTGTCTGTTGTGAGGCAGACAGAGGTAAAACGATTGTCTGTCTAATATATGGTAGCTTCGACAAACATGCAGAAAGGGCAGCCAGAGTTAAAACAGTTGTGTGTTTGTCTGTCTGTTGTGAGGCAGACAGAGGTAAAACGATTGTCTGTCTAATATATTGCAGCTTCGACAAACATGCAGACAGGGCAGTCAGAGTTAAAACAGTTGTTTGTGTGTCTGTCTGTTGTGAGGCAGACAGAGGTAAAACGATTGTCTGTCTGATGTATGTCTGTCCTCCATGTGATATGAGATTTCAATGAAAACTGTCGATACAAGATTTAAAACTACTACTCCACCACACCATAGAGATAGCCAGGTGACAAGCATATCATCTATTTCCCTCAGCCTTGCAAATTGAAATCCAACTGTATTAAAAAGTCCAATTCCATTCCAGCTCCATTATCAAAGGCTTCCTCGCAAGATCAAAGAAGATCATGTAATATTGATGGATGCTACAGTTGCCACAGGGGCTGCAGCAATGATGGCAATTCGTGTGTTGTTGGATCACGATGTTAAGGTGAAAAATCTGTCCATAAAATCTTAAAATATTTAAAATTGCAAAGGAAATTTATCGATACCATATATTGTTTTGGCCCTCGCAGTAAAAATACTTAAACAATTACTGGTTAAAAAAACAACAAACCTGGTTAAAATATATTGAGAACCAATTTAAAAACAAAATTAAAATTGTCATTAACACCCTGTATATTTAATGCTCGTCTGGGTATTAATAAATTTGTGGAACTGAAACGTTGACCCTTTTTGGGTTGGTTCTGTGAGTCCCTTCAAAAAACTCCTCACTATTATGCCCTAAAACAGTGGGCCCCAAACCACAGGTCAATGACGGTGCCCATGCAATGATTTAATATGGCCCGTCAAACTTAAGTGGAATAGTCAGCACTTGATGTTTTTTAGATACTGCCAATTGTTACGTCATTATAACAGTTTGAGCATGTGTATATTCGTAACAATTCATACCAGTATAGGCCCATTGTGATTGCTTCCCTCTTCTGGCCTGTGAATATCCTTCCCGCTTCTAATTTTGGCCCTGGTAAATCAACTTAGGGAACAACTGCCCTAAAACCTCACTTATGGCTTTTTTGAAGCATATGCTCGCGTTCTATTCAGTGTGATGGGACTATAGAGCCATTTCTAATCATTTTTTTTGAGTTATCAAGATCAAGAACTAACTTTACAACGAAATTAAATTTGTAACAGAACTCTATGAACACCTGCGCAAAAAGATATAATTATTTTATGGATTTAAATTTTTTTTTCTCGGGAGGAAAACATTCTTCTTGTTACTTAAAAATTTAGGAAACTTGAAAAAAGGTCGGGAACAACTGACCTTGAACTTCAGTCATCGCTCTTTAGATTCATAAGCTTGAGTTCTATTCAGTGTGATGAGACTATAGAGCCATTTCTATTCATTTTTTTGAGTTATCAAGATCAAGAACTAACTTTACAACGAAATTAAATTTGTAACCGAACTTTATGAACATCCTGCACAAAAAAAAAAATCATGAGGTATGTCCATTGTGTCAAATTTTTCATAAAAATAAAAAAAATTTTCTCAGGAGGAGAACATTCTTCTTGTTACATTACTGATGGCCGAATCAGGAGTTCATTCTGTTGCTTATGCTTTTCCTAAAGTAAAGATCGTGACAACTCTAGTAGATAAAGAACTCAATGAAAATTTCCATATTGTACCTGGGATAGGTGAGATTTAATTGATAACATAAATACAGCCAAGGTTCTTTTTTGGTACTTCCTTAGTATGTGCAACAAGATGGCGGACACTGGAATGTAGTATGTGCATCAGGTTAGGGTTAGGCCATAATTTCAGGTATAAATACTACAGGAGTCCCTTGGCCAGTCCCCGAACTCGTAATAGAACTAAAATAAGGAAAATTGGATTAAAATTATAGCCTAACCCTAACCTGGTACACATACCATGTTCATGTGTCCGCCGCCATCTTGTTGCACATACTACGGGTGCGCCTATTTTTTCCTATTTAGAAAATGCCTTCATATGTCCAATCACCTTATCAGTGGTTTAATTTTCACCATTTTGAAAATATACTTTGCATGAACAGAATATAGAGAATCATGTGAAATGGCTTTTCATTATGAAGGTAGAAACCGACTTATCAACTATTCGCTTTGAGATAAAATAAAAGTTTCATATAAAGTTTTTAAAACTCCTCCGCAGTCATCTCTGTCCTTCTGAAACTAAATTTTTATTCATTTTGTATGCAGGTAACTTTGGAGACAGATATTTTGGGACGGAATGATTGCAAATTTCAAGAATATATACCAATTTCGCTATGCAGTTCGAAAAGATATGAAAGATTAAAATCAAAATTATATAATGAAAACATAGAAAAGCCTCCAGCACATATATCAATCAAATTTTCTTTTTCATGTATAAAATTCTCGGCGCTTCAGAGGGCAACCTATGGGCAGGGGGATATTCACTTAGCTAACACAGACATTCCCCAAACTCGTAATATAAGGGAAATTGGAATAAAATTATGGCTTAACTCCAACCTGGTACACACACTACGGGAGTACCAAATTGTCTGGTTAGAGCAATTACCTTATTTTTAAGGAATATGGTGTTGAAAATGCTTTGCGAATGCTTTTATTTTATTTACATAATTCTATAATTGAAGTGTTGTGCTGAAAATTTTAATGTTTTTAATTATACATATTTTTTTGGTGAAATTTCTCTATTCCCTTTCAAAAAGGCTTTGTATAAGTGTACGCTGTGATATTTTTTCCTTATATCCACTCATCCTGCTCTTTATAAAGGTTTTATACAAGCATTTGAGCCTGCCAGTAAAGAGTGTTTCCCGGTTAGACATAGCCAGTGGAGGGATTCCACCGGTTCCTACCGGTTCTATTGAACCGTCTCACGGAATTTTATGAGATCAGCGAAACCGGTTAGCATAACTAGTTACTGCCAATGACTTTTTGGCAACAGAACCGGCTGAAACATATGATCTAAAAATTTGAATCCCACCACTGGGCATAGCTACCTATGTATTATAAATGGAATAGGATTTTTATCTAGTAGAACAAAGCCAGTAACACGTCTCGTCCATTTACCAGACCATGGGATTAAGTAGCCATTTCTTTCTTTGAGATGTATGGACTTGACAAAGTCCGATCATTTTGGCCCATTTGCACACGAGCGTGTCCATGTCTCTTTTATCACTATAATATACAGATTTTTTACTGCTATTTTAACAATCATTATCACTCAATGCTGCCTTTATATTTCTAGTTGGTGTCAATTTTAAAAATAGTGGTCGATGGTTAATTTTCTGCAATTTAAAGATAGCATGGCAAGATTTTATCATTAATATTTAGAACAGTGTTTCTTAAACTTTTCGAGCCGCGCCCCTTTTTTATAATTTGTCAAGTTTCACACCCCACCTTAAAACTAACTAGCTAACAATAAGCTACAAATAACTGATAGTAAGGCGGAAGTATGCTTTATTCAAAAAACATGTTGAAAATACCTGGATGCAACGTAAAGATTCAAAATAAAAAAATTAGAAATTTAAAGTAAGGCAGGCAAGATCAAGTCCAACAAATATTTTTTTCCCTAATAAGCTTCACGCCCCCTCAAAAAATTGTCGACGCCCCATTGTTTGAGAACCACTGATATAGATGACTCAAGTCTAGTTCACACTAATATATCATTATCTGAATATAATTCTGCCATTTTGCAATTGTAAATAGGGGGCTCCCGAAGTATGCGAACCAAGATGGCGGACATCGGAATGTAATATGTGTACTAAGTTAGGGTTAGGCCATAATTTTAGGTATAAATACTACGGGAGGCTCTTGGCTAGTCTTCGAACTGATAATAGGACTAAAATAAGGAAAATTGTCCGCCATCTTGGTTCGCATACTTCGGGAGCACCGAAAATAGAATACGTTTTAGTCCTGTCTTGATATTTTATCATAATTTTATTGCTCTGTTTGAACCTTGCTTTAAAGTTATTCTACACAAGAGTACCTGAGTCTTACAATCTCTGATACTTTAAAAATATGTATGACCTCCACGTATTGATTAAAAGATAAAAAAAAATTATAATCTGTGATTTTTTAAGTTTATGTCAGTAGGTTTAAATTTATATCAGTAATACTTTATACTAGTCCGAAGATCTCCCCACCCCATGACGATAATGCAATTCGTTTCATGTTTCTGTTATAAACTAAGCCCTGCATGTAATAATTTTTCACACATAGATCTGCATCTTTTATTCTCAAATCAAAATCATGACAATGTATCTACAGGATTAAAAACAAGTAAATACCCTAAATAAAACTGCCAGAAAGATTTTCGTTTTTTTAATGTATGTTTTGCCTTGAAAAGTAATAATGTATATTTTAAATCTGACTGGGACTGACAAATTAGTATGGCACTTGTAAAATTATAATGATATTTGCGCTTATATCAAGTGACAGGATTTGAAATTTTAAGAATAGATTCCTTCTGTATCTAACTCTTTAATCATAATCATGACAATGTATCTACAGGAAGAAACCTCTGAATAGAACTGCTAGAAAAGTTTCATTTTTTCTTAACTCTGCCCCGAAAATTAATAATGCAAATTTTAAATTTGACTCGTACCAACAAATTAGTTTGTGTAATTTTTTGTAGTGGTATTTGCGCTTATATCAATTGACAGGATTTAAAATTTTAAGAACAGATTCCTTCTGTATCTAACTCTTTAACAATAGTTTTTACCACATTTAAAAAAATCATGGCGAACTTATAAATTTTGCTCATGTTACATCGTTTACAATCTAATACATATATTTTGAAACGCCAAATACCCTCGCGTCAATTGCTGTGAATCAATATTTCCCGTTTTTTATTTTACTATGTTTTTCTTTCTATTAATTCTTGCATAACGAAATAAATATCTGACATCTGGTAGTCGTCAACGGAGGGTACGTTGTTACCCATTTACTGATGCCCAAAATTAAAAAAATCGAATTCTCTGATCCCAAGAACAGGTTTGACCATCTGAGCAATATAATCTAAGTTTTCGGTGACCGTACATTTGAACCCATGCGTATATCCACGGGTTCAATCTATATGCGGGTGCTAAAACCCATGGGTTAGTATGGGTTTAACTATCCGTGAAACAAAAATGCAATAGCATACAGGTGCAATTGTCATGGGTTCAAATGTACGTGGGTTCAAATGTAATGGAACCTAAGTTTTCATATTCTTTTGTATATATGTGTGTCTGAATTATTTCCTGACAACAATATTCATTCGCCTAAACTATAGAATTATCTGAAACAAAGCTTATATAATTAACCTGTTATCTGTTCATGCGTGCTTTTTGTATTGTTCTCTTTTTGAGATTTTATAGTTCAACTCAACACCATGCGTTTGTGAAATCATAATCTGACACGCTTTTTTCAATTTTTATGTAATTTATCATGTTTGAAGAATTATATAAACATAGCTTATCTGTTATAAAACAAAAATGATAAAATTGCTTTCGACTGGGTGAGGGGTCTAACAGATAAGAATTTTCATGCTTATCCCAGGAGAGATGGCTTTATCGTAAGAGAAAGGAAGGACCGCAACCTTGGGCCCGCGGAGTAATATAATCCGGCCCGTGACGCTTCATTGAATCATATAAACAAAACAGCTGTTTTGACGATTAGAATCTTTAAGTGTCAGAATTTATATAAATTCTGAGATGCGTGTAGACTAAATTATATTATAATCTAACAAGTATAATATTGACAATTACTTGTTTAATTAGCCTATAATCCAATTATAATTAGACAAATGGCAACAAAACGCAGAAAAGTTGATTCGAGTGCAAAGGGTTCAATGGTGCCGAAAATATTCAAATGAGATGCAATGCAATGAGGGAATGAATCTATATTATATTCAAATTTGGTTTTCATAGTTCTAAAAATATGTGTGGCCCGCCAATGACTTCCAACCAGTGTTCCCTCTAAGATGTGCGCGCGCATACAGCTTCCAGAGGCTGCGCACACACATAGATTTACTGCGCACAGACGTATTTCGATGTAATGTAACAATGTGCTCGGTGGGCAGGTTGAGAAAGTTTGTTGTTGGCCCACTTATTACGCCAAAATTTCTCCATTGGTTTTTGCACAAATATTAGTCATTTCCAAAAAAGTGCGCACACACCAAAATTTCTGCGCACACATACTACAAAAAATTAGAGGGAACATTGCTTGCAACCCCTTATTTTGCTCGTGGGCGACAAAAGGTTGCTGACCCCTGTCCTAGTCGGTTACCAATCCATGTCCAGAAATAGTTAAAGAGTTGTACAAAATAGGATCTCAACCTGAAATTGTGAAATGCCACTGTTGGGATAAGATTTTTATATTGCACCAATCACCATATGGCAAGATATAAGATTATTATATTGGATGGATTTGCATTCTTATTGGATATGGCAAGGGGCTTGCTTACCAATGTTGTGGGTTCAGACTCTCCTTTTGAAATGTAGAAAAAGGCATTTTTTCTGTATCAAATATAGCAATTTTTCGCAGCTTGGAACGCTTTTTAGACCCTTAAGGATAGGATAGGATTCACATATTTATCCCGGGGGAGAGGAAAGCCGATAAGACGGCTTATCCATATGGCGAACCACGGCCTCTCGTCCGGTTACCATTCCAAGTCGGGTATGGGATTAGTTTTTACTGTATTGTTTGTTTTCGGAAGCATGGACTTGGTGGTGGAGGAAGCCGTAACCGACCAGCGGTTACGTGAACCACCCAACGACGGCGAGGAGTCCAGCAATCCTCTCGCACATAACCATCCCTGCATGGGATTCGAACCTGCGAACCCACGCAGAGTAATTAGAGGTGCGGTGGCGAGCGTATTCCTAACGCTTAGCCCGTTGAGCCACACCGCCGCGCCAAAGAACCCATGTTTCCCAGCCTCCGTTAGATGACAACAATACCGGGTTATCCGTTGATCTAATGTTGAATTCTAAATTATTTACAACTCCAGTTACATTTCATACATACTTTCGCCTTGCTATCTTTTAGCTGGTTATTCTTCAGGTGTGCCGCAAGACTTGACAAATTCGAAGAAGGAGGCGCGACTTTATCAGTTTGAGAACCATTCCAGCCTCACCAAGTATGCAAACCATAAACTCGGTTGACTATACGTTTACTGCACACAATTTCTGGTTTCATTCACAATACAAGAAGACAAATTTTAACTTGAATTTAAGGAAGAAACACACAATGAAATCAAAATAAGAATATTGAAAATATTGCAATTTCCCAGCAAGAAACTGTCGTCAACTGAACGAGCCAGTATTTCATATTCAAAGTTGAAAATATTTGACTCTCATCAAATAAACAGTTTCTCATTGGGTTATATGTAGTGATACCATTTTCAGGTTTAATATTGATTTTTGGGTGCTCCCATAGTGTGTGTACCAGGTTAGGACATTATTTCATTCCAATTTTTTCTTATTTCAGTTCAATTACAAGTTCGGGGACTGTCTGTGTTAGCCAAGTGAATATAGTCCTGCCAATAGGTTTCAGTCCCTTTACACAACTTGATGTAAAGTGTGGGCGAACAAAATTAGTTACCTCCATATTGGTACACACACTTCTGAAGCACCCAATTTCGTTATGAAGCCAGTTCTCAATGTATCTCAACCAGGATTGTTGTTTTTTTAATCAGTAATTTTGTTTTTTAGTCATTTTAATACACCAGTGAGGATCAAAACAATATATGATATGAATAAATCCCCTTTGCATTTTAAAAAAAATTTTAAGACTTTATGGACACCTCGCAAGTACGATTTAAAGAGCAGAAATGATTATCAACTCGGAGATCTTAAGGATTTGTATGGATATACAAAGAATGCAAAAAAAGTTATTTCAAGATGATGAGAATCAGCTTTTCTCACAATCAGATAGGATTTACATATTTATCCCGGGGTTAAAGAAAGCCGATAAGACAGTTTAATCATATGGCAAATCACTTCCCCTTGCCCGGTTACCAATTCATGTTGGTTTCAGATGCATGAACTAGATCAGGGTGGTCCAAGGTTGTAGGCTACGCCGGCCACAAATTATTCTTGCATTGTTCGCGGGCCACAATAGTGCCAAAAATAGGTAAACAGTGCAATACAAAACAAACACTTTTATTGTGCAAACACATAGTTATCAGACACAGGCTAATAGAATGGGCATTAGATTTTTAGTTTTCTATGATGCCTATATTGTTAGCATATTTTCCCGATCAAAGAGATAGAAAGCCAGATAATAATTTAGACTGCCAAGCACATCATTCAACTTCGCTATTTGCCTCAGCTAGCCATAACACTAGTCAATTCAGTGACATTATTGATGTAACAATATGTCAAAAGATTTTTCTGAATAATTTTATTACAAAACAACACAAAATGCGATTTTTTGATCACTCTCCGAATGTGACACGGGCCACAGATGATAAAGCGGCGGGCCACATGTGGGCCGGGGGCCTGGGTTTGGACCACCCTGAACTAGATAAAGAATCAGATGTGCCGTATATAACAATATTTCAATCCAGAATAAATTTGTTTTGAATAAGAACCTGAAAATGGCAACCCTACATAAACAGTGTACCACAACACTATACGGTGAAAACATGCAATATTATTCAAGAAAAAAAATTGAGTAAATGAAAATAATACATGGTGTTCTTTATAAACAAAAAAATGACTTGATTGAGACTAATCTATGTAATTCAAGAGATGCACAATAACACAAATGTATTTCTGTTTGAAGCAGCTGGAGAAATCTGATCTGACTTTGTCAGACATATCGTAATGTCGCAGAAACATATTTGTTTCACTGTGCATCAAGACTCCCACTTAAATTACATAGAATAGTCTTCTTTTGCTCTTGCTACAGCATCCTTGCAATATACGCAGATGAACCCAGTCACACAATGACATATAGAAAAGTGAGTACTCACGCAATATATCCACAATCAGGTAAATTTAAATGTAGTAAACATGATTTGAAAGACTAAAGACCAATCTCAAATTTTTCCATTTAATTTTTCGTTGTAAAAAAAAGAAAATCTTTTTAACTATTTCTGGAAGATTCTTGCCAGTCATGTTTTATTGATTCCCACTAATGTCAGAGGGGAGCGTACTTGCCTAACCGGACTCTCCGATTAAAGAATTGATAAGGAGTTATTCTATGTCAGTCGTTCTCAACCTTTTTAATGACTGCGTAGCGTACCAATTTAGTGTTTTTACTTTGGCCGTGTACCACCGACACCTCCACAATACACACGCTATAGGATTATTTTGCGTGCTCCTGAAGTACGTTTGGGTGTAACCTGGGTTCAGGTTGTGCGTCATTTTGGTGCGCATACTTCGGGAGGTCCTTATTCTGTAATGTGTATGGGATGATTTTATATTATTTTATTGTGACGTAACACGCAAAACAAGTGATATAGTAGACAGACAAATTATGGTCGAATTCAAGATAGTCGAGTTTTTCCAATGCAATTTTAGTGAAGTTTAATCCTACACTTTGAAAAAGTAGACAAGCTGCTATTGGGACAGGGAACCCTTTCAAATATTTGCAATATCAACGTCAGTTTATAATGGACATAAGATACGTAAGACATGGAGACATACGAAAAATTCGGCGCTCCAGAAGTGTATGTACCAATATGTTATACTATGTAAAGAACCGATACCCAGGGAAATGGTGAAATTACGGAAAAGGGAATGTAAGAAAAGGGTGATAACAGCTTGCGAATACTAATGACTCATGCAGTGGTACACACACTACGGGACTAGCAAAAATTCTTACCAAAAGTAAAATAACCGACAACAACATAAAACATGCATTCAACAACTCAAGTATACATCATTTCAGCCATACTCGACATTTTCTGTGGAAGAAACAAAAAATCTTCCATGTATGAGGAGAGCTCGTCCACAGACATTGACATGTCCTGTTCACACATTCGAGCCTGGAATGAGCAAGATCTTTCAATATTTGGAATAGGCTTCGAAGAATTTGGTGGAATATTGCTCGTAGAATGCTCCAAGTTAGTGGTATTGATAGGGGTCAATTTTGAAGATTGGTATTGCTCGTTTTTTGTCCGTTGCGTGAAAGATGGCGAACCAATTTCAAAACGAGGTACGTTGTCACAGACTTCATCATCTTTCGTAGAAGCTAAGTCCTTAAATGAAATGCCTGAAGCGGAATCAGCCCAATTTTTGAATCCTGCATCTTGTGGGACCAATTTGATAGTATTTTGCTCTCTAGAATTTATTCCTTCAGTGGAAAACTTTGATGATTGAATAACTTGTTTTCGCCGTGTAGGAAAATGAGATTTTGTTGATTCCATAGGTAAAGTATTACTTTTTGACAACGGCAAGAATTTGTTCCCAAATGACGATTCAGCGTTTTTATGTGAGGTTGTTGTAATCGGCGCCAAGTTTTTCGGCTTCGAATTGCCACAAGTTGGCAAAGTTTTGGCGTCAATTGTGAGTTCACAGAGTCTATCAAGAGCTCGTAATGTGTACGGACTAAGCATTGACTTTCGTTTTTCTCTGTACTTGAATGTAGGAGATCGCAATACTTTCCTTCCACACATTAATTCCCATAAATTATTATCCAAAAAAGTTTTCCTCGAAAAATTTTTACTCCTGTACACGAAACCTGGCTTTCGTAACGGACAAAACACTGGTTTGTGTTTTGATTTGATGGTTTTTATCTCAGGAAGCACAGGACAACGATCACGCCCTCGTTCATCTCGACTTTGTAAGACGCATATTTCTGGAATTGGTTGCAATCGACGCTCGCCACACCCTTTTGCTTCAACTTCATTCAAAACTTCCAAAAATTGTTGGAAATTTTTGTCGCACATATTTAATATAATTAGGTGATAATGATTAACATTGTAAGGCCTAACTTCTAAAAATAAAAAGATATTTATAACTAAAATTTAGTTGTGATATTCTTAAATGCAAGGCCAGGCTTCTCAACTTTAAAAAAATTAGGTTAATATAATAACGGGGCCATGTACACAACCCACCACTGAATATCGTGTCAATCATTGTTAGTTCAATAATTATTTACAGATAAGACGAATCATGGAAGTGTTTACCAATTTTAATCAGCTCCCTTGGCATTGGTCCTTCGTATAATTGCACATTCTGTTTGGATTACCTGGTCCCCGCCAAATTATTCTAAACGGGAACAGAGTTTAGCAAACTTGTGACTAACAATGTATATAATAATATATATAGCAATCTAAGCATTGGTCATTGGCACCTTAGAGCTATAAATAGGCTTATGCTTTCAACAGAGATGTTACTGGAGACCAGTTGACACAAGATTTGACAAATATTATAACTACATATTAAGTCTGCAGTATCAGGATAGATTTGATTACAATTTTCTCTGGAGAAATTGATAATGATTCTTATAATTATATGTTGTATGATTCTGGCTTTATTTCAATATTTTTTCACTTTGAAAGACATTCCCTATTCACTCAAGTCAACCATACTTTCTTGTGGTTGTTAATGGAAACAATTAATCGTTAGGGCTGGGAATTTCAGGGAAAACACTTTAACCATTAACCCGGTAACCGCAGCGTGCTTTTGACGTAATATTTTATCATTTTAGCTTGTTACATCACAATGTATACAAAGCAATTTCACGTGATCTATTCTGGTATCGCTTTAAATTATTCACAACTCGAGATAGTTTGTGATCACTTTGCTGCAAGAGATATGCAGCATGCTTTGGACATAATATGTCCATATTATGAAAGTATGTCAGTACATCCCGATTCCGTTAATAAATGTCATTTATGAGACAAATTTTCAGTGCTCAATCTGCTAATTCTACTTTGAAATATCATAAAGAAAAACAGCATCAACAGCGCACTTGTTGGATGACATTGAATATACGATTTTGCAATAAAATCGTGAACAATATATTCTGACCAAAAAGTGATTCTGAATTTATCATTATCAAATTTTCATGATCCGCAATCTTGGTACCTCAATTATTTTTCAAATTTATTGGGTCCTTACCAATACAGTTAGTATTCTTTTAAATTGAACGCTACAGGAGATAAATTTGCGATGACGTAATCTTTTTTGAAGAAATTGTACATTATAAAAATGATTTGTACCTGAGATGTTAGTTAACGCTTAAAATAAATCATCACCATCTTAAATCGACTAACCATTCCCAGCCCTAGTAATCGTAGATGCTATTGTATCACTAACAATATGCTAATCTTACATATGACAGGTGCACATGGTTAATAAGCAAGGTCACTTGTCACATAGTTGGATATTAATATCACATAAATTATCAAACGCACATAATAAAATAAGGCTTTGAATTACAAAATTAGCAAAAATTACATTACCAGATTACGGTACCTTACATTTGGGTTTTTTCAACTTTTTTGAAATGCAATTCTGTACCCCACACAAGACCTAAATAAGATAAGAATTATAGCACAGCAAATAATTAACTTCCATCATAAATATATCAGCCGAACGTCAACGCTTAGATCATTTATCCATCAGACTGTCAGAACATCGACCGTGTCTGCAAGTCGCGACACAGCCCAGCGCAATACTGTGCTAACCTGAACTATTAATTTAATTAGATAGATACCGGTAGTTTATTTCGAAAACTCCATAACAAACCTAAATGAAAATTCAAATTGAGGCCGTAATAAAAACTTCCATTACTAAATTAAACTAGTAATTATGTTGTATTCCCATAATTGCACCAGCGACTAATTTTCTAAATTAAAGTATTATCGCAACCAAAACAAAATTCTAGCAAAATCGACAGCTGCCGTGGTGACGAATCTTTGTTTCCTTTCTTGATTGACAAGTTAGTTTCATGCTTGAGTGCGCTCAATATATTGAGTCACTATATCTGACGTCATATGACATTTCACATGATAAATTTGATAAAAATCCTTTCTTTTGTTCGAGTATCCTATCATTTGTTTTTAATAAATTAAAATAGATAGTTGAATAATCTACTGAAAGCTCAATGATGATAAAAAATCTGGAATTTCCAAACTACACTTTCCATGTCCGTGGAGATAAGTATAAGTTTATTTCGACTCCACAATCAGCATAAAAGACGATAAAATAATTGATAAAAACAAAATAAATTAAACTGATTATAGAATCCGGAAAGCAAACAAAACCCCAAGTAAGGTTTAAAGCGTACATATTTTAGATGGAAAGATATTGATAAAAGAAATAGTACGTGTTCGCTCACCTAATTCGTTAATACGTGATATCACTTTAAAATGAGTTTTTCTGTATTTTAATGGTTCAAAATTAAGCGCAATAGGAAACTAACAAAGTTAAATTATTCACAATGACCAACCAAACTATTATTGGGATAAAATTGGCCATTTCATTTTGCCTAAGTAAACTTGAATTGATGAAAAATACAACATTACATAAAGTTCATGTAATAATGAAGTTACTATTCAATTATCATTGATATTTCTGTTGTTAATTAAAAAAAGTCAATTTTTTAAGAACAGCCAATGAGCATATATATATATATATATATGCTCATTGGAACAGCTGACACGCATGAAATACTACGACATGTTGCAAATCTCTGGCGCCACCTTTTCTTCTCTGGCCACTCCGTGCGTTGGTCGTGTTTCTGGTGCGTTTTTTAGATATTTTATCTTTTTATTGAAAAATCAAATTGTTAGTGCCCTTTTTCAATACTTTTTGTGACAAATGAAAAATTAATACAGTTAGTGTTTGGCCGCTATTGATATATTTTGTTGAAAAACCCTAGTGACGGCTCACAGACAACCAAAATATTGACCATTTTTTTTCACATGGGAGTAGAGTTTATTCGTAATTTTGCTACAGGAGTGGTGACTTCTCTACGGCCGATGGGCCGGGGCCACGGCCCATCTAATTAAGCCACATGGGCCGTGGCCCATAGCTTGATGGGCCGCGGCCCCATTAGAAAAAATTCAATTATCTTAACAAAATTTTCAATTTTTACCAAATTGTCAATATTCGAACCAAAAAAATATACTCCTGTAGTATGTGTACCAGGTTAGGGTTAGGACAAAAAAAAATTCATATTTTTCACATTATAGTTCTATTATGAGTTCGGGGACTGTCTGTGTTAGCCAAGTGAATAGTGTCTTTACACAACTTGATGGGCCCCGGCCCATGGGCCGCAGAGGAGTCACCACTCCCACTCTAATTTTGGTTTTCGTATATTTGAACCCACGACAATTGCACCTGCATACTAATGCACCTATGGAATTTGTTTTTTGTTTTACGGATATTTGAACCCATACTAACCCTAACCCATGGATTTTAGCACCCGCATATAGATTGAACCCGCAGTTATACACATGGGTTCAAATGTACGGTCACCGTAATTTTACCCCAGCAACAATATGGAAACCTATCCCAGTAACCAGAATGTGATAAAAACTGAACCTCTGAACACCATGAACTTGATACTGTGATTAGCTCAGGGTTTTAAAAAATTTGTAAAGTGAAATATATATATATACATGGCGGGGTGGTGTGGCTCATCACTAAGCGTCAGGAATACGCTCGCCACCGCACCTCTGCGTGGGTTCGAATCCCATGCGGGGATAATTATGTATGAGAGGATTGCTGGACTCCTCGCCGATGTAGGGTGGTTCACGTAACCGCTGGTCGGTTACGGCTTCCTCCATCATCAAGTCCATGCTCCCGAAAACAAATAACTAATCCCATATCTGACATGGAATGATAACCGGACGAGAGGGTCGTGGTTCGCCATATGGTTAAGCCGTGTTATCGGCTTTCCTTTCCCCTGGGATAAATATGTAAATCCTATCCTACATCTGATATATACCTACGTCTGTACATTTCTGCATTTAGTAGTTTGAGTAACACATATGATAATTTTTTCAATCTTATATTTCAGAAGCGTGACGTAACCTGGTTCTATCCCTCGCTTATTAATCAGAAAGATGCAGAACGACACAGGTAGAAATGCTTAAACTCGTTGTTTCTTAAAGTTTAGTTTAATATTATTCATGTCTACCCGAATTGCAGTCAGATTTATCATTTATACTCGATAAACCATGTCTTGTCAGAATTAAACACAACCCAATACAGATGTGAAAATGTTGCCAGGCCACACTTCTTTGCTTATATGATAAGAACGTAACAGCATGGTTCCCCAATTTCAAGATAGCCTCGATATTGAAAGACGTCAATTATAACAGTGAATGCAAACTCTTTCTTTACAAGACAGTCTGGGCCTCCACATCAGCAAACTGTACAATAAATTATAAAAAGCATAAACTAAAAAAATAAATTTTTTTACTGAAGGAATAAATTTTTTTAGCGTTCAGAATTTTTTTTAAAACGTGATAGCTGACGCATATCGCGATTGATTTAAATTAGTATCAAGACAAGCATGGTGCATATTTGCCGTCGTGCCAGGCGCCTTTGTTTCAGAGACAAATGAAGTGTCTGCTTTATGAACCTAGGTGTTGGTACATCTTTGAATTGGTAGAATTGTGCCCTACTGTAATAATGAAACCGAACAATGACATGGTTAATTGATAACCCTGTAATTTTTTTTTATTGAAACCAAACTGCTAGTCTACATTTTTATAGCAATTAGCAAATGTATAATCTACCACAATCCTGTTTTCATCAACCGTTTTCCACAGTGTGCAATTGGTATTTTCCATAAAGTGTTGTATTATACTGGGTGTCATTTTGTGAGTTGAATCAGAAATGAAAGCTTTTTTTTCTAAGTAAGGTTTTGAGTCCTCAGTAAATATAAATAAGTTACTTATAAAAAGAAAATACAAACAACTTCAACGCACTTCTATGTAGACTTTTTCTCGTATATTATATATATATTTTTTAATTGTATGGGTTTTTGTTAGCCTTCATCAAAAGTATAGCTGTACTGAATACGAATTTTCAGGTGAAATAGAATAAATAACAGTTTTAAAAAATTGACAATTTAAAATATTCGTTTTTAGGTGAAATAGTGGACTTGTACATTCCTCGCAAATGCTCAGCGAGTGGCAGAATCATTTCTGCGAAAGATCATGCTTCAATTCAACTCAATCTAGGTGACGTCGATGAGAACGGTCGTTACACCGGATCCACTAAGATCTATGCGATCTGTGGCGAAATCAGACGAATGGTAATAAATTCCATAATAGAAATAATATGTTTTTAATTCTATCCTGTTATTGTTATTGTTCCTGTTACTACTGAAGTACTGATCGAACCTACTGTAATTTAAGTTATCATAACCTAAGATAAACGATGTAAAAGGAAGCATAAAAAATCCATTAAAATTCACACGATCTGTGTTGAAGTGTTGGGCTTTGAAGCAAGAATGCATCTAATGCTTTTTTGTTAACTGCCAGAGACCATTGCCAAGATTTGTTAACCTTGAAGGAAACTGGAGCATGCAAAGGGGGGTAATAAAAAAATTTAAGTTTTCAATTTTTCAGTATTCTGATTGAACCCGTAAGTAGGCATTTGTGAATGAACTTGCTGATTTGAATTATTATGGAACAAGCGCGTTTTATTGCGATTTACGCTGTAAAAAAAATCAGTTTTAACCTACTAAACTGTTCTCCATCATATGCTATCAAACTACCTCTTTCCAGCTACTACCTTTTAATACCCGGGCCATAAGCTAGCAGTTTTGTATAAACACAGTGATTCAAGTTTATTTCAATTTGGACATGGTTAATTAGGATTTATCATAAATACAAGAATAGCTTTTTACCAAACCATTTACATGCGACATTCGAGCTTATGACGTGCCAGTGCCGCATTGGGCATATATGGGGCCTATTATATACCTAAATATATCTTTGAATCTCATTAGTAAGAGCTCCTTGTACATAACAGTTGGAATAATAGAAGAAAGCAATTCTACAAAGCATAGCCTATATGCTCGTTTCACAGCCCGATCTTGATTAAGGGCCCGTTTGATTAGCGGCCCATATGGACAGAACATAAAAATAAATAAGGGCCGGTGCTTGAATACCCGCCCAAAGTAAAAGCTGATTTTTCAGTGGTAGAGAACAATAGGAAATAAGAAGCGCTTTTGTCACAACGCTGTTGAATTTTAAGCGCTGGTAGATAACCCTCACGCCTTAGGCGTCCAATTACATAACAGATAGCATTGATTACGTAACACGGTGGTTCTCAAACTGGGCGTCGCGACGTCCAAGTGCGTCGTTTCAATATTGATAGGGCGTCAACTTTTTTTCTTTTGCAGATTTGTAACTGCGGTGCATAGAAAAAGTCAAAATTTTCGTTATTTTTTAAATCATACTTTTGAACTGGAAATCATTATCTTTATTACATTTCAGGGTGAATCGGACGATTGCTTGAACAGACTTGCATCTGGTGATGGTATTGTCACGAAGTAGGTATCCATAGTAAATATGTAACATCGCTAAGGTAATTGTAATGTGTTACATATAATGGGTTAATAAAAGTATAGTAGTATCGGTTGTTTAATTGATTAATTATTATTATTAACTGTTAACCCACTTTTGGTCGACTCTGTATTCCGTTAAGGAAGAGGTGGAAAGTTACAGATAATAAACTTGGACGAAGGCTCAAAACTCAATAGGGCAATTCCAGCGTTACTTTCGTTACATCTGAGCAAATTTTTAAATTTCAAACTGACTTAACCTAAAACGTATTAGTAGTATGCAAGTCACATTGTTACTAGTTGTAGATGGCATTAGGGGTGTAACATAGACACCATAGAGGTGGCGATACTATGGACTAGTTTCCCATAGTAATGCCCTGAAACCGTTACTTGCGTTACAGAAAAAGGACACATGTTTTTTTAGTAAAAATATTTCATATTTATGAAAAACTTGGGCAAAAAGTTATTCCACAACAGCTAGGCTAAAGTTTAACTAAGAAGCACATCTTCCGGAAACAAACAATATAACTAATCCCATACCCGACTTGGAATGGTGACCGGACGAGAGGCCGTGGTTCGCCATATGGTAAAGCCGTCTTATCGGCTTTCCTCTCCCCCGGGATAAATATGTAAATCCTATCCTATCCTAAGCACAATGTACTAATCTGGGTCATCATGGCGTTATTTTTATTGATACTTTCAACGAAAATTGATATCCATAAAAACAATGGCAGTACTTACAGCAAACACAAATGGGACTGATGAAACACTTTGGTAGGCCGGATCTGTCCCTGGGGTCCTAATTTGCCAACCCCTGCTTTAGGGTGAATTGAGAATCAGTGTTTGAAAGGCTAGAGTTGTTAACTTGACTAGCGTTTAATTCTATTCATGATTAATCAATGTAGTGTCTAGACTTACCATATTTCCCGCTTTTCTAGACCCAAATTTTCTTAATGTAATGTTCTTATATGGTGGACGCAATCGCGAGTTAGGTTGAACACAATTAGATTGAAATTTAAAGACAGTTTGAATTCTTGTAGTTGTTATGGATTGAATATTACTCTACAAGAAAAAGTCATTATGGGCTATTTTAACCAATGCGCAAAGGCGGCAACCGCTCAAAAGCCTCTGCATGGTAATTTGAGATTCCGATGTTGATGCGATTTTACTACTCGTCTTATTGGCAGGTTATATGCGAAAAGCCATTTTTCCAGGCTTAAAAACGGTCCTCGTCTTATTCATCGGGTAAACTTATTCGCCGGGAAATACGGTAACTCAGTGATTGACTCTAGTTCGATGACTCACGGCTTGATTTAAGGACTGCTAACCAATCCTTCTGAGAATTAAAAAAAACTTTATGTGTTCTGATAAATACTTCTTTGTGAGGTTATTGCAGTCTAAACATGGCACTAGACAACTTGTTATGAGTTGTTATCATAGTTTGAAAAGGCCTGTAGGAGTAAACTTGGAGGGTACCTAAATTGGGAAGTTAGCTTTGTTTCAATATATCCCAACTGTGTGGGTTGGTTCTCTTTGCCAATAAAACCTAATGGGTGCTCCCGAAGTATGCGAACCAAGATGGCGGACATCGGAACGTAACATGGGTAACAGGTTAGGGTTAGGCGATAATTTTTTTCCAATTTTCCTTATTTTAGTCCTATTATCAGTTCGAAGACTAGCCAAGAGCCTCCCTTAGTATTTATACCTAAAATTATGGCCTAACTCTAACCTAGTACACATATTACATTCCGATGTCCGCCATCTTGGTTCGCATACTTCGGGAGCCCCACCTAATGTTTGCAACACTTATTTTGCTATAAATCTGACCATTTGTCCTAAGTTTTATATCTATTCATAACCAGAACATCAGATTTACGACAAGCACCATGTTTTAAATTTTAATGCAGAAGCACCGGTACTCTCAAAGTATGTGAGGCGGAAAGCGGAACGTACTATGTGTACCAGGTTAGGCCATAGTTTCAGGTACAAATACTACGGGAGTCACTTGGCTAGTCTCCGAAGTCGTAATAGAACTAAAATAAGGAAAATAGGGATAAAATCCTGGTACACTTACTGCGTTCCGGTGTCCGCCATCTTGGTTCACATCCTCCGGGAGTACCGATACACCTGCCTAATTAATTTTTCTCTAAACTTCTTCTGAGAATATAATTTGTTTTTTTTTAGGGGAACACTTATCTGAAAGTCGGGAACACTGTCCTGAAGACGTCACAACTCTGAGGATTGAATTCATGTTTCATGCTGTAATAAAATTGGCATGGACTAGTTTTGTTTGATATTTTTGATATGTTCAGAAGGATTTTTAATGCACGAGTTTATCCATCAGAATTTCAGTGGTTATGTGACTCCTGTCTGTATTAGAGATGAACCGGAACCGATATTTCATAACGCCGATATTCCGATACTAATACTATGTAATTGTGGGATTTTCTTGTATATATATATCTCATGGGAGAGGAAAGTCGACTTAATCGTGTGGCGATCCACGGCCTCTCATCCGTTCATATCGGTATGGGATTAGTTGGCCTGTTGTTTGTTTTCGAAATCATGGAAGTGATTGATGGCGAAGGAAGCCCTAACCTGAATTTTACAGGACAGGCGGGATAGAGGCCGGCATTATCTATAGCGCACGTAATTTTAACTTGAAAAGAAGATATTCCCAGGCTTGTCAGTGGGACGGATTTTTGTCCCATCCCATGGGATTCCCATTGAGATTAGGGTTGCCATATCGTCCGGAATTTAGGGTTAAATTTTGCGTTCGGGAAGAATTTAAAAAATGCTTAAATGTCCGGAATTTTACTGCATCTGCAATCGTACTGTGCACACTGCTAATAAAGAACATTGTTATTTCGTACCGTGCGCATATTTTTTACTACGAGGTCTTGAAAATAGTCATGAACTGTCCGGAATTTTGCTTTTTCAAATATGGTGACCCTAATTGAGATACAATAAACATTTCAATAAAAATTATCAAAATTTGGGCTTAGTGTCTATTAAATAGGACTACATGTACAAAGAAACATGCAAGACGGCAAAGTTTATTAACTTTAAATTTCAGTATCACTGCCAAAACTACTCGAAGAAGTTACTAGTGATTGGAGAAACGTTCTTCCGTCCCGGAAACCACAAGATTCTAATCCGCGCAAGGTAATCCGAGGTATGGTTGCAAGCGTGTTCCTAGACGCAGTGGTTCTCAAATGGTAGGGCGCGCAGACAATTTTGGGGCGTTAGGCTGCATAAAAATATTTGTTAGATTTGATCTTTCCCGCCTTATTTTTTAAATAATTACGCTCCAGTCACGTATTTCTAACGTGTTTTTTTAATAAAATGTACTTTCGCCTTACTATCTGTTATTTGTAGCATTTTGTTAACTGATTATTTTTTTTATGTGAGGCGCGAGAAAAAAAGTTTGAGAACCACTGTTAACGCCTGACATGAGCCGCTAACCTGCGAGAATTTTATCTAGCGGGACGGGGTTTAATGGGTTTCTGGAGCAGTGCAAGATTCTCGTTTTGGGCGCACTGTGTCAATTTCCCAATATCTATTTGCGTGAAACAGCATTTTCTGTCAACTTTCAAGAATAAATTACTAGAATAGTGTGGATAAGTGAATAAAGATTTGGTGCTCCTGAAGTATGCGCACCAAGATGTCGCATAACCTGAACCCTAACCTGGTACACAACCTGAGTTCAGGTTGTGCGCCATCTTGGTGCGCATACTTCAGGAGGTCCGAAGATTTTTATTACAAATGAGATTCGGACCTACACAGTACACAGGGTATCAGGAGTGCGAGAGGATTGCAAGCGTATTCCCAACGCCTAGCGCGATACGACAACCGTCCAGCATTTTTTGTGATCGAATCAATATTCTCACAGGTTAGGTTTAACTAGAATGGTACTCCCGAAGTATGCGTACCAAGATGGCTGACACCGAAACGTAGTATGTGTACCAGGTTAGTTTTAGGCCATAATTTTAGGTACAAATACTACGGGAGCCATTTGGCTAGTCCCCGAACTAGTAATAGAACTAAAATAAGAAAAACTGGAATCAAATTATGGCCTAATCCTAACCTGGTATACATGCTACGTTCCGGTGTCCGCCATCATGGTACGCGTACTTCAGAACAGTGTTATTCAACCGGGTGTCTGTATAACACTTATTGGGGGTTCCGTGAGAGTTTCGCGTTTTCCGAGTGAACTGTGTCAATTTCCCAATATCTGTTTGCGTGAAACAGCCTTTTCTGCTTAAACAACTATTAGTAGACCCACCATACGTCTCGGTTTATCCGAGACATTCCCGGTTTTAGCAAGTTTTTCGGCCGTCTCGGCGGTAGACCTAAATGTCCCGGTTCAGCAGTATGACAGTCATAAATAATTTTTCTTATTTGATACTGTTACAAAATTTGTTTTATAACGAAGGCAGCCGATTTACCACTGATTCGCGTCTCACTACACTAGTTCAGATAAAGCTAAAAATTGAATCGTAAACGCTGAATCATGACGAAACAAAGTACGTGTTTCTAATGAGTTGAAGGATTTCCATTATTTGAAGCAAAGAACAACAGAGGATATTATAATAAAATTTACAGCCAATTTTGATGTCTATAATCTACCCACAATGGTATGGGAAACGTTAAACTATTACATAGCCTCTGAAATCGAGCCAAGGTTGGCGTGTCCAATCCGCACCGTCCCGTTTTTTTTGCTTCAGATTTATGGTAAGCCTAACTATTAGCAATAAAACCCAAGTCACTTGAATAGTGTATTGTAGATAGATAGACAAGTGAATAAAGATTTCCTCGAGCGGCGATTTAAGAAGTTTGTTAGCGAAATGCTGCGCACGGCACTCATTCCCTCATTAAATTTGCGGCAGAAAGCTTTTCCTTCAGGCAATTAATTTGAAATTTTATTCAGTGTCATGAACGATGTCGATTGGAATTGCTTTAGTTAGGCACAGTGAAATTCTACCACTTCAAATTGTTTGAATTTGCGGTACTCCCGAAGTATGTGAACCAAGATGGCAGACGTCGGAACGTAGTGTGTGTAGGCTACCAGGTTAGGGTTAAACCATAATTGCAGGTACAAATATTACGGGAGTCACTTGGCAGATCCCGAACTCGTAATAGAACTGAAATAAGGAAAACTGGCATAAAATTATGGCCCAACCCTATCCTGGTACACATACTACGTTCCGGTGTGCGCAATCTTGGTTCACATACTTCGGTAGTCCCGAATTTACAGGGGTAATTAATTTATGTGTGAGCGTGAGCAAGGTACCGAGTATCGTATTCACAGTCAAGTTTATTTTTTCCAGTCAGTGAAATTTGCGTTAAAAATTGTGACATAAAAGTTAGAAACTGAACTCTATGAGAATGGATTTATGCTATTGAATTCTTACCGCTGGAGAGGAAAGTCGATAAGACGGTTTAATCATATAACGTACAACGGCCTCACGTCCGGTTACCAGTCCATGTCGGGTATGGAATTAGTTAGTTATTTGTTTCAGATGATACATGGACTCGATGATGGATGATGTCATAATCGATCAGCGGTTATGTGAACTAAGGGGCGGCGAAGGGGCCAGCAATGCTCCCGCGCATATTTATTACCCACGGGATGATAATGTATTCTTAACGCTAAGCACGACATCAAATCGGGTCATAACTCAAATTCTATACAAGGATAATTGAGTCGGCATTGACTCAGAAACACGGGTTTAACATGTCCGTACATGCATTGCGTTTCCGCTATGATCGCGCATGTATTATTTTTCAAATTATCAAATCACGGAATACAAAGAATATTAAAGAAACGATTTATATTCGCATTTGTAGAGCAATTGTTGCAATACCGCAGTAGTGGGATTCGTGGCAGTTAGCGTACGTTCTTGGAATGTCGGCGAACCTATTTTTGTTGTCAGAGGACCGCAGTGAGTTACGTGCACCGCAACTGAAGACTAGCGTTATTTTAAGAGTTTCCATAGTTATGTATCGGAGTTTTGTAAAGCGTGTCATATCTTACTACGTAAGCTACGTACATTTGCCAAAATGAGGGAAATTATTGTTAGCGAGTTCGTTACAAAAGAGAATCGTTTTTTGAATTTGGAACCACATCACTGCTGTAATGTATTATGACAGGTAAAAACTAAATGGCTCGGCGATGCGGCGAATCGTGCCAAGCATTAGGAATGCGTTCTTCACTGCACCTCTGATTAGCCTGCGTGGGTTTGCGTCTCATGCTAATCACGGGGCGAACCGCTTTCAAATTTCGTTACCTAAAGCTTGGCTCTTGTTAGGGTCACTATGCTTATGCTTTCCTATATTTTGAGTCTCCTGTGATTTAGGTCCTTGATTTATATTTGCGTGAATGTCTGATGGCGTAGTTCATGAGGCGTAGTTCTTTTAAATCTATTGAGTTTGATTATATATTCTAGGCAGGTAGAAAGCTATAAATGAAATGGACTTGTTTTCCGTACCGTCACTGGGGGAAGGGAATTTTCCTTTGTATTTGCTGTAGTATTACCAATATTTTTCAGTTCATTAATATTAATCGTAACAATTGCTTTATTCGTAAAATGCTTCAATCAAATGATTTCAAATTGATTACTAATTACTCATCACTTTTTCCTTTCAATTTCCAAGTTGTTTTCATTTCGCCGTAAATTGAATTCTTGCATCATTCGTAATTTATTTTTATTTTACTCAGTCAGAACTATAATATTACATCATAAGTGGTTTTCCGAGGGAGGGTGACATTAGAGTGGATGTTGCGGCTCCGATCAGGTTTGAGTTTGACGGAACGGAAGCCAAATGGCTCTTTCAATGCTAAAGGTTGCCGGCCCGTGGCTTATATCTATATTTTTATTAATTGTGCACTGATAATAATATATATTCAGACAAATATGAGATACAGGCTAGGAATATGCGTAGCGATTTTACCTATTATCATATGCGGCGTAATCTATCATAAGAAAAAAGGCTCAGTTTTGCCCGAAGTTGTGAGACAAGCTACTCAACAGCTAACCAATATGATAAAATACGCGTCGGTGGAAAACAGCGTTTTTAGCGACAGAAAACTTCTAAATGTAAGTATATTTCATGTATATGTGCATTGTAGATTTGTTTGAATGTATTTTTTGTCGCGGGCCACTTTCATGTGAGGAAAGTCATTGCGGGCCGCAAACGTTTTTGCCAAAGTTAAAATATCATCCCAATTCTGATTTACGTTTGAATTTGAGCGTCGATAAATCAAACGCTTGGATTGCACAACACTTTTGCGGATTTCTGAACACAACATGCACACAAGGACCATGAACCATAAAGTTCAACTGAACTTTTACGCAAAATGCAAAATTTTTGAGCAATAATATACATTGGCATAAAAAATAAAAAATGTCAGCAACATTTTTTCAGATAGTACGAAATTTGCCTTTGTATGTCATTGCGCAACTGTTTAATATCAACAGGTAGTTTTGATACCGCACGGCGTATCTGGTCGTTTTGTCATTCGTCAGCTTACTCCTATTCCTCGACCTCATAATTTTCAATTTAGAAAAAAAAGATTTGCACAAATATGTTGTTCCCATTGCCGCCGCAATACGCATCGCCATTTGTTTCAGGATAGGAAACTTATCTCCATCGATATACTTGACTGTAGAATTCAAGTTTTCCATTTCTTTGAAACAAGCATTTCAGTTCTGTTTTGACTGGATCAATTCAAGTTGCATGTAATCTGGGGCATCTTCCACTCGAATGTGAAATAAACACATAAAAATTTTAGAGAGATTTTTGTAAGTTTTCGAATTTCTCTTTAAATGATATCAACAACTTCGTCGCAATATTTATAAAAACTTCAAGAGGGCCCCATGCGGCCCGCGAGCCACTGGTTGGACATCCCTGCTAGACTCTAGTCTAGACTTTACATGGGCAAACTACGACTCAATCTGGCCTGCCTGATGCTGCCACAACCCAACTAAAACCAAATTTTGATGTTTTTTCTTAAAAAAATAGTTCAAGAAATTTGTTGAGTTTACAATAAATTTAGTTTTGGCACGAGGCTACTTGTTTTCCACGTTTGCCTTTGTAACACTGTAAGTATTCTTTAACAAATGTAACTTTTTACGTCATGCTTGTAAGTCCGCCAGTCAAGAGGGGCAAAAACCTTGGTCCAAAAACTTGCCCACTCCTGCTCTAGACGAATATTTTTAGGCCGTGTCGAAAAAATGTCATACGCAGCCGCCTTGGGCTCCGCACTTCCATATGTCCCAGGTTGTTAAGTTTAACCATGATGCCGTGTTTCCCAAAAAATAGGAAAGTGGCTTATTTCAGGTTTCATTCAAAAAATAACACTTGTGCTTATTTTGGGAGGATGTCTTTTATTTTCATTTATCGAAACAGAATTACAAAGTTGAGAATTACGAGATTTTCAAATATACAAAATATGAAAACCGATATCCATTTACTTATAAATAACACGTTTTTATTTAAAAAAATGCTAAACAAAGATTTTTCAACAATAACTAATCATTTAAAATGTGTAGGGGGTGATTTCCTGCTATCGACTAGGTCTTATTTTAAGGGGAGGGCTGATATTAGATCATTTTTAAACTTCAGTCTTGGTTCTATTTTCGGGGAAACACGGTTTATTCTGTGCTGATAATACTCGTAAAGTAGTTACTTTGATTCTTATTTTGTATAGTGGTTATTAAAAGTTAAGGCTTGATTTTTAGTTAATTATATATCTAGTAAGCATATGTTTATTGTCTGTGCCAAACCGGAGATTTTATAGTCTATAACAGGGGTGTATAAACATTTTTTGTCGGTGGGTCAAAAAATCAATTTCAGACATCTGACTGGGCCACACACAAAAAAAGTAGGTTTTTCTTGCACACGACAAATTAAAAATTAGCGACAACCAGAGCCGACTAGAACGGCAAAAGATTTAACGCAGCGACGATAGCAGAGCAAAAATCAATATGTATTTTTACCGATGTGAACGACTTTTTAAACGTAATCTGTCAGACTAAGATTTTGTGCTTGATGGGGAAAATATGAATGTTGACAGGGACTAAATGGCTTGGCGGGCCGCTGTACACCCCTGGTCTATGAACGCTTGTACTGGGTCTTATTCTGAGCGGAAGGTGTGAGAATGCATTGTATAAAAAAAACTCAAAGAACTGTAATTTTATATTAACAGAATTGGCCCAAGTGGACGAAAAAAATGATGATGCAGCCTTGGATGGATTCAGAGAACAAAAACAGCACAGATGAAATAAAAGGTGAACAAAAGAGACTTCCAACGGTATGGGTTTGCTAATTGTAATTTTCTGCCTGTTGGGTTTTCATGAAGAAAACGAAAGAGCAATACTTGAATGTATATACAAGAAGGTCAAATAAACTGCGGTAATATAGCAGCAAAATTCCAATCAGGAAAGTGTTGGGGAATTTCGGAAAACGCTGGTTTTCATGAGTATTGAGGTTTAAAAAGCGTTTAAGCCACGAAAAATTGCTACATTTTAAAGCGGGGAATCGTTATTAATGGTTTTTTACATTTACCATTGCCAAGTGGTTTAATTTATTTTCGTGTTATCGTTACAGGTGATTGGTATCGGCGTCCGCAAATGTGGAACGACCGCATTCCATAACTTTATGCGCATCCATCCACAATTTAAACCTGCAGAAGGCGAAGTTCATTTCTTCGACTCGGACTTCTATGATGAAGGAAAGGAGGCTTACAGGTGAGGAGATCTGATCTGTGGTTTACAGGGTTAGCGTTCTAGAATGCACGACTAATAGACACATCCCACAACCTCAATTACTCCTACGAAAATGTGTTTGACATTTAAACTTTTGTATGATTGTACCCACAAGTTTCAGTAAATTAGAACGCTTTAAACAAAGTTTTGTTCCCTCTAAAAGATGTCCCAAATAACATTCTGTTTTATATTTCACTATATTCCACTGTATGTATTATTACAAGCTTCAAAATTCGATTTGCTGACGTCGTGTTTTCTTCTATCTATCTATGTGCGTTGTGTGGTATTGTTTAGGGCGCTCCGGAAGTATTCGTATCAAGATGACGCACAACCTGAACAACCCGGACCTGGTACACATACTATGTTCAAGTTATGCGCCATCTTGGTACGAATACTTCGGGAGCACCTTGTTTTATGTGTCGATGGGGGACGCGCGCTTTGCACGTCTCCAACTTTACTTCACTTGCTGTCTCTTTTTCGGGTTTTCCCTCCTTTTTCTTGGTTTGTGACGCTCTTACAATTTTTCACTTTTGCTAATATTGGTGTCAGATTAGGACTCGTGTTTTAAATTTCCTGGAGCCGAAGACAAATTTCAAACACCGCCAATTTTAAATAGTAACCCAACTTTTTATACTTACCCTAACAACTTTGGCCTTCGTTTTCATATATTTGAACATCGCTCTCTTGTTCTTTTTAGGAACAGAATGCCGTGTCTAATCCGGGTGATGCAGTTTTTGAAAATCACCCCGATATTTTTTGCTCTCCAGTGCCGAGCAGAATCATGATATGCTACCAAAGCCAAAATAATTATCATTCTCTGCGATCCGGTATTACGAGCGTTCTCGGACTTCTTTTTCCTAAAACGGCAGAAAGACCTTACAGACGTAAATGGGTAATGGATGTTTTTTTGGTACTCATGTAGTATGTGAACCAACATGGCGGACACCGGGACGTATGTGTAACCAGGTAGGCCATAATTGCAGGTACAAATACTACGGGAGTCACTAGGCTAGTCCCCAAACTCGTAATAGAACTAAAATAAGGACAATTAAGATAAATTATAGTCTAACCCTAACCTTGGTACACTACTACGTCTCGGTGTCCACCATCTTGGCGTTCATACTACGGGAGCGGCGTTTTTTTATATTGTTTTGTTGTTGTTGATTTTGGTACCTAGCACTGTGTTTTCCCGGCTTTTGACCCCAGCAATTAATTTATATATCAGAGGTGTACAACCTTTAATGCAGGCAGTGCAGAAATTTTAGTTATTGATCTCATGACATGCGTCGTTCGCTTTTGGCATTCTAACGTCATAGGCCTAGATAACAAAATGAACTGGGTATTTGCCCTGTAACGCAAATGTATTAGAAGTATTCGCACGTAACAGATTAAAATAAATTGAAAACTCGTTTCGCGGGCCGCACACACTACAAAATTGGCCCTCTTGTCTGTCGTTCATTGATCATTTAATATAGCAGGGAGTGCGCCACCCTTTTCACTGGAATGAAAGGTTAATAAATTCCTATATGTTATTGTTGCTGTTAAAATTGATGAATTGCGCGCTGAAAATTTCATTTTCATAAAAGGGTAACGATATTAAAAAGTTTGCGAACCATTGCCCAATAATATTAACCTGATGTCACGGACCATAGTGTCTGTATTTACGTTGTGAATAAATTTTTATGTTTATATGCTTTCTCCTTATTCCAGGGGTCGGCAGCCTGCGACTCGAGGGCCGGATCCGGCCAGCGGAGTAATATAATCCGGCCCGCGGTGCTTCACACTAAATTATAGTAACAAAACAGCTGTTTTGGCGATTACATTCTTAACTTAACAGAATTTATTGTGTGAGATAGTGTAAGATAAATTATATTATAATATTCACAATAATAATATTAATAAGTATAAAGTTCACAAGTACTCGTTTAATGAGCCTATAATATAATTAGACAAATGGCAACAAAACACATGAAAGTTGATGCTGAGTGCAAAGAGTTCACTAGCGCCGAAAATATTTAATTGGAATTTATTGAGATACAATGCAATGAGGAAAAAAATTTATTTTCTATTCTAGAGATGTATCATTGCTTGATTTTTAAAATAAAAGGTATCATCCGTTCGGTTTTCAACTTTCCAAAAATACGTGCGGGCCGCCAATGACTTGCAACCCTTAATTTTGGCCCGCGAATTACAAGAGGTTGCCGACCCCTGCTTTTACAATGCTGTTTTTTTCGGGTCTAAGTTTTGTGGTAACATCCAAATTTTGCATTATAAGACTCCGACCACCCATTGGTCATTACATGTGTGAAAAAAAATATATATCTTGCTCTCTTCTTCGGCCGTTGGCCGTTTTTCAGTTGTGTTTGATGCTTTTGCTGCTTCGAATATGGAGTTGCCGTATCAATAAGTAACCAATCCGGAATCTTGGGTCTTCTGATTTAATAACCACAGTAGCGAAAACCTATCTGTGACAATGACGAACGTGCGCCAGGATTTGGTCATAACATATCTGTGTTACTAAGAACATAAAAAGGTGGGCCCAACGCTCGGGCTACCACGCTATTGCTACTTCCTCACTGATATATATCAATATGAATGATTTGATTTATTTTAAAATTCAGGTCAGCAAGTTTAAAAGCTTCGACTCTCATATCAATTCAGCGATTAACGACATTTTGAAAATCCAAGAAAACCCGCTGAAAACACTCGGGTACGGCACTTTCGAGTCTTTTGTTCGAAATTCGTGGAACGAAAGAACATTTCAACTTACAATTCTAACACACGGGATGTATTACTACCACTTGAAGACGTGGTTCAATTTTTTTCCTCCTTCGCAAATCCACATTGTCGACGGAGAGAATTTAATCAAAAATCCAGTCTACGAACTCAAAAAAGTAGAACAATTCCTAGGTATCAGTGACGTCATAAACGACAAATTGTTCCGTTATGATAGCACAAAAGGCTTTTATTGCCTCACAGAAGGCGAATGCCTCGGAAAACATAAAGGTGTTTCAAGGCAAGCTGGTGGTCCAGAGATGTCTGAAGAAGATAAACATAAATTGAGTTTGTTTTTTAAGCCGTTTAATCAAAGATTGTTTGAGCTATTAGACAATAAATTTGATTGGACGTGATCGCAGCGTACAGACTATCGCAGTGCCGGCACCGGCGAGAATTGGATTGTATACTTTCCTATTTTGCGTTCGCTTGCCAAATATCTGTCCCGGGGGAATACTTACACTATCCCCGCTATGTTTAAATATCCGGGTCCGGATAAATGGAAATCTCGTCTCCAGTAATGAAAACAATTCACATTCAAGAGCCTTAGCCTTCACTTTGTTCCTCAAAACACTACCGCATAGATCACGTGCCGGTTCGGATAGCTGATTATAGAAAATACCATAGCCTTGGGGTGGGGAGGATGTAATTTGAGGGGCCATTGATCTCGTGATAACAAAATATTTTTTAATGCAATTATGCGGCATTTGCAGTGGGACATAGTTTTCTACGGCTTTTTCAACATCATTTTACTCTATTTCCAAACGATTTACTGAAAACTGACGTTTCCTGGCTTGCTATCAATCTTTATACGAAAAATGTTGCCCCCTCCCCAATTTTGGGGTGGGCAATAACTTTTGGTGGCCAGTTACAGATAATAGACTTGGTTACTGGACCGGAGGTAAAACTATGAATAAAAAACAGTTCATTCACAACAAACAGCTAGGCTAACGATTTTATAAATATTAAAAAGCACAAAGCAGCAATCGGGGTCATTGTGTCCTTATTTTCATCGACACTTCCAATGAAAATTTATGTCCATACAAATAAAAACTATAGTCGTAATTTCAACAGACACGAGTGGGATCTATGAAACACTCCGGGAGGTTCAAAACTCAATATGTAAAACAATGAGTGAAAAACAGTTTATTTCCAAAGTCTAGCCCAACAGCTGGGCTACAGTTTCTAATATAATAAGAAGAACAATGTAACAATCGGGGTCATCATGACGTTATTTTCATTGATATTTTCAACAGAAATTTTTATCCATGAAAACCATAGTCGTCATTTCAGCAGGCACAATTAAGCCGGATCCGGCCCGTGGGCCGTAATTTGCCCAGCCCTGCCCTACGCGGTAGTGCTCGTAGATAAAAAATCCTACTCGACCAAAGCCATTGAGTCAGATTTTTTTTCAGATTTGTTGATAATCGAAGTCCAAATTTCGTACAAGATTTTGATAAAAATCAAATTGATCAAGCTATTTCAAGTTTAATAATCAAAACTTGCATGCAAATTTGTATTTTCCAATATCTTCTTAGAGTTCAGATCTGAAGTTAACATTCCCAACTCTGTAAACACCTGCGACCTTCCCAGACAACATCTCGACGAAAAGTCACAGATTGTGGTCTATTTCGTCGTTGTAAGGTGCAGTTAATTCCCTCACCTTTAGACACTTTCCTAAAATTTCAAACCCCCACGCTAATCTTGAGGTGTGACATTACATTTTAATTTCTAACTTAAAATATAATTGTATTTAAATATCTAGAACGTTGTGTATATACTAGTGCAGATGGTTAGTCAAATACCCAACGCATTTTCATAAGTTACAAATAGTTTTGTCCCTAATTGCAAATCTAACGCACCCTAATTTTGGGGAACATACTGGCATGGAGTGACCCATAGCCACTATCTGAACAAGGTTCCATACAAGCAAAACCTTGTAGCAGATAAATTGATATGTTTGGAAAGCAAAAATCCCCCAGTGCGATACGGCTTACGTACGGGCCTTGGATTGAAAATATGTAAGTTAAGAGGGCGATCTAGCTATAACTAACGCAATTAATACAGCAATATCGGTTTTTCTCCCCAAATGAAACATTAAATAGGTCTTCTTTCAAACAGAGAACAACAGATTTTTTGCATTTACTATTTATATATATATGTCGGCTTATCTAGATCGGGTACAATAGATTAGTTTTATCAACAACAGATAAGATTTGGTTATACCGCTCATCGAAAGTCGTTGAGTCTTTACTGACTATTTCCGACAATATTGATCGAATAGGAATATATGTGTAATATATACAAAATTAAGGGCGAATCATTTTTATTGTTTTGCAAATACAAATTCAGTTTGTTAATTTACAGTCTTGGAGCGTTGGTTCATTCATTAAACCAAGTAAAAATCTTTGGTCAGACTGGACTCGTAGATGCTCATTGCTTTGCAATTCTTTCCATGTTCGTTCACCCCTCTATGATTCTTCATCTTGTTATTCACAATGGTAAGCATATCAGTAACATGCTTGGTCTTGTAGTACTTCCCGAACACTTCAGAAATATACCGAATAATCCAAGAACCGCTAGACTTACTATTGAAAGCTTGGTGGTTTAGGTGCGTTGGGTATGCAGTAACGACATCACACATTGATGGCATTAGCGTGTCTACTTTGGTAGTTTCTTGTAAATCTTGTCCCAAATACTCTTGATTTTCGATATGGTAAAATACACCAGTGTCTGGATAATCGCTGAAATCGTCCCTGTCAACACCACAATCCAGAATGCTTCCTCTGCAGTATTGAAGGATGAACAACTTCGGTTTGTCTTGCAAGTTCTTGGTGTTTTCGTTTCGAAAAATTTCTTGAATTTCCTCTGCTTTCAACTTGCTTCGGTCATTCCCAAATAACACTTCTTCATACTTCTTGGGATTGCTTTTATTCTTTTTTTCAGTGTTGACACTTTCTTCGCTTTTTGGGGTCTCATTTTGATCCTGTTTGTCAGTTTTGACGCTTGTATGTTCTTCCACGGCAACCATTCCCCCATGTGTACTTATCACCACAACCGCATAGTCACAATCTTTTTCTTCTCCCACTTGTCTTAGCAGCGTCCTCATTTCTTCGGCTGTTTTATCACAATGAACCTCTAATAGTTCACACTTCAAGGTGTCTTTCCACAATTTTTTCATGTTTTCTAAATCTTTTTTACATGCCTCTGTTCTATCGAGTGAAGTTCTAGCAAAAGTATTACCGATTACTAGAACAACACCCTTCTTGTTCTTAAGTGGATAGCAGTTGGCATTTCTTCGTTGGATGCCATCAGCATCCCCTTGAGGCATTCCAGTAATATTACTCGGATTCACTCGACCCATGTAGAATTTTTGTTTTATAAGATGCAATTGCTCAAAATTTGCATCAGGATTTTTTTTTTGTCCATTTTATAATGGTTTGATATTTTAATTCTTTGAAATCATCTCTATAATTCGTTTCAAACTCTTTCATCATTGTATCATCCAAGTCCAAATGCATTCGTGTGAATTCCCTCCATTGGCTCATATGGAAAATGTCAGTGAGCTGGTAGATATCTTCTTTATCCATACTTTTTTACCTCGTACTTTTGCAAGCTGCTTCCAACGATAGGCGCGCTAAGTAACTGTTCTAGAGCCACTCCCTATCACAGCTTTATAACGGAGAGTGGAGACACAAATTGTTCATAACAATATCGGATTTGAATTATGATATATCAAAACTGCCCATGTCTGATACTACCCAAGCCGTGAATAAACTTGGCTATAATCATTGTTTATTGTATTAAACACATTTTTTAAATCCGCGTCAAACCTAAATTGCTAGTATATTTTTAGTTTCACCGCAGGTTTTACACGATCTTATTAAAATCCGTCTTAACCATAGTTTATGGCTGAGATCTATCAGATAGCGTCCCACACAGTGACTCACTTTAACCAGGAAATGAGAAAGACAATGAGACTCGATATTGCCAGAAATTAGGTAGGCGTATCATTTACTTTGTATAATATTCATACCAGGCTCTTGCTAACAGTATTTATTAAATTATAAACCTTACATATCTCTCTGCTCTATCAGCGGTTCCTAACCTTTTTGTTCGTGCGACGCCATATTACCAGAGAAAACTGACGGCGTACTTGCACGAAAATTTCTGCCTTTAAATACACTCAATTTTGTGATTGTTAATGTGTACTGTATTCCTTTTAAAGTTCGTAAACATGTCGGAATAAAGGATATAGGCAAAACTCTTTTTTTCTCATCTATGCGTGAGTTTTCTTTGAATACTGAAAAAAAAATCAGTCATGTTCGCTAAACTCGGTTCAATTTTCGGAAACCACCGCTCTGCATGGCTTCACAGGTCCGAATTCTTTGGGGGCCAATCATGTGAGAGACGATTGTTGAACTCGTGGTCGTTGCAGGGTGGGGATGCGGTGACGGATTTTTTACTTGTTCATACACTTTGAAGAAGCAATCTGACCGACTCGCATTTCGAACTATTTTTAATTTGTCCGTGAATATGTGTATAGTATGTATACAACACTGCTAAATACCTAGAACAGCGGTTCCCAAACTAGCTTTGATTAATTATACTGGTTATTAGGAACGGTGGCGACTCGAATACGTAAATCTTCAAAAAAATAAATTAAATTGAGTTTAAATTATAATGGGTGAAGTTTCCTTTTTAAGATCTTCTCAAAGGAACAAAAATTTGCTACACAAAGAATGACCATGTGGCTTTTTCACGCATAGCAGTTTTGTACACTGTACAGCACTTCTTATTGTTTTCCCTGAAATTTAGACAGGATTTAGATTTATTTTCGTTTGAAGAATAACACCAGGATTTTTTTGGAAGAGGTCTTTTGTGGTCATTTATCGAAAATAAAATTACATTGTAGAAAATCACGAGATTTTTTAATACACATTATATAAAAACCGACATCCATTGTATTTATTTGTATTTCCTATACAAAAATCAAGTGACAAATTTCATAATTGTGATTGTGACATCATGCAATCTTAAATTGTGGTGTGATCTTCACCTTACCTCAGGTCATTGAACCTTTCCTCTCCCACACATTTTAAATTTATTTTAAGGGTAGGGTTTAATCAAAATCATTTTTAAAATTCAAATTAGGTCTTGTTTTCAGGCCAGGTCTTATTTTCGAGGAAACACGGTAGCTTTGCGATGATTAGCCATTGCTGTGTTCTGTCACAAAAAAATAAAAGAATATAAATGGGTCGCCATAAGCTGTGGTAATAAATAGTGGGTCGCAACTCTAAAAAGTTTGGGAACCACTGACCTAAAATGATATTGGTGAACTACTCCGAATTCGAAGTGATATTGCTGTATTTATTCCACGAAAACAACAAAATTTCTCTCCAGTTGGGAAATGCTGGCATAATGAATGTTACCTCAAGCAAGATATAAACAGTCACGTTACAAACGAAACTCTAGCAGCCGCTCACGACTTTTTTTGCAAAGGCAGTTTCAAGGCATTGAGGCAACGGTTTTTGTGCTTTTGCTAATTTTGGGTCATGTTTCCGGAGTCCCCCCCCCCCTTCGTGAGTCTTCAGTTGGACTCACCTGCGATGGAGATTCTTCAGTCGATGCCGTTTCCCAACTGAAGAATATCCTCCTCCCCAAATCCACCTAAGCCGATAATACCAGTTGATCCTTTATTTAACATGGACTAATTATCTGTTAGGGTTAGATGGTCTTATTTGGGATGGAGATTCTACAGTTGGTCTTAAGTGCGGTGGAGATTCTACAGTTGGTCTAACTTAGGGTGAAGATTCTTCAGGTAAATAGTTTTGCAATAATAAATTACGGAAGGAACTTGCAGTACAACCATGGGAAAATTGCAAGTAACAGGCATATCCGTCACGTTGGTCTGTTAAGCCGGCACGCCTGGTGTTGCCAGAATTTATTTCAAACAGTTATCTTTCCTCTGTTGTTGTAATGTATAATTATCATGTTCGAATTGTTTCAAGAGTTCTTGTAGTGGATCTATACGCAATTCAGTCTACACATCTACGTAGATTCGGGATTTTCTACCGCAGACGTACCGTAGTTGCTTTAAAACACGTTTATGTTCTGCCAGGTATTCGCCATCTGCGAGACAATGGATGTTTCCCCGACCCTTGGAAGATTCTTTTTATAATTTATCATTGCAAAATTTCCAACGTTGAATTTGAGAGTGTTTTGGAGAGTTGGCAAACTGGCTCACATTACCAAAAAGAGGCAATGTTTACAACCACGCTTGAATATCAGTCAGATATCAGAGCGACGGCAAAAATCCCAATTGTTACGTCATTGTTAACTTATTCCGTATTTGTTATCGTAACAGAAATAAACAAGGAAATCGATGCTCGAGGAAACCAACGGCCGGCAACCAACTTGCCTAATTTTGCGTTTATCACTGAAATTATATGAGAATCGAAGCTTTTGAATTTTGCGACCTGAATTTCGAATAAAATCAAATATTTTTACATACAGTATTAGTGGGCAATCAGGAAGTCGCAATGGCCTAGTTGTCCGAGCGTTAGCTAAATTCGGGGCATGTCCACCACTTTACATATGGGTAAGGTAAATTAGGTAGGCAGTGTCTTAACTGTAAAGAACCGCAAAAATATTCAGATGAATCAGCCTGCATTTTGCTTTCGGGAATGTTTTTGTTTATTTGCAGTAATCAAACATTACAATAATCCAGGAAAACGGAATAGACTAAGCTCTTAAATTAGCGGTACATTATCAGTCGCTTGGAAATTCAGGGACATGATAGCCAACTTTCATACGAATCAACAGAGCATATCGGCTGCTGCCAGAACCACTTTTTACCCTGATTTGAGGGGACGCGCGATTTTGCTTTGCATTCGCATGTGGTTGGGCGGTGTGTAATCTGAGGGATAGTTGTTTCATTGAGTCCCAATACTGTAAGTCAGTGTTTGAGTTTTAAGGTAAACCATAGACTAGATGCTGACTAAAATTGATACGATGTCAATTTTAAAAAATTTCCGAACAGGCACGGCAAAGAGAACGTTGCTGCTGGCAGTATCGGTCAAAGGTCATGAAAGTTGGTAATGGCGATTTTTAACTCGTTTGCATGTGAAATACTCGCAAAATAAGCTTTTAAAATTCTGCAATGGCAGAGGATGATAAGAATTTTTCAAAGGTATGTGAATTTCTTCTGCACGGAACTCACTTTTTTAACACACAGATAACAAAAAATGTCAATTACCCATTTACGTCCGTAAACTTGGACTGCCATATATACAGCAGGTTAGGAATAGATGCACGGCCCTGATCATTATTTTAGTGACCTCTTCCGTAGAGGGATATTGGACTTCCATATAGGCAGCAGGTTTATCAAAATGCTTTTGAGATTATTTTGTGTCCGCATTTAAGCATGGATGGTGTTTTTAGCAATAGAACTTTACAGTTGTCTAACGATGAGGGGATTGTGCATCTTTTAATATAGAAGGGCCAGATACAAATAACTAGCTGAAACCGCGGGCCGCAACTTTATATAAAATAGAATTAACTTAAAACTTTTTAGTAGTTGTGCGCCCAAAAATTAATTTTATTGATCTCATGACACACACCCCTGGTCTAACGTATTATACCAATCCTAACCCGACCGTTGACGTGGATACATCGGCCTTTTAATTCCCTATTCCAAAATAGCGTTCGCACCCACAATTGTCATTTAATAGAGCATAGCATGACAGACACTGATCTGCTAATCTTGAATAGATAAAAATGTGAAGTGTTTGCGTTTAAAGGGTGGCTTTGTTATTGAACTCGAATACATTTTGACTGCTCAGTTTTTTCCGTATACGTAAGTACCGAGTTATTTGAATGCTTGAACATATATTGATCGATAAGCCGTATTTCACTCAGAACAAGGCTCCGTACAATCAGCTACTGAAGTGTAAAGAGCTACCATTTTTGGAATATACACAATCTTTTCGCTTCTCAATTGCTTATACTTTTATTACACTGCCAGTGAGGTTGTTGTAATGAGATTTAAAACCATTTATGACACTGTATTTAGGCAACAATAGGTACAAACCTTTAGGGCGTTCCATTGAAGCGGGCTCATTCAATCCGTGTAGCTGATAACTCGTACAAATTAGACCCTAATATATATATGTGAGTGACAGTTTGGGAGGAGTCCATACCGATTTCAGTTAGTTGTGGCCTTTTAATTAAACCCGAATACATATCTCCTACATACGTAATTACCTATATGGATGGTTAGTGGACACGCGGGACACATGTGGATCGTTTGGCTACATTGTTGTTGTGTGAAAATCGAAATTCTTTTCTTGCAATTCACTCTAAATATTTGGTACTTAAAAATAGAGGAAGTCGCTACAGGCCTTTTATTTTATTCGAGTCCACATCATATATGGAACGAAATGCTGCCTTTTCGCTTTGATTAAAGGGGAACACTTTTTTTTATTCCCCCACGCTTTACCTCCGATCCTTCAAAAAAAACTCTGTGGTCTCAAGCTTGGTATAGCTCTCATAAAGTGTGTTTCCATGAGCAATATTACTAGGACGCGGTCGGGCGCGTGCACTAGGCCAAAAAAACGCGACCTGTTTTCATGCAATCGAGATTTTAAGTAGAGGTGCATTATGGCTAGAATAAGTACACGCTCGGATGATCTTGAATTGTGTCATCTTCGTTCGGCCTGAGTAATCTCCGCTGTAAATATTTTGGTTGCATTGGGATTTCCCCAATTCTTATGAATCTGTTACCCGCGTTTGTCCTTAGATTTCCCTCCTCGATATTATTTTGAATATGGACAGGGTGAAGAATTTATTAGCGTTTTTTTCGCGATGCAGGCGCTGGTCTTATGGTTACACACTAGAAGAATTAGGCGGTCCAGGACGTTGCTGGCGTTGACTCAATGGGTAACGGAAAAAATTCCAAGAAAAATATGGATGGAGTACCGGCAATTCTTTTATTCTATATATAGGCATGTACAAAACAAACTACGGTAACTTATTAAATTATAATAGCACTGTGGCAATGAGCATATATACATTGACTGTGGGTAACATATTAGCCAATATCGAGCATAAATTTAGTGTGTTTGTACAGTAACAGCAGTACCATATGAGCTAAAATTTTAACAATATGCTTTTCAGGCCAGATGATTGGTGGCTAAATGCAATGAAAAATTACAGTGAACAACAACGGTTATCGAATTTTAGAATAAGAAAAGCGACATTTTCTATGTTAACAACATTATTGCGTGGCAAATTAGAGCAGGGTAAATGATTTATTCAATGATGTTATCTTATGTTAAGGATGCAAACTACATAACATTGAAGACACAAATTACAATTGCATAAAGTTTCAAGGCTCTTTCGAAACATGTTTACTCATTCTGTGCATTCTTTTTATGTAGACGAAAGGTGTGTTCGTACGCCACTATCACTACACAAAGAATTGAGATTGCAGTATACCAATTGGGATCAACCGATGAGTTTAGGACCACAGGGAACATGTTTGGGGTACATCAAACATCTGTTCACAGGTATTTGCACAGGTATGTATATTTTACAAATAGTTGAGCATGTTTCACTTTCATGGTTGCTTGTATTCTCATTTATCCATATCTGAGTAGATTTTGTTAATGTCTCATCAAGCATCATAAGCAATTCATTTTCTACCAACCGCTGCTGAAGCAAAAACCATCGCAGCAGCCAATCAGCAACTAACTGGGTTTCCACAATGTTTCATGGCTATAGACGGGAGCCACATTCACGTTAAACCATCAAGATCTGGGTCAAGAGATTATGCGAATCGGAAAATGTACCCATCTATAGTCTACAGGCTGTAGCTGACAATCAGTACAGGTAAGTCCATTTTTTAAGTTTTTGCTAATGTACAATCGACTTATTTCATTACATTTTTGTTTTTCTGTTATGTGTTAAATTATAAAAATGCGCCTACACCACAGTTTTTGTGTTGGCACTAAGACTCAATCACATTTTATGTCTTGTCATGTTTTATGTCATTGTCCATTTACTGTCTTCTGTAGTATGTGCAATCAATGTCATATTTGTTGTGTTGTTTTTTGTTCATATCCGTGCAATAGAGCTAAAATTTCGATATCATTCTGTAGTGTTATTTGTTAGTGTTAAATATCAGATTCAGAGACATCAGTATCAAGATGCCAGGCAGCGTTCATGATGCTACAGTCTTGAGATCTTCTGGACTATACAGGAACTCTGAAATGCTCCCTTCGGTGAGACAGCTTGAGCATTCCAGACTCTAAAATTATGTTGATTACTACTAAATATTGTTTTCTGGCGCAGGGTGAGATCATCATTAATGGATCTCCAGTGCCCCGATGATAGCGCGTACCCCTCCTTACCAAGGCTGTTACACCCATACACTGGGTCTTCTCTCACGCCCAGGCAAGGGAGATATAAGGAGCACCATAGTAAGGTAAACAGGCAACTTTGTGTTCAAACACACATAATCAACTAAGCATGAGCTATTTCTGCGGGTACGTGTAACAGTCGAAAACTGTTTTGGCCGGCTGAAAGCCAGGTGGCAAATTCTTCGACGGCTAGAGGTTAGAGTCGCTGGGGCACCGAAGATCATTGCAGCGTGTTGTATTGCACAATATCTGCGAACCCGAGCCCCAGTGCTGAGGAAGCCCTTAAATGAAGGGCCACAACCTCCAACTATTGGCATCCGAGATGAAAGTGCTAAAAATAGCGCCCAGGGGGCCATCGCCGACTACCTTTTTGAACTGTATGGACGTGTGTAACTAATTTGTTATTTTACCCATTTTTAAATTTCTGTTCAATTTTGCCTTGTTATAGTTGAATTAATATTTCATAATTATTACAGTTTTTTTAATATTTTATTCGTTAAATTCTCCAAAGCTGATGCAAATGCAAGTTTATCTTTTTCACATTCTTTCCGAAATACTCTCAAAAGAGCTTCAGTTCTGGAATCTGAAAGTTATAAAATAGAACATCAGTAACAGCAATGATGCGCCATCAGCCAATGATTCTTACCGTATATATCTCGGTTCCACTAACTATAATTTTCTCTGCTACTCTGTCTTCTCCTGCCTCGCTGGCTTGAAGTTGGTGGAGCATGGCTGTTTCATCAACTGAAGATAAAGCATATTACAACAATTTATAAATACATTGCCTCAAAACGTAATTTGGTTTGCAGACGCTAATCATAAACATAAAAAAATATAAATGACTCTTCGACGAACCTTGCGGCAGTTCCTGTTGCAACTCGCCCTCCGCCTCTTCTTGCAGGAGACTACTATCTGGATTGTTAACTAAAAATAATGTATTAAGTTGAAAAAAGTGTTTGATGATGCCACCAACCCTCCCACCGATTTCATTGCATAATATCATGTACTATCCCTATATCTCAGCCACAAACTGAGTGACGGTTGCGTCGAAACTATGGCTTTGCACGATTGACGGCTCACTAGTATCAACACCAATCCAAAGCCTGAAAACATAAATAAATGATTATTCAAATATCAATCACCGCGATAAAAAAAGTTGAGTAGAAGCAAATAATAAAACAGTGTAAAACATGAAAATCACAAAACTTGCTAGCTTCAAAATCATTTTCTCGACCAGCTTAACCTGCCCAGCAGCATCGATTAAGTCGAATGTCGCTTCTGGTGACCAATTGAACATTCTAAATAGAAATCAATTCCCTTTCCTCAATACGCCAACTATCATACCATCTAACTTTGCCCTGACAATCTGTAGACAACTGGTTTAATAATTGAGGAAGCAATTTTTCCTTATTGCAAAATGTATATATTTGACACACGAAACATGAAAAAATTAACTAGACATGGAGATAGACAGGAAGCACAATGGACCTTTCCCCGAGCATCGATTTCCTTGTTTACTTCGTGACATTGGCCCATCAGCAAATTGCAAAAAGTGACGTAACAATGTTCCCTTTTCGCGTTCGCTCAGACACTTTTCTCACTCAGACAGATTTTCAAGCGTGGTCGTGAACATTACCTCGTTTTCGCATTTTTGAACTCTATTCGTTAGTTTTCAGTTATGTTTTGAAAACTTAAATGTAAATTAGATAATTCAATGGTCACCCTGTCTTCCTAGGAGTTTTAATTTAATTGCAGTAATAAAAATTAGTGTAGAAATAGCTGTGATAGACTAGGCTAAAATTCTTTAACGGTACTTTTAAAAAACAGATTGTTGTATGCGATGAATCGTAATGATGGTTTGAAACACATACCCCATTTCACAGGCGCCAAGTCGCAAAAGCACTCTTAAAATAGCCCCGAAAATTTTGCAATGGTAAAGTATAGGAAGAATTTTTCGGGGGTCAAAGGTCGGGAAAGGTCCATAACACAGAAACATGATTAAATGCGCAACAACAAAATATATATATACATGGAAAAACAAAATTAGACACACGTAGGGATAAACTGAACACATACAACAGTCAGTTAACAAAAACATTTACCAGTTCGACGTGAAGGATAATCAGCAGTAGACGATGAAATAATAGATAAAAAGAAAACAAATGACTATAGAATCGGGAGAGCAAACAAAACCTAGGTAAGTAACCTAGGTAAAAAAAGTAGTACGTGTTCGCTCACTCATACAATCATCAAGACATGATAAAGTTGGAAGTTAAAAAAGCGAGACTTAAAATCAATTAAATTACTCAGTAAAAAGAAAAATATACAACAAATAAAAAGATGGAATCATATGATTCTATGGTAAGGCGATGTCAGTATGTATGAATTTTGAATTCACTTAACTTGTATTATAAGGATCTAGTATTAATCTGCCAATGTAATGCGACAAAAAATGGTGATACTTTTGGTAGCTCCATATATCAAGATATCCTACTAACCCCAACAGTTGTTGAAGCAATCACAGCATTCACAAAAATTAAATAAGTTAATGGTCAAATAGGTTGTCCATACAGCATATGTGATACAAAATAAAAAGAATACAGGCTTTTGAGAAGTGAGCATTAGTCTACATAAAAAGTTATTGAGAGATCCCGTACCGGTATCGTTGAATGTTTAGTCTGCTACCGTACCGTTTACACTAAATCTTCATCTACCATCGTGAGTTTGAAGGTTGCGGTACGGTACCGCATCTTGCAATGCCATTACTTACAACTGACAAATTTAAACCCAGGTGGATCGCCTACGGAAAGGGCCACAAAAATGTCATCTGCGAGAAACATCGAAAGTCGCTATAACGGAAAATAATGCATACCGTATTTGCTAGTTTTGTAGCCCGGGCCCTATTTTTAACCGGGCCCTTATTCAAGCACGGGCGCTTGTTATTTTTAAAGTAAAATTATACACAAAAATATAAAAAAATGGGTGCTCCCGAAGTATGCGAACCAACTTGCTCCTCGTCTGAAGCCGTGACATTCACTTCGAACGCATAAAGCACACTGTATCAAATCTAAATTAGGTTTATGGGCGGAACAATGTACATACAATAACTAAGGATGCTTTTCTTGTGATTGCACTGCGGCTGCAAGATAAAATCCGCTCATCTCGGATGCTCCATTTGAGCCTATCGACGCAAGATCTAGTTGATATTGCAGATGCATCCGTCTTGGGTAAAAACGGCCCATTGTGAATAAGAACACTCGTTACACTTGCGTATTGTCAAAAGTTGCAACGCTGTACACTTCCCGTAAAGCGGGCATATGTCGAACAGAATTGACTGGAACTCGGCTTCGTTATGTTCTTGGCCATATATCCACATGTTTTCTATACAAACCCTCTTTAAAATATTAATAATGGAAATATCCGGCACTTGACGACATATGGACATTTTTTGGCGCTCCCGTAGTATATGTACCAAGATGGCGTACAACCTGATAACCCTAACTTGGTATTTGTAGCCTGACCCTTTGTCCTTCTCTCTCTCCAAATCTTTAACCTTATCTCTTGTAGCCGCTGTAAGACTATTTTTCCAAACCTCCTTCATACTTAAAAACCTATCAAATTTACTCTCCTCTATCTCCGCGTTTTCGAACATTTTTCATTGCGACACTGAAGCTGAGGCATGAGCTATGCTGGAACAACTACATCTTTCAAACATTCCAGCCACTGCTCTGTACTTAATGTTTTTTCAGTTATAGATTCGCGCTCTCGTCAAATTTTTCTTTTGACTGAATGAATATCATAGATTAAGTATATAGAAGTTCATCTCCCTCTGAATGATATTGCCACATTACCAATCATTTCATTTCGGGCATAAGTAAAATCAAAAAGGAAACTAACAAACAGTGCAGTGCCCTAAGAAAATCGGTGTTTATGGTTTTGATAGTACTTTATGAGGTGCTCCTGAAGTATTTGTACCAATAGGAGGTAGCCAATTTTACATTAAGTTATGTAAAGGACACAGACATACCTCGAACTCGTCAATAGAAGTAAAATAAGAAAAATCGGAATAAATTATTATGGCCTAACCTGGTACTCAAACTCCGGGAGTACCCTTCATGAAATATAATCTATAGGAATCTTACCCTGCAGTACAAGAACAAAATCCTCTAACAATCATTCATTTCATTATCCCTTCTACAGCAAACCCGCAAATTATGAGGCGGATCATGAAATCGCTGTGACGGGAAACAGTTTGCTTTGGATATGCAGTAATGTTTGAAGCGGAGATAATAAACTTCTTTCAGCTCCATGGAAGAAAAATAACTGTATGGCTTTCCCAGCTTATATCCATCCAAAAGCTTCTCCGTCACTTCAGGTTCACCTTTACTTAAATACAAAGCAATATATGTAATGTGCAGGTTAGGTCAAAAAGGTATTCCATGTTTTTCTTCGAATCAAGGTAATGTATCAGACCAGACGAATTGAATCTGGCTACTTGATACCATCTGGAGCGAGAAGGATATTTATATTCCTGCACCGCAGAGCTCCTGCGGTGACTTTTCACTTCAAGGTTCATCGCCCTGTGTTGCATACGCGAGGGGCAACAACTCAGTTTTTTTTTTTGTCGTATCTCAATATAAGGAGGACTGGAAAAATGTATGCATTGTGAGCAGAAATAGCTGACTTTCTATGGGCTCAGGTTAATGTCACAATTACAGACGTCACAGTGTGGGAGCACTCATTCCTTCAGCTTCGTTAACTTTGGATTCTTTCCCTGCTTGAATTTTGTGCCTTGCAACAGTTTTAAATGCTGGGCTTCTGGGTTTCTTGACCGTTTTCAAATAAGAGATATTCATCCGTTGAATTTTTATTCAGAATTACACAATCCAATGCCTGGAATCATCCGAAAAAATATTAATCACGGACGCTCCGTCCGTCCCTATGTCAACTCAGTTGCTATTGCAGATGCATCCGCCTTGAGACGCACAAGCTCGTAAAACCGGCCCATTGTGAAACTGACATTATATGTTTTATAAGAACACTCGTTACACTTGCGTATTGTCAAAAATTGCAACTCTGTACTCTTCCTGTAAATCGGGCATATGTCGAACAGAATTGACTGGAACTCGGCGGCGTCTTGTTCTTGGCCATATATTCACATGTTTTCTATACGAACCCTCTTTAAAAAATTGATAATGGGAATATCCGGCACTTGACGACTTACGGACATTATTTGGCGCTCCCGTAGTATATGTACCAAGATGGCGCACAACCTGATAACCCTAACTTGGTATTAGTAGCCTGACCCCTTGTTCTTCTTTCCAAATCTTTAACCTCATCTCTTGTAGCCGCTGTAAGACTATTTTTCCAAACCACCTTCATACTTAAAAACCTATCAAATTTACTCTCTTCTATCTCCGCGTTTTCGAACATTTTTTATTGCGACACTGAAGCTGAGGCATGAGCTACGCTGGAACAACTACTCTTTCCAACATTCTAGCCACTGCTCTGTACCTAATGGCTTTTCAGTTATAGGATCGTTCTCTCGACAAATTTTGCTTATGACTGAAATGAATATCATAGATTAAGTACATAGAAGTCATCTCCTCTGAATGAATTCCACATTACCAATCATTTCATTTTCGGGCATAATAAATCAAAAAAGGAAACTAACAAACAGTGCAGTGCCTTTAGAAAATCCGGTGTTTCTGTTTTGATAGTACTTTATGAGGTGCTCCTGAAGTATTGTACCAATAGGAGTAGCCAATTTCGTTTGCCAATTTTACATTAAGTTATGTAAAGGGACACAGACGGTCCTCGAACTCGTAATAGAAGTAAAATAAAAAAAATCGAAATAATATTATGGCCATACCTGGTACTCATACTTCGGGATTACCCTTTATGGAATACCTTCTGTAGGAATCTTACCCTGCAGTACAAGAACAAAAACCTCTAACAATCGTTCATTCCATTATCCCTTCTACAGCAAACCCGCAATTTATGAGGCGGATCATGAATTCGCTGTGACGGGAAACAGTTTGCTTTGGATATGCAGTAATGTTTGAAGCGGAGACAGGGGCGGATTAAGCCCCTTTGGTGCCCTAAGCACTGAAGACTTTGGTGCCCCCTCATGTGTAATTTAATTATAAAAACAATAAACCACATAAGTGTATTATCCATTAAAGATAATCACAACCAACAGTAAATAGAACAACTTTTACGAACATTTTTAGGTTTTTTAACTGTTATATATAGCCGATATATATATCGGCCGTTAACTGCCGATATTATATATATGCAAACACACAATATCGGGCCGATATATCGGTTGGGCTAATCCTGAGGGAGTGTGACAATAAAGATTCATGCCTCCAGTCTCAACGTGAATCGAAATACCAAAGGATACAAGTCACAACTGTAATTTGGAATTTTACCGGTGCCTAGTAGTCTACCTCAAAGTGGTTCAAGGTTGCTATGTTGAAGGACCGCAAAATCTTTTGAGGAGCTCTCGCGGGCCGCAAGTCGGAGAAAACCCAAAAGTGATCAAAATATAGCGAGTTTACTTACTTTAAATTTAATAAACAACGAAAGTTCACCGTTCTAATCAGACTATCATCATGTTGCATGGGTGGCGTTCTTTTAAAGAAGATATATAAAGCCTTCAGTTATTTTAAAGTTAATTACCGTTGTATTTTGCGCATCTCGCGTTTAATGTCGCTTCAAATTATATTCTTTCGTGACAGATATTACTCACACTATGTGATGGGCAAGGAAATACATTTCCGCCGTGTTCTCTTATGTCACCTTTCTTGCGACATTCATTTTATTACGAATTGGTATATTGAGTAGTTTAAAAACTTGCAGCGTAAGCAAGCTTAGTGACATCGTCAAATACCAACCAAGTCCGTCTCAGTTGGTATTTCGGGGCCTAACTGAAAAAAACTGGATTACGCAGCGCTAAGTCGGCTCTGCGTTTCGTCACTACTGTCACATGGCCGACGCAGAGTTTGGACCACCCTGGTCTACCTTATCAAGAAACTCCCGCCTTTGCTGACCAATATATCGTTGAAATGCGATCGTGGAATCGCCAAATGGTGTAAATAGTTTATTGGTCCAATTGTTGAAGAAAATAAAAAAAATTTTGAAAATAAAAATGCAGCGACAAGGTGAATACTAGAAAGAAAAAAACAACAACAACAATTTAAGGAAACGACTCATAGGCCCATTTCGTGCCCAATAAATAAGTTTCAGTGTTTATTTTTAGTAAAGAAGGTTTATATGACACGTGAAGACAAAAAATAAGCGAACATTTCGAAGTTTGACTCGCCTGGTGAACTCGTAATATTTTAATAAATACCGATAAACTATATAAAATTCTGCTCTAAAATTTCTGTGGTGCCCCTCTTTGCTTGGTGCCCTAAGCACGTGCTTATATTGTTTAATGGTTAATCCGGCGCTGAGCGGAGATAATAAACTTCTTTCAGCCACATGGAAGAAAAATAACTGTATGGCTTGCCCAGCTTATATCCATCCAAAAGCTTCTCCGTCACTTCAAGTTCACCTTTACTCAAATACAAAGCAATATGTGTAATGTGCAGGTTAGGCCAAAAACTATTCCATGTTTTTCTTCGATCCAGGGTAATGTATCAGACGAATTTTAATCTGGCTACTTGATACCATCTGGAGCGAGAAGGATATTTTGATATCCCTGCACCGCAGAAGTTACTGCGGTGACTTTTTCACCTCAAGGTTCATTGCCGTGTTGCGTACACGAGGGCAACCAACTCAGTGTGTTTTTTTGTCGCCGCAAGTCTATATCTTCTCCAAAAAAATTTTAAATTCTCCACATTCCACCACATTATCTCCTCCATAGTATATTGTGGCATTGTCAGTTTGGATAATTTAAGGTCGATCAATGTGCCGTACAAGAGGAAAAGCACTCAAAGAATTTAGAATATACCGTTAACGTTAACGGTCAATAATCTGATAACAAAAACAGAAAGTCTGGCGGGGTAAAGCTATTGTATTCATTTAACGAAATGATATATTGGGATAAATTATGCATATATAGGATAACTGAATATTGATTAACGTACCGCTACCGATTTATTCAAAAGGAATTGTTTTGGATACCGGTAGCATGTTCCAATATGAACCATCAGACAAGACGCTGTTAACATAAAAATTTTGAAAGTGCTGACGACACTGCATGTACAGGCATACCGGTAGGACTTCTTGGCTTCAGTTTCTTTTGGAGAGCACAGGAACATCACTTGAGAAGAATAAGTCTGCCTGTAGGTACAGGGTACATTGATTCTGTCAAATAAAAATATTGCTACCGGCATTGGAGCCTCAAAAAAAGGATGAAATTACACTTCTATGGTTGTAGGTATATTGTGTACCGTAACGGTACGGTGAATGAGGCAATTTTTTTTATTCAAACAAAAAGGATAGCGCGAATGCAGTCCCTACAAGCAGAAATTATACGACCGAGTTATCCGCATTTGTTATAATCGCTAGGGTCAGTTTAGTCTGGGTGCAATGACCAAACCTCGCCTAGGCGGAACCGCCTCCATAATCGCGATTAACTGCCTCGTCCTGTGGTCAGGTACCAGTAACACCCACCAGTCTACCGTACGGGTAGGTAGCCTACCAGCCTACCGTACAGGTATGTAACCTACTAGCCTACGGTACCTTGGCCGTCAACCTCGCCTACCTGCCTGTCGTTCCCATAACTAGTTACGGTAACTACCTGCACTCGCCGTGAACTGAAAACCGGAGAGGCGGTAAGGCGGTTCGGCAGACAGTCCCCGAAATTGCAATAGAATTAAAACTCTAACCTGGTACTAAAATTACCGCGAAGTTTACTTTTAATAGTATATGCAGGGATTCCATCGATCTGGAACCCAAAATAAGGACGACTGGAAAAATTTATGCATTGTGAGCAGAAATAGCTGACTTTCCTATGGGCTCCAGGGTAATGTCACAATTACAGACGTCACAGTGCGATTTATTTATTTATAAATAGAATATTGCAATAAATTAAATTCGGCGATGTCATTGTTTTTCCATACTGAACGTCACACGCGTGACCGCTAATCCGTTTAAGATCTGAAACTGCGCCTCGACACGATTCCTCACGTATATTCCAATAAATATTCGAGTGTGGTAAAGTTTTGGTCATAAAAGCGACGCCATAAAAACTATATTAGTGCAGTTTGATATCGATTGTATGGAATGCACCTCTTTGGCTGAAGTTTCGAGGCTCGAAGATAGAATGTGTCTTTCATTATCGATAATTTCGTGGGTGTGAACACGAAAACGTAAAAGAATAAGCAAAGTTGGTAAAACCTTGGAACAGAACTAAGGAAGATCGTCCTTTCATTGCTGATGTTAAGATTTTCACAGCAAAAGACATTTCCAATTCTTGACTCCAAACGAGACTTTGTGAAGACATCATCTATTACGCTACTTTCGAAATTCCAGTTTGGTCACTCCGCAAGTAAATTTGGAAATAGCACTGATAACGGTAAACAATGTTATTGCTGAATAACGACGTTGTTGCGTTCCGAGTCTTCCGACGTTGTTTGTGATGCTATTAATTGAAATTTTAAAGTTTTAACGAAAGGGTTTACGTAATTTCCAGTTATGATTTAATACGCTAAGACATTTTTGAAAGCATTGTTGCTTCACTTTGAGGGGACGCGGCGGTTTCGCTTTTCATTCTCGAGTCTGAGCTGTTGCTTCGTTGAGTGCCAATGTTGCAATATCTTTTTTGAAGGTATAAAGTACGGTACCGTACTATATATGCTATGCTCACTATATTAGATAGGATGTCCGGCTGTTGAATTCATCTGATCGCCGTTAAAGTGTGAAAGACTAGGCTATGAGTTTATATAAATTTATAAAGATAACTCGGCGAGGGGAATAGTCAGACTCAGCTTGAAATTGAACTAAAACTTACATACTAAAATATACATTTTGTGTTTGTTTGTGACTATTTAAATCCACTGCAGACGGAACTAATTTTAAAAGTTATGTCCATAGAGTCAAGCAAGCACATATTTTTTCGCCTTCAATAACATACTTTATAAGTTTATATGAAAACATTTACACTTCTCTTCATTCAGTTAATACTTTACTACACTAAAACCTCGGGATGAAAATCTCAATCGTTTTTATCTTAATCTACGTCATCTCTTCATCCTGGTGTCAAGATGAGGCAGTGTTCCACTGCTCTCCCAAGCCGGGTTGCCAGATCGCACAATGTGATCCTGTTGCTGTAGGATGGAGCAGACCAGGCTTCAACATTGATGAACATCTGCAAAACAAGGAATTTCCGATTACGTGCAAATCTAAGAATACGGCTCAACCTCAGAATGCCGTCAATCTGTTTCCTTTAGTATCCAGGAATACTTTAGGTACTTCGGTATAATTTGATTTGATGATTTTAAATTATTGGGCTCCATAAACGAGTAGAGCAAACTTGCTAAATATGATCGAGTCCCACATTTTACTGTTTTGACATTGAATCGATGAATTACGTTACAAAAGCATAAGTCAATGTTATTACAGGTGGCTGCCACATTTGCAATGCTAAGGCGCGGCGGTGTGGCTCATTGTGCTAAGCGCTGGGAATACGTTCGCCACCGCACCGCTGATTACTCTGCGTGGATTCGCAGGTTCAAATCTCATGCAGTGACGGTTATGTGCGAGAGGATTGCTGGACTCTTCGCCGCCGTAGGGTGGATCACGTAACCGCTGGTCGGTTACGGCTTCCTCCACCACCAAGTCCATGCTCCCGAAGACAAATAACTGACTAACCCCATACCCGACACGGAATGGTAATCGGACGAGAGGCCGTGGTTCGCCACATGGTTGAGCCGTCTTGTCTACTTTCCTCACCCCCGGGATAAATATTTAAATCCTATCCTAAGAATGACCCAACGGTATAAGGTCGAATACAGATAGGAAATCAAGTTTATCCCCGATTTCTTAGGAAAAAGTATTTCTCTGGTTACTTTTCAGATGTTTTAAGTCTGTTTATCAGAACATTTCAACCGTTTTCAAGAGAAATTAATAAATTACAAAATTGGATTGATAAACTCAACCACCGTAGCATTACCTTATCAGTTTAATTAATTCGTGTGTTCAAATAGTTCAAAACAATTTGTATTTAATCTACTAGGTAATAAGCTATTACAAATTTATTCAGATATTGGGAGTATCAAATCAGAATTCAAAGAATTGGAAGAAAACGTTGATGAAAAAATGAAAAACATCCATGGTTTGAATAAAGAAATTTCAAGTTAGTATTAATGATACAGTTAGTCGTTATCCGACTTTTTTCAATGGAGTATGCTCTTAAGTCTTAACTTGAACAAAGTTGGCATAAGAACGTTAGATAACTAAAGTAAATGGAATTAAAAAAAATCTATCTAAAACTTTGCTTTGACGCTTAGTTATTATTGTCAACATTATTAATTTTTACCTATATATATCACGCAGAAATTCGAGAGATACAGAGCGAAAATACAAGGCTATCTGCCGAAATCGTTGACCTAAAGCAGAGCCGTAAAGAACAATCAGTTGAAATCAAGGAATTGAAAAAAGGTTTGTGTGATGATTTTTAACATCACACCTGATTTAGTGAAATAGGAATTCTTTTTCTGTGTGAACTCGACAAAGTGGGCGCTGTTGGAAACGTGCCTAAATCCGCAGTAGAGACCAACACTAGGAACAGTAACCAGGCTACACAAAATTCCAAATCTAGTAAGCTTCTTGAAGAATTGGACGAACAAAAGCAAACAAACAATGAAATGAGGAGAGGTGAATCACGCAGTTATAGCTCAGCAAATGTAACCTTAGCCGATGAAATAAAATCATGCTGAGGATTTCAAATTAATTAGTTCATAGTTTTACAACATAACGGCGCACCGGATGTAGATTAAAATTAGATTACGTAGAAGAGCATAGATAGACTGAAAATCCTTGTACTATTTCTTCAAGTTGACTACAAGTTCAATTGCAACCGAATGGGCCATTCTGTCATTGAATTAGACATTTTGTTTTCGGTAATGCTGGAAATAGACGCTAACTTATGTATATTCTTCTATTCAGCAATGGATCGGATTGAACAAAAACTCTCTGCAACGAAGAAGCCTCAACAGGTTCGATCTAGAAACCAACAGAGACCGACGACAACAACCAAAACAACATTAAAACGGAATCCTTCCCCAGGTAAAATTTCATAGTCAGTGGCGCAGTGAAGATCTCAATCAGGAGTTTGAAGTCGAACTTGTTTCCACCGGAGTCAAATATTTAAACTATCGGATTTTTCCAAATCAGAAATTTTATATTTTCAATAGTAATATTAACTTAGGTTATTAAGCTCTATGACTTGAATTCTTTCTTTATAAATTAGATCTTTTGGGGGTTAGAAGTCGGAGTCGAAATTTACATGTTTCGACACTGAATTTTCCCACCTGAACAGCCCTGTTCGGAATACCACAGATTCAGATTCAGATAATTTATTTTCGTCGTGCAAGAAACATTATGAACAACACAAGCATAGTAAATCAAGGCAAAAGAAAACAACAGACACATAATGTTTCGACTGCAATTAACGAGGAGCCGCGAAAGACTATCAAGTCATCGTGTCAGCGACACCATTAAAGCTGAATGACGTCAAAAAAACGTCAAATGATTAAGGTTGAGTTATATATGATCAGGGCAAAAATTTGGAAAACGTAAATCGAATCGAGAGAGTAAGCCAAATGAGAAAAGTTTAAATAAAAAGTATGAATGGAATCAAGAGAGTCGGGGAAGAAATGATTAATCTAGAATTAAGTTAGCTCAGGGGAAATTTAGAAAACGTAAATCGAATCGAGAGAGCAAGTCAAAAGAGAAAGGTTTAAAAAGAAATGTGAATGGAATCGAGAGAGAAATGTTTAAATGGGAACGAATATCCATCGTGTCGAGTAAAAGTCAGAAAAAACGCGTTTACGATAAAACTAGTATGTCAGTCTCGCAGCGTCATGCTCGGGTGATCGCAATCACAATATGAAAATGTTGACTGGCAGGACGCTGCAGAAACTTAGCAACTGAAGGGGAATTCCCAGCAACCATAACAGGGGAAGCTGGGTTGGATTAAGTACCGGTACTGATACGGCAATATATGAATAAATAAATATATAAATACAATTCAGACAGGAAAAACAGTTTTGATGAAGTTCATTCCACATGTACTTTGGGCAATGATGCAAACTCAGTGATAATGGTCGTGCTCTGTGAGGACAATAAAGAAAAATGGTGACAATGCCAATGGCATTAAGAGGTGAAAAAAGTCACGATCGTTTAGGTAAAATAGAGATCCTGGACCGAATGACCAGTTATAGAAAAATCGAGTAACCACAGTAATAACAACTTCATAACTGTCGTAAGAGTTTGTCTATAATTAGCAAAAGTAATTTAATTTTCCCAAAACGCAGCAATCTGTGCTCTAAGAAGAGGTCTGAGCAGACAGCTGTTGTGAAGTCTGGTGAAATTTGCAATGTGCAATTTAGATATGGAATAGAGACAAACGTGCATTTTCAACGGTGGCGGGAAAGTTTTTACACTTAAAATTTGTGAAACGGAATTTAATAAATTTCAGAAAACTGCAAATTGAAGATTGGAAATATCTGCTATTTTTTTGTGATATCAGTAGGAGAAGATGTCATCTACGACATAGCAGTTGATAGTTGTGAGAAACGTAACGCAGATGTTGGTTTGATTCGGGATAAAGAATCCTACAATGCGATTATGAAATACTTGGGGAAGGGAGAGATGGGGAAATTTATATGGACGGGAATCCGTATTGATCCAATGGTTAGTATCATGAGGCGGTTTTATTTATACTCGTGAAACATAAGGATCTGTCATTAGACGGGTGAAATAGGGGAAGGCCGCAAATACAATACGGCAACAGAGATTTGGAAATATTATACGAGCGATTTTAAAATGCAACGATGACATTGTTACTCATTCGGGACTTTTTACATATCAGTATAGTTAGACTTGTGGATTGAAAGATACCATCAGCCTTGATGGTTGTGATGATGGGAGTCAAGTGAATTGGAATCTGGTTTCTTCTTGTTAATTACTGTAGATTGCGCTCATTAGCACATCAGATTCTGCGGGTACAGGGGTCACTGTTTGGAGTTCCGTGCTTTTATAATGTCATACGTCTGTACCAGTGATAACGAATATCCTAATAGAATTCAATTCATAATAATTGTGCAGTTTTGGACAAACCAATCCCATGCAGCACGAACATGGAGTTTTGCTTGAAAACCACGAAACACTAAATGTATTTGAAGCGCCAACACGTCTACAAAGTGATAACGAATATATAATCAGTCTTTATTTTTTATAATAATTGTGAATACCTAACCACACGAACATGGAAATAGACGTGTGAGAATTGCGGTTGATCAAGCATAATCCAATGATAATCTACATCTAACCATTTTTATTGTTTGTTCTCAGACCCGTGACGTCACACCCGCAGATTCATTCATAAAATGGTATACAGGTTCTCCACTTACTGGAATTGAATATATATATCGCACAAATGTTTATCTGAATATTAATTACAATCATAGATTGCGAGGAATGGGAAATGCTCCTCCTACACGGGAAATGAATGGAGTTATTTGTGAGATCCAGATCTAATAAACGTCTGCCTGGTTGTATTCTGTTCCTCGGAATCTATCATATATTTTAAATCATTGATTCCTAGTTTGAAATCCATACATTTTGATTAAATTGCTGTCGAAAATTAACACTTTGAACAGTCACTTGTCTGTTAGATTATTCTGTCTTTGTCGTTCAACTTTTTTAAATTATGAAGGTATAGATGTGAAATTCAGAAGAATAACTATTCAATTTACGTAATTTTAGAAATTTGGAAATAAAAATATTACGAACTTGCTTACGAACTCGAAATAAATTTAGCTTCCATGTGATATCATTTTTGTTGTTTTCACGTTATGTTTCTGGAAGGAATCAGGTTGAGCAAGAAATAGTTCAGTCATTGGATTAAGTTATTGGAGATAACTTATTGCATGATATTACAGCTGAAAACATGTCTTTTCATAATGATTAGATAAATGGAAATGTGTTCAATATTGGTTTATTGTTTGAGAGAAAGTTTTTGATACATCGCCACGAGAGGAAGATTATGGCGCCAATGCAGGCTTGAGTTGGCTCGAATTTTTTGTATGACTGAAACAGTGGTTCCCAACCTTTCTACCCTGGCGGACCGGTTAAATTAAATAAAATGTACTCGCGGACCAGCGGTTGGGAACCGCTGGACTAGAAGAGCGATATACCAATAATCATGTATTGAAGCAAAAGAAAAAAGCAAACTCACGTAAATGGAAATTGTTGTATAATTTTAATGAAAGATAAATATTTTGATTTATTCAAAATAGTGAGCAATCATATCGATTCAGTCAATGGTAGCAGTTCATACTCTCATTTTAGAAATATTGACATATTCATTGAATGGTTGGTACAAAGTATGATAACGTCTTGGGTTAAAAATTTTGAGGCGACAGCCCTTATACCAGGGTGTGACAAATTGTGTGATATATCCCTGCATAGTTCTTTACATTCGCAAAAGTGAGAGCGTGTCATAGATCCGTATCCAAAGCCAACGTATAAAAATTGTCTACTGACCTAAAACAAACAAAGTGATTTTTTTTTCATAAAATGGAAGGCTTGTAATTGTCGATCTCCATCTCATGAAGAAATGATTTTTATTTCACGTGACCGTCTCTTTAAAGTGGGCCGTATTGTACGGATCATAATTTTGGATGATCATTTGGATTTTTTCCAACCTGACCTCGCAGAAAACTCGTGTAATATACCTCTGGGCAAAATTGCTAAAGCGTAGCGAATAACCTACAGCATCGTTTTATTTCAAGATGAGACAAGAGAGCTATGCTCAAATATATGGACACGTTTGAAGTAAATGAAAGTAATAGTCTTCTGAAGAAAATTTTTATATTCAATCACTGAAAATTTCAGAGCAATTGGTAGTAATTAAAGAGAAAAGCGACTTTTTAGGATTAGGTAACAAGTGGGCGTGGCTTTCCACACGTTTTCTAACCACTGAGGGGGCGGAGGCACTGCCCCTACCCCCAATGCCCCATTATCCTGGCGAACGTTTTCCCGCTCCGAGAACGGAGATTAACGGCTCTAAACGCCTAAATCACTCTAGTGTGACTAGATCGATGACTTGATTGACAGGTAGCCTACTCCGGGCCACTAAAAGCCTGTTTTGTCCCACCTCCAATTTCAACGTAAATTGAAATACCAAGTGATCCAAGTCACTTATCCATTACGGTACCAGGGAAAAGTAAAAAAAATACCGATTCCCCGATAATCCTACGCGGTACGGTAACTTACCAGTACCTGAAATTCGTTCGCAGAATGGTTCTTCCTTGTCATATAAGAACTCAATGCATTTCCTCTTATCAAATAAAAAAAATAAGGTAGGCTACAAAATTTGTGTGGTTTACATCAGAACTGTACGCACGGTACCTTACCAGTACTGCAGATGTATGTAGGCCTGCTATTCGATCGTGGAACGGTTTTTTTCTGGCATATAAAAACTCAATACAATTTGCTCTTATCAAAATTAACAAATACGGTAGGCTAAATTTGCTAGGAAACCTACATTACTGCATTAGTAAGATCGCGAAAGAAATAAGTCAATTTCACTGTGGTACGGTAACTTACCGCAGTACCGTATCTGCCAGACGCTTCTTCTTTGTAAAACCAATTCGATTTATCACGGTAATATAACAGCAGATACCACAGTCTACAAATATATTCATACCAAGCGAAGCAGTGCAGTACGGTTTACCGTACCTTTAGCATCATCGGTAACCTAAAAAAATTTTGAGCAACGATTTTCAGAATCCGCCTTCATACCGACGTTCGATGGCACGTGATCATGTCTCCGCAGAACGTTCGGTGACGTCATAGCAAACAAAAACGAATCTCACAGAGCTAACAGAAATATTTGAAATAAATAAAAGTAATAGCCTTCTGGAGAAAAAATCAAACTTTAACCACTGAAAATTTCAAAGCAATTGGTCCAGTATTTGAAGAGAAAAGCGATTTTATAATGATGGTGACGAAGAATAATAACAAGCCGGTAGGCGCCCAGTTGGATCTCCGCCATTGCTTGAGGCCCGCATCATTTCAGTTTACTAACGGATAATAGGAGACACTACTAAAAATCGCCAGTTCATTTGAACGCTGCGCGTTTCGCTGAGTTCATTTCTAACGCTGCGCGTTTCGTAGTCTTACTCGCGTGACTGGTATATTGTGGCTGAAAGTTAAAAAATAATCTTCACTAAAATCCCTAAGGCTCCTCCAGTTTATGGAGTATCGAGACCAAAAATAACTTATTGGAAAGAGTACTTTGCTATGCGGAAGGTAGCGTTTTTGGAATTTTAATTTTCGACTTGGTTGGCGAGAAAATGGCGATAAATTGTAAAAAAAATAGAAATTTCATAACGATCGGCGCGTTTTTCGTTGTTTTCATGGTAACGAAACTTCCATCCGGACTTTCCATAAAACGCACAATACTAGGGTGGCTGGATAACCCATGTGAAAATTTCATTCAGATTGGTCCAGTCGTTAAGACGCTACATCTAAACAGACAGAACGACTGATAATAAGGGTCTTCTGTAAAGCGGAGATCCAACAGAACGACTGATAACAAGGGTCTCCCAGAGCGGTGATCCAACATTAAGAGTGCCAGCATAAAATGCAAAACGATCGTTATGTTCACTACGTGTCCAAAAAGTCACAAAGCATTGGCAAACATCAGGTACAGGCGCCAGTAAGTAAACAATGACGCCTAATACACAGAGTTACAGATATATTAAATGAATGTGACGACGCATAGGAAGATTGCCGCAGTAAGCGAGTGCTTGATGAACGCAGGCTTTGGGCGTAGGCGATTAGTTTTGCTACTTTTTGATTCTTCATTTCAAAATGTAAAGTAGGAATTAATTAATGGCAATAATAAGTAAAATACTATGTAATTTAAGAGTCCTGCTACACACTAACATAAAGTATTTCTGATTAGATTTTTAAACCGCTTGATTCTTCTTCTCTTGTCATTGCTGTAAACTGTCTGAGGAAGTCTGATTTTGATCACACGAAACGTTACAGAAATACATTTGTGTTAGTGTGCAGTAAGACTTTTGAGTTGCATAGTATGGTATTCCTCCTACAGCATCCTTTCATTATACGCACACAGATCCACTATTGCAAAGGCATTGCGGAGAGATTGGGAGTTAACTCTACTGATAATGAGTAAAATAACGTTATGTTGCAACGCATGTTTTCAGAAACAGGGTAATCGTTAAGTTCATGCATTTAATTGAAAAACAAAACGTATAGAATTTGGTTCTCCCGAAGTATGTGAACCAAGATCGCGGACACCGCAACGTAGTATGTGTACAAGGTTAGAGTTAGGCCATAATTTCAGGTACAAATACTACGTGAGTCACTTGGCTATTCCCTGAACTCGTAATAGAACTAAATGAAAGAAAATTAGAATAAAATTATCTAACACCTTAAAATTATCTAAATCTAACCTGGTACACATACTACGTTTCGGTGTCCGCCATCTTGGTTCACATACTTCGGAAGTACCCAGAATTGGACGACTATATGCAAAATGAGATTTGAATAGTTCGCAGTTGTATAGGGTTTTGGAACACATTATTTGGAACATAACAGTTTAGTGTTTTGTCGAGTAGACAATTTTTTGAGAGGGTGTGAAACTAATTAAAATTTGATCTTGCCCGTGTCGTATTTTGGATATTTAGATTTCAAAACTTTTTGTTCATTTCATTATTTACGTTCCATCAACGTATTTTCAACGTTTTTTTTTTCATAAAACGTACTTTCCCATTACTATCTGTTATTTGTAGCTCATTGTTAGCTAGACTTGACAAATTCTAAAAAAGGGGGCGCAGCTAAAAAGTTTGAAAAAAAATTGCTCTATGATATAGTCGAAGTGTAGTTGGCAATGGTTTGTATGTTAAAATTCCACTACTTGATCTAGCTGTTAATTTATGCTTCGTGTCATTCAGTCAATAGATTCAAACATGTTGACAAATAAGAAAGAAATTATTTATTTAATTTGTGGTGATTATTGTTGCAGCGTGTCCGGAAAAATCGCCGAGAATTTGGCTGTAAGAAAAGTATTTCTGATAAAAGCAGTTATGTATATAGGGTTAGGCAGGGGTGCACAACCTTTTTTATTTATACGGCCGCATTATGTTTTTATAAAAATACTACGGCCGCCAGTTGGATCTAGGTCTTATATGAGCTTTATTTAATTTGAGAATTGTTTTTTTTTAATATCTCTCATCGACTATGTCTAAAACGTTTATGAAATGGTAAAATTTGAAACAAAAGTTTATGGTAGTGACTAGTGACCAAATATTTTTTAACGAATCGGATATTTTCAATGAATACGAGATACTAGGATAGCTGAATCTGCAGTCGGAAGGAAACGGGGACCACCACAATCATATTCGCTAGAAATTACTGTAACGCGCAAAAGATTGTTCACAGCGCAACGTATTTTATTTTGTTTCATACATTATAAATTGCTGATATTTTCACCAGCATTTATTACTCTTCAAGCGCTCAATTTTCCCGCCGATTCGCATTATCTCGTGATTATTACTAATTTTTGCGCCGTAGCGGACGTATGTTTTGTGACACAGAGACGTGCTGCTGGTTAAGTGTTTTTGCATCTCAACCGGTACTGCGCTTCCGACGTGAAAAACTCGTTATTTTGCGACCATCGGCAATGGGACGCTAAATATAATTAGACAGGGGATTTCTGCAACTAAACGTTTCCGACTGAAAATAACGGAGTGAATACTAAGACTGAAAATATGTTATAAAATATTAATAACATGAACGGAAAACACCGTAATGTTTGCTTTAGGATTCCGCGGCAGATAAAAACCGCATTTTATACATCATAACTTGCCAAAATTGGGCCATTATTCTAAATTAGAAACTATATAATAAGTACCGAAGTCGAAACAATTATTTGTGCCCACGATGTACCTGCTTACCCATTTCTAAATTACCGTCGTGGTTGCACTCGACTTTTTATCAGATTATGATGATACGAGATGAGCTAATCAATGTAAAGTATGTTCAATCAATTTTTTAATGTAATACATTCAAATGTACGCTTTGAGATTTTATCTCAGATCTTGGAATTTTTCATAATGGCGATAATAAATTTGCAAGATCGCAGACATACGAACAAAACTAAATATTATCGGATAGGTTTAGCACATATTCCAATGTTTGCAGATTATAGTGATATTTTACAGCAGAAATATTATTTTCATGTTGTCATAGGTCAGTGGAATCCCTTTTCCGTCCAACACAATTGAATATATACATCTGAATTTATATAGTATGATATTCTGAATGCTCGTATAGACGTGGATTCGAATATTGTACGCTATATGAAAAAACCATTATCCAACGAGAAAGCTGGCTCTTTCAACGAGTATCAGTCGTCGCGATCGTGTTTCAGAAAGTGTTGAATGGAATGGATATTGCAATGAAACACGGCCACACATTTTACCTTTGAAGGCCGTACGGCCGCAGGTTGTGCACACTTGGGTTAGTAGGGTATGCTCTTGAATAACGAGTCTTTTTAAAATCAAAACCCAACTGTTTTATTACAAATACTTGTTTTACAGCAAAATGCTCTTGCGGCGAATTTTCTCTGAACCTTGCTGCAGAAATTTTATTATTTAAAATAAAAAAAATTAAATAGTTTCATGACAACTTTTGATGAAAAATTTGTAAATGAATATAATGGTTCCATTACATTTGAACCCACGTACATTTGAACCCATGACAATTGCACCTGTATGCTATTGCACCTATGGATTTTTTTTTGTTTCACGGATAGTTAAACCCATACTAACCCTAACCCATGGGTTTTAGCACCCGCATATAGATTGAACCCGTGGATATACGCATGGGTTCAAATGTACGGTCACCGAATATAATATATTATGATGGAGTGAATGGGGAAAACTTAGATATTTTATTTACTTGTAACAGGAATATAGAACAATTAGAAAACTAAAATAATGTCTGACTCTGGGAAACAACAAATTCATCCTAGTTTGATCGATCAACAAAAAATCGAGTCTAATCCTATCGATCAACAAACAGACAAATCGTATCTTACTGACCCAGAAACAGTCAAGGCGGATCCAGCTGTTCAACAAATAATCGAGTCCGATATCATTGATAGCAATTTCAGCAACGATTCCGACGACTCTGGAAATGAATCACAACAACAACAGCATGTGCCTATAATTCAGGACTTAGGTCCAGAGGATCAGGTCCAGAGACTAAACTATCATGTTGAGGAGCCAGGCGACGGTGAGGAATGTATATATTTGATGTTCCGCAAGTGGTGGTTCACACCAGGGGCGGGCAACCGACGGCCCGCGGGACACAATCCGGTACACCCGTAGTATGTGTACCAGGTTAGGGTTAGGCCATAATTTCATTCCGATTTTTCTTATTTTAGTTCTACGACGAAGTCGGGGACTGTCTGTGTTATCCAAGTGAATATACCCCCTGCCTATAGGCTTCCGTCCCTTTACACAACTTGATGTGGTTCACGTAACCGCTGGTCGGTTACAGCTTCCTCCACCATCAAGTCCATGCTTCCGAAAACAAATAACTGGTTCATTCCATACCCGACCTGAACAAGAGGACGTGGTTCGCCATATGATTAAGCCGTCTTATCGGCTTTCCTCTCCCCCGGGATAAATATGTAAATCCTTCCTTCCTATGTAAAGTAGGCGAACAAAATTAGTTACCTTCATATTGATACACATACTTCTGGAGCGCCCACAATCCGCCCCACCAAGTCATCTAGTGTGGCCCATGTCAACACTCAGACTTTTCCCCTTCAAGCGCCGTATATTTCTCCATCTAAGTAAATATGACAAAATTGCCTTGGTGACACCACTTTATATATAAACACTCTTAATGTTTTTTTTATCTACAATCCAATTTAACTAATCGATGCACAGTATTTTATTTCTATAATTGTTCATAAAATATTTTATAAACGACTAAATGAAAGTATATCACAGAAACGCTTCTTCTTGATACTGAATTGTTTGTTATAATATAAATTCTAATTTGTAAGTTGTTAATCTTGCTAAAGAGAGAGTTAGGTATCCATTCGCCATTTCAATGGTCTTAACTAGAACTAGTCTTGACTAGTGGCGCACAACCTAAACATAGTATGTGTACCAGGTTAGGGTTCAGGTTGTGCGCCATCTTGGTGCACATATTTCGGGAGCGCCCAAAAAAGTTCCCAAACCAAATGGTCGGCTAATAAGCGCATAACTCTGATCGCGGTCAAGCAGTAATTCCAAACCTGTTATACGTAGGCTTACCATACGTCCCGCTTTGGGAGGGACAGTCCCGCTTTTTAGCGTCTTGTCCCGTCGTCCCGATAAGTCAGCCAAATATCCCGCTTTCGCGTTCAGCCATCCAGCATAATACACGATCATTTTCTCGTTACTGTTGTTGCTGTGTAGCGCAACGCTAGCGTACTTCATGAAGGTGAATGCGGTATTTTGTTTGTTCCATTGTTTCCCGCTAACAGGGTTAGCGAACTTATCACATTTAAAATCAATTATATTATAGGTATCCTGTTCGGACGTTCGCGTGAATGTAACATTAAACAACGTTTTTTGAAGGTGCTATCTACAGAAAAGCATGCTTGGGCGAATAAGTGAATTCTCAATGTTCGAAAACGACACACTATTTCATTATTCTTTATTCCTTTTGCTGTGCATAAAAAAATCTAAACTCGGATCATTTGTATCGTTACGTCTATTCCTTTCTATTTTTCGAACTGAACCCGATATTTAGACAGAGAATATGCGCATGAACTCTCGATGACGAATATGATCAATGAAGACAGTCGGGATGGCTTAAATGTAGACCTATATAGTAAAATTGGAAACTGTGAAGTTACAGGGGGCGTCCCGCTTTGAAGTCAAAAAAATATGTTAAAAAACAAACTATAGCTTACTCAATAAGTAGATCTAAGGAAAAGGCAGCAGAAGAGCGTGCGATACGATTAGATATGGATAATATCTTGCATAAGGGGCAAAGTGGGAGCTTACAACTATTGGAAAAGTTAAAGATCAAATTAAAAACGTTAATAGGGGATAAAAACAAATATGCTGCAATCCAAGGTAGAAGACATGAAAGAGGGCGAAGAACCTACAAAATACTTTCACGATAAAATCAAAACACGGGCCAAACGCATCACGATAGAGAGTCTGCAAACCTCGAGCCGCGACATATTAACAACAGAGGATGAGATCACGGAAGAGATTAACGAGTTCCATTGCGACTCATGGGGACAAAAATGTAAAACGCACCAGAGCAAACAACGACACTATCTCGACCTGATGACCAAAACTCTAATCAGCCATGAGCAAAATGGATGGATAGAACTACATGGATAGAACATGTAGATGGATAGAACTACAACGGAGGACGAAATATACATTATTATCAAAGGAATGAAAAACAACAAATCACCTGGCCCGGATGGACTCAGCAAAGAATTCCATGTAACATTCTGGAAAATAATTAAAGAAAGGCTAACCCAAATGATTAACAACATACTCTGTTTTGGCACACTACCCAAAAGTTCAAACTACGATAAAGTAAAGTTAGTGTACAAGAAAGGTGGAAAAAACTTGCTCAAAAATTGGCGCCTAATATCTAACTTAAATTTTGATTATAAGATAGTTGCATGACTTCTAACAAAAAGACTAGAACACCCTTTAAATACAATTATTAGCCACTCTTCCAGATAAAAACATGATTGAAGCTCACTACAATTTAGAATCAATTGCTATTGCGAAAATAACCAAATACCAGGTTTTCTGGTAATGACAGACAACTTGAAAGCTTTTGACCGAGTGGACCACAACTTTCTGTTTAACATACTCCCAAGAAATTAATCTCAGTCCAAACATCATAAGAAATGTATGAAAATATATATATTCTCATCGACATAAACGGCAAAATTAGCGAACCAATTAGAATTAATAGAGGAATTCGTCAAGGATGCCCACTAAGTATGCTGTTGTATACCATTTACGCGGAATCCCTAATTAGATCTGTGCAATACAACATCCACATACAAGGAATTAGACTTGGGAAATACCACCATAAGCAAGACCAATTCGCAGACGACGCCACATTTACAGTTAGAAACTTGAGCTCAATTCAGAACATATTCGACGAACTCCAAAATTATGAAAAAGCAACAGGGCAAAAAACTAATGTTGAAAAACCTAAAATACATTGCCTTACAAACAAAGCAAAAAAACTGCTATTAAAATACCCTTACAAAGCATACCTTGAGGAAATAGTTAAAATCTTAGGAAATATATTATGGCCAGGGTCGAGATACTAAAACATGGGATGAAGTATATCTCAATACAGTAAGATCATTCAATTATTCAAAGACCCGAAACCTTACCTGGTATGGGAAAATAATCGTCATAAACTCAAATAATCATGTCTGTAGTCATTTTCCATGCCAGAACTATTGAGATACCACCAGTATATGTGAAAAAAATCCAATAACAACAAATATCCTTGTTTATATGGTATCCAGAAAAACTAGAGGCTATGAAGAGAGCTACCCTCCAACTGCTGTGAAAAAGCGGGGGCAAAAACATGCCTAAACTGAGCATTAAAATCAATACATGCATAGCAGAGAGATTCAAACAATTTAAGAGCATTGCGGTCCCAACCCAATTCTGGCACCAAAAAGCAATATATTCTTTGAGATCCAAAATGAAAACAATCAATCAAAAATTGTACATCAATTCGACACCACATCTCCAATTTATACCAAAAATATGGAAAAATTATTTGGAACCACTAAAAAATCAACTACACTAAACAACAATGGATCGATGCAAAACATAGGAACCTATACAATATATTATTAAAGAATCTGGGAAATGAACCACCACCACTGCCGGCAGAAACCAACTGGAAAGAGGCCCACGCTAAACAGGGAGCATTGCAGTATAAAGCAATTTGTTCTCTATTTAACCTAGTACATTATCGACAACATTTGTAGAAGTTGAAGATAGCTTTCCAATGATACGATTAGATTGAAATTATGTTGCTCCATTCACATTTTAGAAGCATTTTTATTCGTGATTTTTTTTGTCGCAACATCGAGACTACGTCAAGGTGACGTAAATAACGACCTAACACATTAACGCCGTTGCGCAGCGACGTTAGGCAATTACTTCGTCTCGTATCACGTTTACGTTCCATACGAAAAACACTTTCCCGCAAGCTCGTAACGTCATTAACGTAAGTTCGTACTCGTGAAGCGACCAACGACTTGTAAACGATACGCGGGGAATTTACGCATTAGATCCATCCTCAAAAACTGTTCGACTAAAACACACAATATACAGTGTTATTGCTGTTTAATTGCATAAAAATATGAAAAATAGGAATAGCAAAAATACGGATTTTTAAAAATCCAAATATTCAACTGGAGTCGAGTCAGCGTTTATTGATTTTGATAAGTTTTTCGGTTTAGGGATGTTTGTTGGAGAAAACGGTCTATCAGTAAATTCGGAAGTATCATTCGTCCAATCGACTGTTTGAAAGACCCGTGCGGGTTCAATGCTTCCGAATGACATGTGTGCATAGGCCCTTGCTGGCATATTATTGGCCGTTCATAAGACCTCACGTTCACAGACGTTAACGTAAAAGCATCATCTTCCATCAGATCGCCATGAGCATCGTTTTAGGTAGTCATTGCATCAGTCATTACCATATTTCTTATACCCTGCAGCCTGATTCAGACTTCTATATATCGAAACTGGGAGACCGTTCGAGGTATCTAGTAAATTACGCACAAGTTACGCACGTATATTTGTAAAGCATGCACATTATGTTGGCGAGTAGTTGTTTTCTTATCATTAATGACCGCCTCCTCATGCAAATCTAATGTGCGCTACAGTTCGTGCCTGATGAGTAATAATAGCATATTCAACCTGAATCAGGAATCGTTAGGTTTTAGACTTCGAGAAACACTGACATGTTAGATAGAATGCGTCACGTTTTAACGCATTTATATTCAGGAACGAGGCTTCCGCATCACAGACGTAAGTTGTACGTGAGACTGAAGTTCAGTATGATGCTTAAAGTTATTCTGTTGTTGGCGACTTTCTTATCTGTGGCTCATGCATGTAAGTACTGATACTATGTTTCCCCAAAATAAGTCAGGGTCTGATTTCAATTTTCTTTTGAAAAATAACACTAGGGCTTATTTTTGGAGGATGTCTTTGTTTTCATTTATCAAAAACAAAATTATAAAGTAGAGAATTACGATATTTTTAAATATACATAATACGAAAACCGATATTCATTTACCTCTAAATAACACGTATTCATTTAAAAAAAATTGCTATCTACTAGGTCTTATTTTATATTGAAATCATTTTTAAAATTCAGGCTTGGTCTTATTTAAAAGCTAGGTCTTATTTAAAAAAAAACACGGTAATTGTTGTTACTTTCTTTCTTTGTCATCCGGACAATAGAGTCAAAATTTGTTCTTCCCAACACCGAATCAGATCCACGACTTCGAATTGCCAAATTATTAGTCCTTATACATTCACATTGATTTTTTCAGCCACCGACTGCAGCTTAATTTCAGTAATAATTTAAAAATTTTGAATACACACTGCTGGTATACTATCTTCGAGTGTTCCCAATTTGACTTCGATCTTAAGTGAAGTAGCACTAAGTCACGCAACGAGTTTACCATAAATTTAAAACTAAACTCATGTATTACTTTCAGATTGCTCGCTTAGCTTTTATGCTAACAACCGAAGAGGCTCAAATGTCTTCACATTCGACGAGGGTCATAATGCCACAATCACTATGAGGTGTTACGGTAGCTCATCGAGTAGAGAAAAATATTATGTTTACTGGGCGTCGAACAACGTAAAATATATCGACTATGGTGTCAGAGTATACCGCCTTTACTGGGAAGCATACAGATTTTATCACCTATCTAAATACTACAACGTAGTAGATGGTGTAAAAATCACCGGCTCAGGCGAATACACATCCACGGCAATCATTCAATTCGATTTCGACAGTATGAACACGACCTTTAACGGAAGCCGTATCGGGTTGGTAGATGCGTATCATGGTTATCGGGTATTGGGAAGCCAAGAAATCATTGTTACATGTAAGTAATACTAAATATTATTATTCAATTATTGAAAAGTGGACCGACGGAACGTTGGCTGTTGTTGTTCTGAAAAATCGTTTTTAGGTTTTCAGTACTCAAAAGGTGAAAAAGTCGCTAATATTCAAATATGAGTCCTACGTGCCCCACTATTTGACGCCTTATTTTTGCTGGTTTTCATACTCCACGGCAACATCTTTATATGATATTCGTATAAATCTTTTATATTGCTGTGTTAGTCATTTGGTTTTCATGTTGAATTGCTTCTAAATATTAGTTTTTGTAAAACATATTGCATATATGTACCCAATGACCTATCGTGCAGATCATTGAATGCCTATGACCTTGTTGTCAGCGACGATGCTAATCCTAATAAAAATGTTCATTTTGTGTGGCTGAATTAATTATTTAACAGGTTGCAAGACGTCGGAGTTACCTTCATCTATGGCACCTGTTGGCACACACGACAATACAGCATGTATGGCCGATGTTCAAGTGAATTGCACATCAGGAAGTTTATTCAGAAATAGTCTAACTTATCTCCCATCCGTAACATTAACATGCAGTTCTTCTAGCAAGTGGGAGAATACCTCTAACATGCAATGTTTACCAAGTAAGTGTGACTCAAAGCGATGTGGGAACTATAGATTAATCGTTAATGCCTATTTTGAAATAACATGATCTCTTTCTGCTATATAGCAATTAAATTTGTTAGATTTCGTTAGATCATAGATGATCATATTTGTGGGGTCAAGTTACTGTAAAAAGTGACTTTATTGAGGTTTTTGAATTCCTTTATGCAACTCAAATTCGAGTTGAAATTCGGTATTACAAAATTAACGCACAGATTTTATATTTTTTCACGTTTTTAATAATGTCATTGTATTCTATCTTTTTGTGATAGAATACATTATAGTGTAATAAATTAGCGAATATATGATAAAGTAACTATCAGTAGAGGTTGTGCGAGACTAACTCTCAATCCTTTCTCAATTCTCTCCCAATCCTTTTTAAAGTGTTTTAAACTTTTCCAACGGTATTGACGGCTTTAATCAAAATAGGTTACACCCGATATTCGTTACTTGTTCTGCAGATGAATAAATTTGAACAAATAAATTCCACGCGCACAAATACATGGTGACTTTGCATAACATTCCAAATGCAAATTTCTGCTCTGGTGATCACATTCCCCATAAGAGCTAATGTTAAAAAAAAATATTTTTACATCACTTTTCTTTTTGCGCGTAGGATAGGTTTTTGATGAATAAGGTCTATTACTCACGCAAAACAAAATAATCCCACGCGCATAAATTTGCATGACATTCTAATTACTGACGTACTGACGGAAAACAATATTGGAACATTACTTCAATGCGTAGGTTATACCATGAGTAATAATTCTTGGAAACAATTTCAGCGCGCATTCGAATAGTCCTAATTAAACATCTTAATGACTGTGGTGTATGATTCACAATGATAGCTTTTACGTATTTCTAGGGTACGTATGCCAATGCTATGGCCATTAACGCCAGACACTGGTGCGTTGGAATCATAATCTGCGTTTTCCCGATATAGAAATGGACAGTTGGGTTTTAACTGATCTCCGAATGCCCCTTGGCGATGACCGAGTCACGTGACTATGCTTCACCGCTCAACTAAACGTGTCTATAACGGTACAGTATGGAACTCTTGGATGTTGCGCGAAAACGTTTATCGCGAATTCGCACATAAGATTCATTTCGTTGAGGATACGAACATTGTATACATTTCTGAGACAATCGCTTCATGATGTTAAAAAGCAATTATATTGCGCGAATGGCCTAGTTGCTAAAAAGTTAGACCAAACTATGATAATCCCACACGCATAAAACCATGGCTACTTTGCATAATACTACTAATTACTAACACAAAACAATATGTAGGTTACCATGACTAAGATATAATACCATGACATGACGAGATATAATTGCGAGGGTAAAGATCACAGTAATTGTAGGGTCAAGTTACTGTAACAAGTGACCTAATTTAAGTTTTTAGTGTTTTATTCGCCGTATAATACGGACCATAAGTTGCACTTCAAATTCCTTCCTTGTCAAAAAACGACTGTGTGTCGTTATAAGCTGGTGCTTCTAATGTATAGATGATCAAGAAATGTATTGTGCTTTTTTTTAACATTCAAAGCCAGTACCGGTTACGTCTTATTGCCATGTTCGCCCGTCGTATGAACAAACCGTAATCCTGGCAATTTATTGACGGTGCGCCTAATAATGCCTTATGACGCACAATTCAATACTTCAGCATTTTATTAATGTTTTTTTCGTATTCCATCTTTTGTATAAAGGGCAATAAATTAGCCCAGATATTTAATTAAAAGAGTTTCAAACTGTGTTAAAGGTTTTGGCGGTTTTCGTGATTTTCCAATTTTTTGTATGTTCGTTGACAGAATTTTCGAGGGAAATCAAAATATTTCCCATCTCAGTATTGTTCCAGATTTCAAATTTGAAAAAAAAAACACGCGCACAAGTACATTGCGACTTTGCATAACGTTCCAATAACTGTCGCAAGCAAAACAATATTGGAACATCATTACTCTAATGCGTAGGTTACCATGAATAATATTTCAATTACTAACACAAAACAATACGTAGGTTTCCATGAGTAATCATCCTTGGTAACGAATTTCAGCGCACATTCGAATGAACCCTGACAATAACCGAGTCACGTCACTATACTTCACCGCCTAATTAAACATCTTTATTACGGTACAGTATGGAACACTTGGATGTTGCGCAAAAACGTTTTACGCGAATCCGCATAAATGGATACTTTCGTTGATGACACGAACATTGTATACATTCCTAAGACATCCGTTTCATGATGTTAAAAAGCAATTATTTTGCGTGAATTTGACCTAGTTGCTAACAAGTTAGGCCACATCATGATAATCCCACCCGCATAAACCCACGGCTACTTGCATAATATTTTAATTACTATCACAAAACAATACGTTGGTTAGCATGAGTAATAATTCTTGGAAAAATGGATTGTAGCGCTCAGTCTAATGGTTCCTGGCAATAACTGGGTCACGTAACTATGCGTCATCGCTCAATTAAACATTAATGGCTGGGGGGCAGGGTTCCCTCTCGGTTGGCAGGTTGAGAAAGTTTGTTGTTGGCCCACCCATTACCCGGTTAGAACGCCAAAATTTCTTCAGAGATCTTTGCACAAATATTAGTCATTTCCAAAAAAGTGCGCACACACCAAAATTTCTGCGCACACATACTACAAAAAATTAGAGGGAGCATTGCTAGGGGGTATGATGAACGAAAGCTTTATACTTATGCCTAATGTCAATCTGCCTGCAAAACACCGATCCGTTTGGAGCTGTACATAGCTCCTTGAGATGGAGGACGGCTCACCTGACTTTGATGAACCTAACACGGTGGGTTTTCAACATTTTTGGCTCATGCGGCTTACTTTCACATTCACAATCAAAACTCGTTACATTAAGAAGAGGAAAATGTGAAGAAAATGAACTTTTCTAATATTAAGTGGCACTTGAACCACTTTGGAAGATAATTTCTGAGAATACTTGTTGCCAGAAACGTTTTTCTTGATCTTGTTCACTAAAACTAACTTTGAAACTAATTTAACTGTGACATTATTGAAAACTTCAATAACCCATTCAATGCCACATGAATAAGTTATTTACAAATAATGCCTAAATAATGATGTGATAATATATATATATGGTGTCCATGAAGTCTTAAAAATGGTATTTATCGATACCATATATTGTTCTGCACTCACAGACGTATTGAATAAGGTAAGAATACTTAAAGCAATCACTGATTAAAAAACAACAAACCCGGTACTGACTTCATAACAAAATTGTAATTCTAGAGAAACTTCATGGACACCCTGTATATATATTTATATATCGTCAGGCTAATAACCGAATTGCGTAAGTCATTTTTGGCGATTTTGAGTTTTTTATAAAATAGGTATTTATGTAATGCTGCGCACCTGTCTGTTAACTCAGATTTCATTTTAAGAATTCCATAACCCATAATAATGGAGATTTAGTATGACATGCACATTTATGCAATTGTTTTGAATTATCATTGTTGCCACAGGACCATTGTGACGTCACAAAGGCAAAATAACTTCGGCGAAGTATTGTCGAGTTTTTGCATCTCAGATTCTAGCTTAGCGCTTATAAATTTGAATTTATCTTACAGTATAGGAAGGCGTGCACAGGCGTGATAATCACTGTCCGAGTCCAATTCACATTGGTTGGCTTTTATATCGGATGCATTGCTGTTTTATTCTTTATATTTAATCTTAGACTTATTTCGGTGGGTGTGCAGAGCGTGTTATATTGATGAAATATATATTGATGAACATAAAAAATAATGTAACTGAAACAAATTAGCTATTTTGGGGATTAGACATCGTAGATACTGAAAATTACATTCGTTTTTGGAATGTTTGGTTTTCAGGACTGGTGCATATAGTCAAGTTGCAAAATTGCGTATGTCCCCAAGGACACATTTCTTTCAAGTCACAGTGCGCCATTATGACGTCACATATCTGCGTCATACAAATTAACTTAAATCCGGCTACGATCAAAAAATTGAACCATGGCAAATTATTGACTCTCAATGACATAACAATACCATTAGGAAGTTTTTTACGTTTTTCTCAAAACTACTAAAAATGACTTACGCAATTCGGTTATAAGCGTGACGATATATTGTATATATACATTAATAGGTTGCCCAGAGCCGATATTAGCACGCCCGCTCTACTTATACGATTACGTCCAACCGATAACACCAGCAGGGACCACATCTCGTACACGATGTCGCAGTGGTCAGATGTACCGAACAACAGACCCGAAATACTTTGTTAGCGGCTGGCCTACTATTGAATGTCAAGCTGATGGTGGGTGGAGCGATCCTGAAGTGTCGTGTTGGACAGGTAAGACTGGATTTATGACTTCTCATTATATTTCTGAGACTCTATCGGGTATATACATTCCAAAAATTATCGACAATAAGCGCATTGATGATTATCTGTCATTTATCAAGCTAAAACCACCAAAAAACTCACTAAAACCTGCAAAAGTCTTTCTATATCTACATTGAGTGTAAGGGAAAGGAAAAGGCGGCAACCTCCGGAGCCCCCAAATGTAACGTCTCTGGGTGGGGAGATATTTGAGATATGTTATTGTGATGTCGAATTATTTAGGTGCAACGCTTTAACCGCCAAACTTTACTATTCCAGGCCTTGTTATGGACTTCACAATAAAGCAAAGGCAATTTATTTCTGGGTATCAAGTCCTACTTTACTGTAAAGCAAATAATGAAGGCAATGGAGTCAAAGTTGAGTTGGGGAAAGAATTCTTTATTGCTGAGAACGTATGTTGAAATTCAAGGATGTATATTCATAAAAAGATTAAATGACTGTAACTTCTTATATTGATATATTTAAAATCCGCAATTGAAATTCTATATCCGATTCCTGTAAAAAAATGACTCCTGTTTTATATCTCGACCGCGGAATCATCCAATATACCAGCTTTAGCGTCTCGCTGCATTTGCAAATGACAATTTCGACTCCGTAAAATATAATAGGCATCCCAAATGCAAATTACCCAAACCTTCCGCCCAACCCGACGACGTGCCTCTTCTATCGCTCCTTTGTCCACTACCTTACCGTTCCTACTGCCGCGCGCTCACAAAATCGAAGAAAACAAGAAGAATTGGTGGTTGGACAATAAGAGCATGGTACGATCAATCACGTCGAACGACTGCTACGATGTTTCCCTGAAAAAAGACAGAGTCTTATTTCAATTTTTTTTCTGAAAAATAACACTAGGGTTGATTTTCGGGAGTTTTCTTATATTTTCATTTATCAAAAACAAAATTAGAAAGTAGAGAATCACGAGATATTTAAACATACAGAATATGAAAACCGATATCCATTTTCTTATAAATAAGATATTTATATTTAAAATAACTGCAAAACATAGACTATTGATTATTAAAACGTGTAGGAGAGATTTCTTGCTATCGACTAGGTCAAAAATAATTTCAGGCTAGGTCTTACTTTCAGGGAGACGCGGTAATTATCTCACTGCGTTATTTAATAGCGTGTGTGACTTTTCCATTTATACACTTGCGACAGCCATGTATTGCAACTCTATAGGGTTCAAATCACATGTCCATGAAATCGAATTGCTTTGTGAATCAAAATTAAGAAAATTTCTATTTCCTAGGTTGTGTTTGAAAACATCACTATGACATCACAACACAATGGTGTCGTTGCTTCGTGTGTAGAACTCGAACGATCTGGCAACGTTATTAAGAAATCAGAAACCAAATTGAACGTTCTCTGTGAGTTTCTAAATTTAATTTTATGGGTGGATTAAGTTGTGGAGCAGTTGATTTCAACTCTTTATGGCTCGTGACACCTGTCGGAGGGTTTTAGCACTCATGCCCCTCTGTTCATAAGTTCAGTGGCTATATAGCTCAAAGCTGCAAACTCCACACCCACGGGGAAATGACTGGCAATAACCGCAAGACGAATAATTACGAATGAATTTTTTTTTATCTGAAAACAAGGTTGAGCCCAAAAACACCACTCATTTGCCGGACTATAAAGCATAAACAAGTTCCTTTCGTCGAACCCTTCACAAAACTTGTATTACATGAACTACAATTCTTCTTTTTAATGCTAAATTCACTTGTTTTAGATTCTCCAGCATTGATTTCCAATAATTTGAATTACGAGTTAGAAACCGGTAACTCTGGAGAAATTGTCATCAAATTCCAGGCAAATCCTGTTATATCACAAGGGAGTATTCATGTCTTCAAGAACGGTAATTTTATGCTCATTCCGTTCATACAGTACATACTTTTTATTTTATGATGGCAATTTAAAACACAATCCGTTTTACCTTCGTTTTTTTATGAAGGATTTTCATATTTCCACTCCGAACTAGGATCTAGACCAGTCATCTTGGATTTCCCGGAATGTATCTGGCTCAGTATCTATTACCAATTCATATCAAACCGAGGCCTGGAATTCGAGACTTTCAATCCACAAGGTGTTAAATCATAAGCGTAGCCACGGGACCTGAGGGGTCATAACCAATTTACACATTTTATCTGGCGGCCCCGGAATGTGTACTAAGATGGCGCACAACCTGAACTCTAACCTGGTACACATACTACGTTCAGGTTGTGCGCCACCTTGTTACACATACTTCGGGAGTTTTTTTTATTTTAATGCAATTTAGCGGCATTTACAGTAAGACATAAATTTATAAGCCCTTTTCAACACCATTTTGCTCTATTTGTGAATGATTTACTGAAAACTGGACGTATCGAATATTTTTTCGAATCAAATTTCGCATACTTGGGAGATGCGTAGTTGTATGTGGTATTGTGATTGATCGTCTTCACACATTATTTCCACTTATCAATAGAAGCTCGGACCCTTTTTTAGCAAATTCGCATATTAGCTGCTTATATTATCAAAATTATTTCTTTACGGCACAGGTACAAGCTTATCCAACTACTATCTGATGGTTGATGGCAATCTCCATTCCGTTGTTCTTCACTTTGTGAAAGTAAGACTCTGTAATATCTAACTGTATCATTCTGTTTTAAGTCGGTGGTTTTCAAATTTTTTGAGCCACGAATTCTTTTTTAGAATTTGTCAATTCTCGCACCCACGTAAAAAGTACTAGCGAACAATAAGCTACAAATAATAGAGAGTAAGACGATTGTATGGAGGGTTTTAGAATTTGTGAACTAACAGTATAAAGTTGAACACTCAAACATGCTCCACGTTAAGGATAATAAAGATACAAGCACAACAGCTCTCTGCAATTTATAAACAATAAAGAAATGTAAATATCCAGAATAAGGCGGGCAAGATCGAAGCTAACAAGTATTTTTATTAGCTTCACGCCTCCTTAAAAAATTCTCAATGTTTGAGAACCCCTGCTTTAAGTGCTAACGCTAATTTTGGTAAGGCTATCAATTTCGACATTACCCTATTTTCAACGAAATAAATTGTTATGCGATGTTTTCGTGTGTGCAATTGCTTTTTACGATCTACGGGAACACTTTTATATGAAATTCAGTAGAATTCTCGTAATATTTCTCATGACTTTCGGTAAATTTCCTTTAACATTTGGCTGAAATTTTGCTAACATGAGGGTGGTCTTATTTATGAGTTGGGTTGCGCGAGATTAACTTCCTATATGCTTTTATGCTAGTGGATAAATATACGGCAAGGATGCTGTAGCAGGAATAAACAGACCATACTATGCAAGTTAAAAGTCATGCTGCGCACTAACACAAATGTATTTGTGTAAAGTTCCCTCTGACCAAAGTTAGATTTCCCAGACAAGCATTTTACTTTCATGCTCATATATATCTGAGCAGTGCTTTCTTTTGAATTCAGGTTGAAGCAGAAGACTTCGGCAATTACAAACTTATCGTACAGACTTCGACTTTTGGTCTGTCGCCGTTGACAGCAAATTTCTCCATCTCTGAGTCTGTTACAACCTCGCCACAAGCTTTCAAAGCAGGAAATATAGCTGCTATAGCACTCTCGGGTGTGCTCACGATCGCGCTCATTACTTTCGTCTTAACCATGGCGTATAAGAAACTTAATGGCGAAGAGAAAAGAAAAACTGTAAACCCGAATGAGACTATGGTCACCTATGAACCAGGTTAGTTAAATACCGCAGAATGAGGACGCGCGGTCGCGCTCGTTACTTTCGCCGTGATCAGAGCGTATAATAAACTAAATGGCAAAGAGAAAAGAGACTGTGGTCACCTATGAACTAGGTAAGTTGTATATGGAATGTAGCGCCTGTTCGCTCTGAACATGGGTCAAAACAAGATGGTGGCCTAGAAAAGCGGTAACCAAAGGGGGGCCGCGGAGATTTGCTAAAAGCGCCGCAAAAATTAACGAAATTGTCTCAGAAATAACCACCTCTGAGCACAGTTACGGACGACCATTGAAATGTCACGAGATAGAGCATAAACAAGTCGCATCGTGACGTTGAATATTCCCAATAGCTAAAGAATGGATTTGTTAAATCAACGTTTACAGAATGAATTCCTATTCCAGAAACACACAACTATGAAGACATCGATGGGAACAGTGGTGAAAATAATCTTGAAAGGTAAACACTACGTTAATACAAATCATCTTATGAAAATGTATCACCAATATGTAATTTTTTTTATTTTCTCATGGGCTTGGCGATGTGTGCTAAACTTGCCACAGCACCGCTAATCACCGTGCGTGGGTTTGTAGGTTCGAATTCCCGTGGATTATGTGCGAGAGGATTGCTGGACTCATCGTCGCCGTAGCGGTGTTCCCGTAACCGCTGATCGGCTTCCTCTACCATCAAGTCCATGCATCTGAAAACAAAATAACTGGCGAACTATTCCCAAACTCCACATGGACTGGTAACCGGACGAGAGGCCATGGTTCATTATATGATTAAGCCGTACTAACGGCTTTCCTCGCCCCCGGGAGAAATATGGAAATTCTAGCCTATCATATCTACGCATTCTGAGGTTTTTCTGATTATTTTGAAGGTTGAAAATTTCGATGAAACAGTTTAAATCATATAGCGAACTACATACAGCCCTTTGTATTTTCATTTTAAGGGGTGCGTTTCCAAATTTTGGGAGCGATAAATATTTTGTTGTTATCGATGAAACTATTTGTAACTCATAAAAGAGTGTTATGTAGATAACTTACCATTTACACTGGCATATAAGCCATTTTCTGACTTATAAACTTACTCAGATTGAACTTTTTGGAAAAAAAAAGTCATAAAATAACAGTATTTATTTTACAGAGCCCACAGCGGTTACGAGAATATGCACATTGGACCGGTCCAACCTAACGCCTATCACATGCAAGATCAGAGAAGCGAACAACGTACTAAACAACTTCCGCTTAAGCCTCCGCCGTATAAAGTTGAAAACCGTTATTCGTGAACCTTTGACATTTGACCTTATGTGCAGGAAGGAAGTCATTTTATGGGAGATGAACTTGGTTGAATAAAAACGTAGATTGTTTTGAAGTTTTTGCAGAGATGTGGTGTCGGAGTCCATTTGTTTTACTTCCGGATTCAAGAGTTGTAACGGGGGTTGATTTTACAAAATAAATCCTCGGGCGTAACTTTTCTTCGACTTGCTTTTTCCTACCAATCGAATTCCAATTTTTCGCTTTGAACTTTTATTTTTGAGGGGGATCTCTCGGTGTTGAAGATGTTACGATAGTTATTTTACTGTATATTTGAACATTGTTGTCTTGTTTTAGTTTATTTAATTTATTTTTATTTAAGCCTATTTATTTCATTTGAAATGCTTTGATAAGTTTAATGTATATTTGTTTCAGTTTAATAAACTTAATTTATTTCAATTTTTTTTATTTATGAACTTGAACATTGCTGTCACTGAACATTGCATTTTTGTTTCAGTTTAATTTATAGTTTAGTTCATTTTTATTTACACTTACTTTTTTCGTTTTGATTGCTTTATTTTGATGGTTTTCTTTCATGTCGCATATTTTGTAGAAAACCCAGGCACAAAACACACGCCTGTCACCGCTGAAACGTGGCGTAATTACTAACGCGTCATTACTTCAAACGTGGGAGTTTTTTTCTCAAATCACACGATCAGTGGCGGGGCTTTCTACAAAAGATCCAAATTTTTTATTATATATTGAATAGAATTTAGCAAAGTTATTCTGTATTGGTGTCTTAATTTGAAAGGGAACTCCGTTCCCTCACTTTATATTAGAATTTGAAATTGCTTGGGCTAGCTAGCAGTGAAAACACTTTATATTTATTTTTATATTACCTTATTAATAAAATAAATTAAGGCAAGTTTGGAAATGTATAATATCCGAAATAAGGCCTGCAAGATCAAATTCAACAAATTCAGTGCGGTGTCACTCCTCAAAGATCTGATGATCCAAATGACTGGCCATCCGGATTGGTATTTGGCTATTTGCGCCAGGGAAATCACTTCAGGCTTGTAGAAGCTGAAGACCGTTCGAGGTATTTAACAAATTACACACTCGTTACAAACGTATATTTGTAAAGCATGCACATTATGTTGGCGAGTAGTTGTTTTCTTATCATTATTGACCGCCTCCTCATGCAAATCTAATGTGCGCTACAGTTCGTGCCTGATGAGTAATAATAACATATTCAACCTGAATCAGGAACTGTTAGGTTTTGGACTTCGAGAAACACTGACATGTTGGATAGAATGCGTCACGTTTTAACGCATTTATATTCAGAGACGAGGCTTCCGCATCCCAGACGTAAATTGTACGTGAGGCTGACGTTCAGTATGTTGCTCAAAGTTATTCTGTTGTTGGCGACATCTTTATCTGTGGCTCACGCATGTAAGTACTGATATATCAGTTATTCTCATTTTTTTTACAATAATCGCCGAGTTAAAGATTTCTCCTATCTGTTACCGGATCCGACTCACGACTCTGGATCGATAAATATCCGACTCTAACTTTCAATTTAAACAATTTTTCGAGCTCTCACTGCAGTTGAGAAATATTTAATAAGTTTTTCATCTACTCTCAACTGAAATTTGATGTCCGACTTGGTACTCCTGAAGTATGCGCACCAAGATGTCGCATAACTTGAACCCTAACCCGGTACACAACCTGAGTTCAGGTTGTGCGCCATCTTGGTTCACATACTTCAGGAGGTCCAACTTATGTGTAGCATTTAAGTGCGTGTATAGTCGCTTGCTACTCTCCTTTTTAATGTGGTGGGTATAGTATTTTACGTATGAATCCTATTAAGACAAAATAAATTTATTGCATGCTTTATTCAGATTGCTCCGTAAGCTTCAAAACTGACAATCAAAGAGGCCGATATGTCTTCTCTTTCAACGAAGGTCAAAATGCTTCTATCTCCGTGAGAGTCAGATGTTATAATTACTATTATGATAGCAAACGGCTCGATGTTTATTGGGCTACAGCCGACATACAAAACATGACAAGTGGTGTAAGAGTATATAGCCTTAACTGGGAGCAATACAGATTTTATAACTTTTCTAAATACTACAACGTAGATGGTGTAAAAGTCACTGGCTCAGGCGAATACACATCTACAGCAATCATCCGGTTCGATTTCGACCGTATGAAAACGACCTTTAACGGAAGCCGTATCGGGTTGACAGATGGCTATAATGGTAATATGGAGTGGGGAAGCAAGGCGATCATTGTTACTTGTAAGTATTAATTGATTACTGAATTATTGAACTAAATGGACCAACGAAACGAAACGCTAATCCTATTAGAAATGTCAAGTTTGTGTGGCTGAATTAATTATTTAACAGGTTGCAAGACATCGGAATTACCTTCGTTCATGGCCCCCTCTGGCACACACGATAATACAGCCTGTATGGCCGATGTTCAAGTGAATTGCACATCAGGAAGTTTATTCAGATATGGTCGAATTTATCTCCCATTCGTAACATTAACATGCAGTTCTTCTAGCAAGTGGGAGAATACCTCTAACGTGCAATGTTTACCAAGTAAGTATGACTCAAAGCGATGCGGGAACTATAGATTAACCGTTAATGCCTATTTTGAAATAACATGATCTCTTTCTGCTATATAGCAACTAAATTTGTTAGGTTTCGTCAGATCATAGATGATAATATTTGTGGGTTCAAGTTACTGTAAAAAGTGACCTTATTGAGGTTTTTGAATTCCCCATAAGAGCTAATGTTAAAAAAAATATTTTTACATCACTTTTCTTTTTGCGTGTAGGATTGGTTTTTAATGAATAAGGTCTATTACTCACGCAAAACAAAATAATCCCACGCGCATAAATTTACATGACATTCTAATTACTGACGTACTGACGGAAAACAATATTGGAACATTACTTCAATGCGTAGGTTATACCATGAGTAATAATTCTTGGAAACAATTTCAGCGCGCATTCGAATAGTCCTAATTAAACATCTTAATGACTGTGGTGTATGATTCACAATAAAGGCTTTTACGTATTTCTAGGGTACGTATGCCAATGCTATGGCCATTAACGCCAGACACTGGTGGAATCATAATCTGCGTTTTCCCGATATAGAAATGGACAGTTTGGTTTTAACTGATTTCCGAATGGCCCTTGGCGATGACCGAGTCACGTGACTATGCTTCACCGCTCAACTAAACGTGTATATAACGGTATGGAACTCTGGGATGTTGCGCGAAAACGTTTATCGCGAATTCGCACATAAGATTCATTTCGTTGAGGATACGAACATTGTATACATTTCTGAGACAATCGCTTCATGATGTTAAAAAGCAATTATATTGCGCGAATGGCTTAGTTGCTAAAAAGTTAGACCAAACTATGATAATCCCACACGCATAAAACCATGGCTACTTTGCATAATACTACTAATTACTAACACAAAACAATCTGTAGGTTACCATGACTAAGATATAATACCATGACATGACGAGATATAATTGCGAAGGTAAAGATCACAGTAATTGTAGTCAAGTTACTGTAAAAAGTGACCTAATTTAAGTTTTTAGTGTTTTATTCGCCGTATAATACGGACCATAAGTTGCACTTCAAATTCCTTCCTTGTCAAAAAACGACTGTGTGTCGTTATAAGCTGGTGCGTCTAATGTATAGATGATCAAGAAATGTATTGTGCTTTTTTTTAACATTCAAGACCAGTACCGGTTGCGTCTTATAGCCATGTTCGCCCGTCGTATGAACAAAATCCTAATCTAGCAGTTTATTGACAGGTGCGCCTAATAATGCCTTATGACGCACAATTCAATACTTCAGCATTTTATTAATGTTTTTTTTATATTTCATCTTTTGTATAAAGGGTAATAAATTAGCCCAGATATTTAATTAAAAGTGTTTCAAACTGTGTTAAAGGTTTTGGCGGTTTTCGTGATTTTCCAATTTTTTGTGTGTTCGTTGACAGAATTTTCGAGGAAAATCAAAATATTTCCCATCTCAGTATTGTTCCAGATTTCAAATTTGAAAAAAAAACACGCGCACAAGTACATGGCGACTTTGCATAACGTTCCAATAACTGACGCAAGCAAAACAATATTGGAACATCATTACTCCAATGCGTAGGTTATCATGAATAATAATTCTTGAAAACGAATTTCGTACAAATGGTTCATTTTGTCGAAAATACGAACAATGTATACATTTCTAAGACCTCCGTTTCAGGATTATAAACGTGATGGTAATAACTGACGATTAACCCTGACAATAACCGAGTCACGTCACTATACTTCACCGCCTAATTACACATCTTTATTACGGTACAGTATGGAACACTTGGATGTTGCGCAAAAACGTTTTACGCGAATCCGCATAAATGGTTAATTTCGTTGATGACACGAACATTGTATACATTCCTAAGACATCCGTTTCATGATGTTAAAAAGCAATTATTTTGCGTGAATTTGACCCAGTTGCTAACAAGTTAGGCCACATCATGATAATCCCACCCGCATAAACCCACGGCTACTTGCCTAATATTTTAATTACTATCGCAAAACAATACGTTGGTTAGCATGAGTAATAATTATTGGAAAAATGGATTGTAGCGCACAGTCGAATGGTTCCTGGCAATAACTGGGTCACGTAACTATGCGTCATCGCTCAATTAAACATTAATGGCTGGGGGGCAGGGTTCCCTCTCGGTTGGCAGGTTGAGAAAGTTTGTTGTTGGTTCACCTAATGCTATTACCCGGTTAGAGCACCAAAATTTCTTCATTGGTTTTTGCACAAATATTAGTCATTCCCAAAAAAGTGCGCACACACCAAAATTTCTGCGCACACATACTACAAAAAATTAGAGGGAACATTGCTGGGGGGGGGGGGGGGGGGGGGTATGATAAACGAAAGCTTTATACTTATGCCTAATGTCAGTATGCATGCAAAACACCGATCCGTTTGGAGCTGTACATAGCTCCTTGAGATGGAGGACGGCTCACCTGACTTTGATAAACCTAACACGGTGAGTTTCAACATTTTTGGCTCATGCGGTTTACCTTCACATTCACAATCAAAACTCGTTACATTATTTCAAGAAAATGAACTTTTCTAATATTAAGTGGCACTTGAACCACTTTGGAAGATAATTTCTGAGAATACTTGTTGCCAGAAACGTTTTTCTTGATCTTGTTCACTAAAACTAACTTTGAAACTAATTTAACTGTGACATTATTGAAAACTTCAATAACCCATTCAATGCCACATGAATAAGTTATTTACAAATAATGCCTAAATAATAATGTGATAATATATCTATATGGTGTCCATAAAGTCTTAAAAAAGTTCATAATATTTTTTAAAATTGCAAATGGTATTTATCGATACCATATATTGTTCTGCACTCACAGATGTATTAAATAAGGTAAGAATACTTAAAGCAATCACTGATTAAAAAACAACAAACCCGGTACTGACTTCATAACTAAATTGTAATTGCAAAGGAACTTTATGGACACCTTGTATATATATTTATATATCGTCAGGCTAATAACCGAATTGCGGAAGTCATTTTTGGCGATTTTAAGTTTTTATAAAATAGGTATTTATGTAATGCTGCGCACCTGTCTGTTAACTCAGATTTTATTTTAAGAATTCCAAAACCCATAATAATGGAGATTTTGTATGACATGCACATTTGTGCAATCATTGTTGCTGCAGGACCATTATGACGTCACAAAGGCAAAATAACCTCGGCGAAGTATTTATAGATTAGCGCTTATAAATTTGAATTTATCTTACAGTATAGGAAGGTGTGCACTTGTGATATTCACTGTCCGAGTCCAATTCACATTGGTTGGCTTTTATATCGGATGCATTGCTGTTTTATTCTTTATATTTAATCTTAGACTTATTTCGGTGGGTGTGCAGAGCGTGTTACATTGATGAAATTTATATTGATAAACATAAAAAATAATGTAACTGAAACAAATTAGCTATTTTGGGGATAAGACATCGTAGATACTGAGAATTACATTCGTTTTTGGAATGTTTGGTTTTCAGGACTGGTGCATATAGTCAAGTTGCAAAATTGCGTATGTCCCAAGTCATAGACACATTTCTTTCAAGTCACAGTGCGCCATTATGACGTCACATAACTGCGTCATACAAATTAACTTAAATCCGGCTACGATCAAAAAATTGAACCATGGCAAATTTTTGACTCTCAATGACATAACAATACCATTAGGAAGTTTTTTACGTTTTTCTCAAAACTACTAAAAATGACTTACGCAATTCGGTTATAAGCGTGACGATATATTATATATATACATTAATAGGTTGCCAAGACCCGATATTAGCACGCCCGCTCTACTTATACGATTACGTCCAACCGAGAACACCAGCAGGGACCACATCTCGTATACGATGTCGCAGTGGTCAGATGTACCGAACAACAGACCCGAAATACTTTGTTAGCGGCTGGCCTACTATTGAATGTCAAGCTGATGGTGGGTGGAGCGATCCTGAAGTGTCGTGTTGGACAGGTAAGACTGGATTTATGACTTTCTGATTATATTTCTGAGACTCTATCGGGTATATACATTCTAAAAATTATCGACAATAATCGCATTGATGATTACCTGTCATTTATCAAGCTAAAACCACCAAAAAACTCACTAAAACCTGCAAAAGTCTTTCTATATCTACATTGAGTGTAAGGGAAAGGGAAAGGCGGCAACCTCCGGATCCCCCAAATGTAACGTCTCTGGGTGGGGAGATATTTGAGATATGTAATCTGTGATGTCGAATTATTTGGGTGCAACGCTTTAACCGCCAAACTTTACTATTCCAGGCCTTGTTATGGACTTCACAACGAAGCAAAGGCAATTTATTTCTGGATTTCAAGTCCTACTTTACTGTAAAGCAAATCATGAAGGCAATGGAGTCAAAGTTGAGTTGGGGAAAGAATTCTTTATTGCTGAGAACGTAAGTTGAAACTCAAGGGTGCATATTCATAAAAAGATTAAATGACTGTAACTTCTTATATTGAGATATTTAAAATCCGCAATTAAAAATTCTATATCAGATTCCAGTAAAAAATGACTCCTGTTTTAAATCTCGACCGCGGAACCATCAAATATACCAGCTTTAGCGTCCCGCTCCGTTTGCAAATGACAATTTCGACTCCGTAAAATATAATAGGCATCTCAAATGCAAATTGCCTAAACCTTCCGCCCAACCCGACGACGTGCCCCTTCTATCGCTCCTTTGTCCACTACCTTACCGTTCCTACTGCCGCGCGCTCACAAAATCGAAGAAAACAAGAAGAATTGGTGGTTGGACAATGAGAGCATGGTACGATCAATCACGTCGAACGACTGCTACGATGTTTCCCTGAAAAAAGACAGAGTCTTATTTCAATTTTTTTCTGAAAAATAACACTAGGGCTGACTTTCGGGAGTTTTCTTTTATTTTCATTTATCAAAAACAAAATTAGAAAGTAGAGAATCACGAGTTATTTGAACATACAGAATATGAAAACCGATATCCATTTTCCTATAAATAAGAGATTTATATTTAAAATATATAACCGCAAAACATAGACTATTGATTATTAAAACGTGTAGGAGAGATTTCTTGCTATCGACTAGGTCAAAAATAATTTCAGGCTAGGTCTTATTTTCAGGGAGACGCGGTAATTATCTCACTGCGTTAATTAATAGCGTGTGTGACTTTTCCATTTATACACTTGCGACACCCATGTATTGCAACTCTATAGGGTTCAAATCACATGTCCATGAAATCGATTTTCTTTGTGAATCAAAATTAAGAAAATTTCTATTTCCTAGGTTGTGTTTGAAAACATCACTATGACATCACAACACAATGGTGTCATTGCTTCGTGTGTAGAACTCGAACGATCTGGCAACGTTATTAAGAAATCAGAAACCAAATTGAACGTTCTCTGTGAGTTTCTAAATTTAATTTTATGGGTGGATTAAGTTGTGGAGCAGTTGATTTCAACTCTTTATGGCTCGTGACACCGGTCGGAGGGTTTTAGCACTCATGCCTCTCTGTTCATAAGTTCAGTGGCATTATAGCTCAAAGCTGCAAACTCCACACCCACGGGGAAACGACTGGCAATAACCGCAAGACGAATAATCACGAATGAAAATTTTTTATCTGAAAACAAGGTTGAGCCCAAAAACACCACTCATTTGCCGGACTATAAAGCATAAACAACCCTTCACAAAACTTGTATAACATGAACTACAATTCTTCTTTTTATTGCTAAATTCACTTGTTTTAGATTCCCCAGCATTGATTTCCAAGGATTTGAATTACGAGTTAGAAACCGGTAACTCTGGAGAAATTGTCATCAAATTCCAGGCAAATCCTGTTATATCACAATGGAGTATTCATGTCTTCAAGAACGGTAATTTTATGCTCATTCCGTTCATACAGTACATACTTTTTATTATATGAGGATAATTTAAAACACAATCCGTTTTACCTTCGTTTTTTTTTATGAAGGATTTTCATATTTCCACTCCGAACTAGGATCTAGACCAGCCATCTTGGATTTCCCGGAATGTATCTGGCTCGGTATCTATTACCAATTCATATCAAACCGAGGCCTGTAATTCGAGACTTTTTTTCAACAAGGTGTCAAACCATAAGCGTAGCCAGGGAACCTGAGGGGTCATAACCAATTTACACATTTTATCTGGCGGCCCCGAAGTATGTGAACTAAGATGGCGCACAACCTAACCCTAACCGGGTACACATACTACGTTCAGGTTGTGCGCCACCTTGTTACACATACTTCGGGAGTTTTTTTTTATTTTAATGCAATTTTGCGGCATTTACAGTAAGACATAAATTTATAAGCCTTTTTCAACACCATTTTGCTCTATTTGTGAACGATTTACTGAAAAATGGACGTATCGAATATTTTTTTCGAATCTAATCTCGCATACTTGGGAGATTTGTAGTTGTATGTGGTATTGTGATTGATCGTCTTCACACATTATTTCCACTTATCAATAGGAGCTCGGACCCTTTTTTATCAAATTCGCATATTAACTGCTTATGTTATTAAAACTCTTTCATTTCGACACAGGTACAAGCTTATCCAACTACTATCTGATGGTTGATGGGTATCTTCACTCCGTTGTTCTTCACTTTGTGAAAGTAAGACTTTGTAATATTCAACTGTATCATTCTGTTTTAAGTCGGTGGTTCTCAAATTTTTTGAGCCGCGCCACTTTTTTAGAATTTGTCAATTCTCGCACCCACGTAAAAAAGTACTAGCGAACAATAAGCTACAAATAATAGAGAGTAAGCCGATTGTATGGAGGGTTATAGAATCTGTGAACTAACAGTATAAAGTTGAACTCTCAAACATGCTCCACGCTGAGAATAATAAAGATACAAGCACAACAGCTCTTTACAATCTCTAAACAATAAAGAAAGGTAAATATCCAGAATAGGGCGGCCAAGATCGAAGCTAACAAGTATTTTTATTAGCTTCACGCCTCCTCAAAAAACTCTCAATGTTTGAGAATCCCTGCTTTAGGTGCTAACTCTAATTTTGGCAAGGCTATCAGTTTTGACATTACCCTATTTCAACGAAATAAACTATTATGCGATGTTTTCGTGTGTGCAATTGCTTTTTACGATCTACGGGAACACTTTTATATGAAATTCAGTAGAATTCTCGTAATATTTCTCATGACTTTCGGTAAATTTTCTTTAACATTTGGCTGAAATTTTGCTAACATTAGGGTGGTCTTATTTATGAGTTGGAGATTAACTTTCTATATGCTTTTATGCTAGTGGATAAATACGCATATACGGCAAGGATGCTGTAGCAGGAATAAACAGACCATACTATGCAAGTTAAAAGTCATGCTGCGCACTAACACAAATGTATTTGTGTAAAGTTTCGTCTGACCAAAGTTAGATTTCCCAGACAAGCAGTTTACCTTCATGCTCATATATATCTGAGCAGTGCTTTCTTTTAAATTCAGGTTGAAGCAGAAGACTTCGGCAATTACAAACTTATCGTACAGACTTCGACTTTTGGTCTGTCGCCGTTAACTGCAAATTTCTCCATCTCTGAGTCTGTTACAACCTCGCCAAATGCTTTCAAAGCAGGAGATATAGCTGCTATAACACTCTCGGGTGTGCTCACGATCGCGCTCATTACTTTCGCCTTGGCCATGGCGTATAGGAAGCTAAATGGCGAAGAGGAAAGAAAAAGAAAGAGTGTAAATCCGAATGAGACTGTGGTCACCTATGAACCAGGTTAGTTAAATACCGCAGAATGAAGCCACGCGGTCGCGCTCATTACTCACGCAATGACCGTGGCGTATAATATAAACTGATGAAGAGAAAAGAAAAGAGCGCAAACCCGAATGAGACTGTAGTCACCTATGAACTAGGTATGTTATATATGAATTGTAGCGCCTGTTCGCTCTGAATAAGGCTCGAAACAAATGCGATGGCCCAGGTAAGCGGTCCCCAAAAGGAAGCACTGCGGGGATTTGCTGAAAGCGCCCCGAAAATTAACGAAATTGTCTCAGAAACACCTCTAAGCAAAGTTATGGACGACCATTGAAATGTCATGAGATAGAGCAAGGTGGTCTAAGGTTGTCGGCCTCGCGGGCCACACTATTATTTTTGTATTGTTCGCGGGCCATTGTAATGCCAAGAATAGGTAAACAGTGAAATACAAAACAAACACTTTTATTGTTCAAACACATTGAGCTATTTATCAAGCTAAGAAACGCAAAAACCACCAAAAAACTCACTAAAACATACAAAAATCTTACTATATCTAGCGTAAGACTTTAAACTCACTATATCTAGCGCAAGACCTCAAACTCTTTATAAAGCGAGAGTGTCCTTTTAGATTATCACCAACACAGCTTGCAGACATATTGAGCAAGCATTGTGGTATTTCCCCACCCATATAGTGTCAAAAATCTATGTCAGCTTTCTTTTCAAACTTATACAGAAGGGTAATTACTGAATTTTTTGACATATAGGCAGCATTTTTGGTAATACTGTTTCGGCTGGTTGCAAAAAAACACCGTGCAGAAATTGATTATTGATGGACATTATATTGATCGGCCATTACATTAATATTTAGTTATCAGACATAACCAACCTAAGCTAATAGGTTCCTCATTCGATATTTAGTGTTTTATGAAGCCTATTTTGTTAGCATATATTCCCGACAAAAAAGGAAGCCAGGTTACAGTTTAGACTAGTCAAGCAAACCATACAACTGCTCTAGTAGTCTCAGCTAGACATAACACTAGTCAATTCAGTCACATTAGTGATGTAACAATATGGCGAAAGATTTTCCTGGTTATTTTTATGAAGAAACACCAAATGTGATTTTTTGTTTTCCCGAATATTGCGACGCGGGCCACAGACAATGAAGCGGGCCTGGGTTTGGACCATCCTGAGATAGAGCATAAACGATTCGCATCGTGACGTTGAATATTCCCAATAGCTAAAGAATGGATTTGTTAAATCAACGTTTACAGAATGAATTTCTATTCCAGAAACACACAACTATGAAGACATCGATGGGAACAGTGGTGAAAATAATCTTGAAAGGTAAACACTACGTTAATACAAATCATCTTATGAGAATGTATCACCAATATGTATTTTTTTTTATTTCCTCATGGGCTTGGCGATGTGTGCTAAACTTGCCACAGCACCGCCAATCACCGTGCGTGGGTTTGTAGGTTCGAATTCCCGTGGATTATGTGCGAGAGGATTGCTGGACTCATCGTCGCCGTAGCGTGGTTCCCGTAACCGCTGGTCGGCTTTCTCCACCATCAAGTCCATGCATCTGAAAACAAATAACTGGCGAACTATTCCCAAACCCGACATGGACTGGTAACCGGAAGAGAGGCCATGGTTTACTATATGATAAAGCCGTACTAACGGCTTTCCTCTCCTCAGGGATAAATATGGAAATTCTATCCTATACTATCTACGCATTCTGAGATTGAGGTTTTCAGATTATTTTGAGGGTTGAAAATTAAGATGAAACAGTTCAAACCATATAGCGAACTGCATACAGCCCTTTGTATTTTCATTTTAGGGGGTGCGTTTCCAAATTTTGGGAGCGATAAATATTTTGTTGTTACCGATGAAACTATTTGTAACTCATAAAAGAGTATTATGTAGTTAACTTACCATTTACACTGGCATATAAGCCATTTTCTGACTTATGAACTTGCTCAGATTGAATGTTTTTGAAAAATAAAAGTCATAAAATAACAGTATTTATTTTACAGAGCCCACAGCGGTTACGAGAATATGCACATTGGACCGGTCCAACCTAACGCCTATCACATGCAAGATCAGAGAAGCGAACAACGTACCAAACAACTTCCGCTAAAGCCTCCGCCGTATAAAGTTGAAAACCGTTATTCGTGAACTTTTGACATTTGACTTGTGACCTTATGCGAAGGAAGGAAGACATTTTTTGGGAGATGAACTTGATTGAATAAAAACGTAGATTTTTTTGAAGTTTTTGCAGAGATGTGGTGTCGGAGTCCATTTGTTTTACTTCCGAATTCAAAAGTTGTAACAGGGTTGATTTTACCAAATAAATCCGCGGCGTAACTTTTCTTCGACTTGCTTTTCCCGCTTTTCACTGCCAATCGAATTAAATTTTTTCGCGCTCAAAGATGGAAGAAGAGGTTAAAATTAACTTTTTTTTTTTGGGGGGGGGGGGGGGGGGGGGGGGGGTTCTCTTAGCCATATAAGGCTAGATGTTGAAGATTTTACGGTAGTTATTTTACTTTCGTGTATATTTGAACATTGCTTTCTTGTTTTATTTTAATTAATTTATTTTTATTTAAGCCTATTTATTTCATTTGAAATGCTTTAATAAGTTTAATGTATATTTGTTTCAGTTTAATGAACTTAATTTATTTCATTTTTTTATTTATGAACTTGAACATTGCTGTCTTTGAACATTGCATTTTTGTTTTAGTTTAATTTTTAGTTTAGTTCATTTTTATTTACACCTACTTATTTCGTTTTAATTGCTTTATTTTGATGGCCTGAAGCCCAGGCACAAAACACACGCCTGTCACCGCTGAAACATGGCGTAATTACTAACGCGTCATTACTTCGAACGTGGGAGTTTTTTTTTCTCAAATCTCACAACCAGTGGCGGGGCTTTCTACAAAAGATCCAAAATTTTTATTACATATTGAAGAGAATTTAGCAAAGTTATCCTGTATTGGTGTTTTAATTTAAAAAAGCACTCCGTTTCCTCACTTTAGATTAGAATTTCAAATTGCTTGGGCTAGCTAGCAGTGAAAACACTTTATATTACCTTATTCTTACAATTGCAATGATAATTGGACACGTAGTGGACATAGCGACCGTTTCAATATTATGTTGTTGTTGTTGTTCTTAGTGTCCTTGTTCTTTGACACGTTTTGAAGAAATCGCTTTTCGCTTCGAATACTGGACCAATTGCTTTGAAATTTTCAGTGATTGAAGATAAAATTTTTCCCCAGAAGGCTATTATTTTATTCATTTTAAATATTATTGTTAGCTCTTTAAGATTTGTTTTTGTTTGCTATGACGTCATTGAACGTTCTGCGGTCATCGGACGCCATTTTGTGTCCTACTGTACCGCTTCGCTTGGTGTTAATATATTTGTAGACTGTGATCTGACGGTACGGAAACCGTACTGCACTGCAAACAGACGTGTCCATATATTTGGGCATATCTCTCTTGTTTTCAATACTATGCAATTCAAAAGTCCTGCTGCACACTAACACAAATGTATTTCTGTATCGTTTCTTCTGACCAGAATCAGATTTCCTCAGACAAGCAGTTTACAACGATTCGCATAATAATTTTGAAATGATATTAACTACTTATCCTTCTTCAATGCTTTTGCGCCGTTGGATCCGTAGGTATATAATGCAAGGGTGATGTAGCAAGTAAAGATAACTATCCTAAGTGATGCGAGAGTCTTGCTGCACACCAACACAAATATATTTCTGTAACGTTTCGTCTGATATATCATTTTCAAACATGCTTTTTAGCATCGTATTAACTTGTATGCATCATCTTTTTCTGTATAGTGTTACTCTTTTTTTTTAATCTTTTTGTCATTTCTCTATTTCATCTACTTGTTTTCACTTTTTTTTCAAACGTTTAGATTTAGACTCTTGCAAAATATATCTACCGATAGTTGAATGTATGAGACCCCCCCTACTCCGCAGCCCGGTTTTCTTTGCAACTAGTCTATCATTACCACTTTTACAGAGTGGGCCCCAAAACAGTTCACATTAATTTCTTTAATAATTCCTACAAAAATTGATTTCACACTTAAACTTATGATTGTGTGTCATTGTACTCAAACGTTTCGAGAGCTAGGACATTTTGCACGAATGTTATGTTTCTCTTAGAATATGTCACAGGTGAACTGGACTTTTCTCGGGTTCACCCCTCTATTATAGAAGCAAACACGGACTTCCAATGAGAACACTGATTTAAAATTAGAAATTATATTGACGGTTGGAACATTACATTTTGCATAATTATAGATAACGCATGTACTATGCTCATTATAACATAAAATCATAAATTTGGAAGTCTCTGCTATTCCAAATGTCCAGAACAACTTCAGCTCGAGTTAAAGTGACTTTATTTGTTCAGTAATTAGCTAGAAACCGACCAAGGCTTTCGAACATTACGATTACTGTGCTATTATCAATAAACACTATTTTTGAAAAGCGGTGGAAGGTTTGTTCGTTTAATTTGACCAATCACCGTTCCCGGACACAAAAAATTAGCGGGGTTCGAAGTTTAGAATAGGTCATTCAGGCTTCAAAAATTTTTGAAACAACTTTTAAAAAAATTTTGTAGCTATTTTCAGAATCCTGAGATAAACATAAAAACCGGATTCCTGGCCCTAATTTGTTTTAGAATGTACGCGGGTGGAAAAATCATATCTCCTAGCTCTATAGATAATGTGATACACAAAATTTCGGGACTTATATAGCATAAATTACGCTTCATAGGTTTATTCAAACTCAGTGTTTTTCAACCTATGGGTCGTGACACAACACTTGGTCGACCTGAAGATCATATTGGGTCGCTTGTTTTTCGACAAAACTTAAAAATTGCTAATTTTTCATTTTCTGGTTAATTTTATTGTAATTTTATATTGAAGTGTTGCTGAATAGTAATTGCATTTGTGGTAGGTATCACAGCATAAAAACGATTTCAAGAACTAGCGAATTGCAAACAAGCGCAGATTGATTCAATTTTGCAGCCATCAAAGCCCTACATAACGTTTAGTATGTGAGAGCATAGCCACGGGTCGCAAGATTTTATTTTTTTTTTATAATTGGGTCGCTTGAAAAAACAGTTGTAGCCATAGTAATCTAACCAACCATTTGTTCCGCAATGTATAATATCTTAAATCATAAGCTAAATTGAAGAGGGTCCAGGAGTCAATGTTTTATGTATCCGGAGACAGGATCGCTTTCCAAATACACGGCCCTGATGAATACTCCTTGGACTTGAAGTCTTTATTTTAGTCTTTTTTATTCTGATACCCTATTACTTCGTGTCCGCCTAGGGTTAGAGCCATTACACATCCAATAATAATTTGAACGTTGACAATAACGTGATGAAACCTCGCTTTTGACGTCATATGATAAATTCCTAATGACGTAGCGACAGTCGACCCTTCCATCACTGTCAATATTGACGTAACTATTGTCAATAGCAACGCTGCAATACGCCTCCTTGTGGCGTCTCCTAACAATAAATTTAAGCCCCCAAAAAAGTATATAGCGCCCACTATCCATACGTGGGTTATAGGATCACCCCCCATCAGTTTGATTTGTGTTGTCCGAAGCTCGTGATGGTAAAGCCGGAACCAAAAACTCTCAAGCGTATAGTGGATTCCAATTATTGCCTGAAAAAACGAAGTAAAATTTGAAAAATAGGACCTATTGGAGGGATATGACCCCCATTTAATCTATATCTCTCTCTTGGGGGTCATTTTCTTGCGCCGTGACAAGGTTAGGTCGTTCAAACAGACGAAATCAGTTACACAGTGGTTCTCAAACGATGGTGCCCGCCCCACAAAGGGGTGTAGACAATTTTTTTAGGGGGCGTGAAGATAATTGGGAATACAAATATTTGTTAGATTCGATCTTGCTCGCCTTATTTTGGATATTTACATTTCTTTATTGTTTAGATTAGACATTGCGATTCCATCCACGTATTTTCAACGTGTTTTTTGAATAAAACATACTTTCGCCTTACTATATAAATATATGTTATTTGTGGCTTTTTGTTAGCTACTTATTTTTTTGAGGTGAGGAATGAGGCTTGACAAATTATACAACGGGGACACGGTTTCAAATATTTGAGAATCACCAGGTTCAGAACCATCAGCAGCGGGATTCAGCCGGTTCGCATCGGTTCTATAGAACCGCCTCACGGAATTTCATGAGATCAGCAAACCGGTTAGCGTTACTTGTAACTCTCAATGACTCTCAATTGTAACAGAACCGGGTGAAAAATATGAGTTTTTTGATGGAACCAGCTGACAAAAAAATTGAATCCCACCATTGGTTATAATATATATAACAGCTATGAACTATGTAAGGAGTTAATGCACGGAGTTCAACTTTTACGGTTGGGTTTTGGCATATCCGATCATTGTCCGAAAAAAGTGTGTGTGTGTGTGGTATGGAAATATATGGCGCTTTAAACAATTTAAGTCTTTTGCGCCAGACAATTTAAATCAAATTTTTATATATGCCTATAGTACTCTCTCGGTAGATTTCACAAAATCAACAAGAGCAGGGAAAATGCTAGGGTCGCGTAAGATAGCTTTGAGTTTAAAATCAATGCCATAATCGCGGCATTTCATCTTTAGTATGCGTCTTTCATTTCTATATGCACGACAGTTCATTAGAAAATGTTCTACTGTCTCTGGAACATTACAGAAATAAAAAAGAACATGAAACATCATTTAAGAAAATAGCTCTTATGTGGCATAGGACCCAATTCACTTTTGGGCACGGGAATCGAGATCAGTTAGAATTTTTGCATTATTGCAGAGTCGTATTCTTTTAAACTTTGTTTTAAAGAGCGTCAATGAAGTCTTAAAATTTTTAATATAGAAAAGTGAATTTATCGATACCATATATCAGGGCTACTCAACTGGCGGACCGCGGTCCGAATCCGGACCTTTCGGGTATTCGATTCGGACCGCGCCTAATTCTTAATTCTGGATCATTAGCCCCACTTTTATATGAAAAGAACTATAACGCCATAAGAAACAATCTTGATTATCTAATAATCATTAGTCGGCCGAGGAAGTGCGTGCTTAAGGATGCCGAACTATAATTTCTGGAAAGACCGGACCCAAGTAATTTTTGAAGTTTTGTATGCGGATCTTTGGTAAAAATAGTTGAGTAGCCCTGCCATATATAGTTATGGCCCTCACAAAAGTAAAAATACTTAAACAATTACTGATTATGAAGGGAGTCAAACACTTTTTGAAATTGTGAAGAGATTTTATGGACACCCTGTATTTAATTGGTGTTTTTTTTTAATTGTTTCACTTCATTCAATACACCTCTAGGACCCAACAAACTATATGGTATCGATAAATTCCCCTTGCAATTTGAAATGTTCCGACACTTTGAGACCATTACTAAAAATAATTGAAATGTCCAGTCCTGGTAGACGCATGCGAAAACAAATAAATAACTGGCTAACTAATCTCATACCCGACATGGACTGGTAACCGGACAAGAGGCCGTTTTCGTCATATGATTAAGCCGTATTATCATCTTATCTCCCCAAGATAAATATGTAAATCCTATTCTATGTCCAAATACTCACCCGTCCAAGCACAATTGCATAGGATTGAGTTCCTTCCATAATGGTACCTCCTCTGTCTTGAAAATCCCCCATGCCGGATAACTGGAACACTCCTCCGATCACTGCAGCGTACTTCAAGATATTCACAAGATTGACGTCACGGTTAATGTGCCTGGGGTATTCTCCTGAAATTTTTTTATGAGTTTTCAGTCGAAGGTTGACCTGTGTTTATGGCACATGGCATCGTATTTATTCTCGGGAGGTATAAAGTGGTGCGTCAACACCTTTTTGTATTCTGCTCTGGAAGAAATTTTCTATTCCGAAAAAAATACATGTGAAGTTTGTTCATAGAGAGAAATGCGCATCAAATATAATAGCAGTAGCCGTATTACCCATAAGTGTAAACGTTATGTTGTTTTGTTGACATTGCCTGGATCCCACATGCGCGTTCATAAAATTTAAAAGCATAAATACGAAATTGAGTTTTATTTAAAGCAATTTTTTTCTGTAATGACGCGGTGAGTTTTTGCGCCGCTCAAACAAAAAAGTTTTTAGTCGTAGTTTGACCGAGTATTTATGCGTCGTGGAATCGTCTTGCCTTTCTACTTGTGTAGTATAGAAGTGGTTTGACAACATCAGGGTTGTCCAAACCCGTGGCCCGCAGAAGATTTCCGAGTGGCCCGCGCAGTATTTTTCGAAATTGAATAAACTAAACTTAAACCGATGTCTCCCACAAAGTTAAGCCACAATTGACATCTTCCTTAGAAAATTAAGTCAAATATTCCTTGTTGTTTAAACGCGCGACAGACGCGACTAAATGAAAATTTTCGAGACCTCGTTTTAAACTTACTTCGGCTGTAGAGAGCACTGATATGGACGATTTGTCTATTTCAGCCTGTTGTATTCAACCTCCCTCCATAACGAGCCGTGAACTTTATATAGGGCAAGGTGTGTTTCGTGATTTTGATTTGTTTGTTCTGGCCATCTCTCGTACATCATCCCAATATCGGCTCTCCTTTATCACACGTACCAAAATCTTGTGCTCTGGTCGACATCCATGTTTTTTTTTATTTCTCAAAGGACCGCGCGTTCTGCTCAACAAAATCGAAAGCTATTGTGCGAACATTGGTCGAGGAAAATTATAGGAATAAATTTGCAACCCAAATTTAATTCATTATGATTATTATCTTCCGCTTTGGACATCCTTATCGCCGCCGTAAAATAAAAAGTGTAGAATATATTTGCTACTGGCTCCGGTATACATTGATTTTTCTGTTTGTATTTTTCTATCGCGTGTATGTTATTTTTACACTTAAATAAAACTTTAGTCACTGCGTAGAAATGCGTGCATAATGTGTTCAGATATTCGCAACAGCTTTGTGCAATCTAAGCGTTTGATTCAGCGACGCGCAAATTCTAACGTAAATCAGAACTGGTATATAGACAAATTTAAGTTTGCGGCCCGCAGTGAAATTCCTCATGTGAAAGTTGTCCGCGGCACAAACAGGTTAGACATGCCTGGACTGCACCTTTCCGTATTCTGCTCTGATGTCTAGTTACTTATCGATTTTAATCGGTAAGTATGTTGATAGGTATTTGTCTGTCTGTCTGTTAGATGCACGCGATATCTCACGAAAACGAATTGAATCCGCTTAATGTGAATTCATCATATCTCGGACCAGAAGCCTATTGATTTTGGGCGAATTATGTCGTATAATTAGCGAGTTATTAATTAATTAGTGATGGGACACAAGGTGTCACTATGGAGTAAGAGCTCTGTTTTGCGATCCCCTAACTTTCGATCGATAAGTCTTCGGTCTCTGACCGGTATTCTCGTTTATTTACATTGATATTGTTAGGGCGTCTATCGTGTTTATGGGGTCTGGGCGGCATCGCTTTGAACGTTTTAAAATTTGTATGACTTCTCATTTTAGTATTCGGCACATTTTTTAGGTTCGTCTTGAATCGTCCACACCACAAAAATTTTAAATAAAATACGGCAAATGAACTCGCTCAATTGGTACTGAAAATTTAAAGACGACCTAACTCTACCCCTTAACGTACTTAGGAGTGTTAGATCAAAACCTTTTTGAACTCACCTATTCCCCCTTCTCCGACTGGGTGATGTACAACGAATGTTAACAAACCGTAGGTGATGATCATACCGGTACAAGATGCCTGTGTTCGATAATTCAGTAGAATTCTAAAATATGAAAAACGAATTACAGCTATGTCTGAAATCATTCTTTTAGAACAAGATTCGTAATCTGGACTAAATTATTTAATAGTGTATTCAGCAACGGTTTAATTCATTTAAATTGAAAAAGCAATCCGAAACTTTTTCGCGTTTGTAGTAGGCAGTATGGGGATGAATTAGACCGTCATCATAAGATCCTGACTTACTAACAAGCGCCACTCTAGTCTTCGACCTTTGTCTGAGAAATGATTACTTGATAGTTTCTCAATAGATCCATGGAACTTATCAAGTTTCATTGTTTGCACGTAACTTTACTCCGGCGTGGCATTAAATACGTAAATCCTATCCATCTTACAGTGAGCATATGTCGTCAGTGGCGACTCGCCACGCTCGGGGAAGATTCCTATAAAACTGCCATTTATGACAACATAAAATCCATTAAGTGATACTATGACGTCATCATCCGAAGACGAATTCCTCACCGAGCTTACCTTGTACCGAAATATGCATAGACAATCGCTACCAAGTAGACTAATTTAGTTGGCAATCCCAATTCTTTAAAGTAGGCTTCACGTACTTCATGGGACCACATCCACCACCATGCATCGGCGAGTATACACAATGCTGTTGATATGCTTATAAAATAAAAAATGTATATTAACGATTTCTATTAGGATTTTCATACATAGTTATCCTCTGTCTATGTCGGTGAAGAGTTAATTAGTTAAATGCACTAACAGAAAGAAGTGTCATTTTGTAGTTCCTTGAGCGACCTCGCGACAACAGTAAAGTGATCAGCGGCGTATCTATGGTATGGCAGTAATGGTTAATTGGGCGCAAAAAGCGAGAGACGTTTTCATCATAAAATGTTTTCAATAAAATATTTTTGAATAAGAAATATTTGAAACTCGAATTATTACTTAAATAATAACGTACAAGCGCATCTCATTTCAACAACATTTGGTAAAATTGTCAGTCAACGATCAAGGGGCGCATTTTTAAATTTAGCCACGGGCGCTCATTTACGTGACACTGCCATTGATTTCCTATATCATTATCACTGGATTTGACTCTACTAATCCACGTAAGGCGAAACGTGATGCTAGCATGCTCTTATCGCTCAAATCAAGGGTCGGCAACCCTTTGTCTCTCGTGGGCCCAAATTAAGGTTTCAAGTCATTGGCGGGCCGCACTTATTTTTAGAAAGTTGAAAACCGAACGGATGATACTTTTATAATAAAAATCAAGCAGTGATACATCTCTCGAATAGAATATAGCTTAATTTCCACATTGCATTGCATCTCAAAAAATTCTATTTGAATATTTTCGGCGCCATTGAACCATTTGCCCTTAGGATCAACTTTTCCGCGTTGTGTTGCCATTTGTTAAATTATAGGCTCATTAAACGAGTAATTGTGAATTTTATACTTGTTAGATTATAATATCATTTAGTCCACACGTGTCTCACAATAAATTCTGTTACGTAAATCGTCAAAAGAGCCGTTTTGTTACTATAATTCAGTGAAGCGTCGCGGGCAGGATTATAATACTCCGCGGGCCGAATGCGGCCCGCAGGTTCCGACCCCTGGCTTAAATGAAAGACTTTGAAATATAAAGAACAAGGGTTAAAGCGATTTGTAGCACAAGCCCTACACACTACCAGAAAGGGGAAACATTATTTATTTGAATGAATAGACTCTAACGCAAAATTAATGCACCGGATTCATTCAGATGTGAATTTTCACGTCCTGTGTCTAAAAATTGACTCCACTCACAATCATATATCGACGATAATCAAAATATATCGCAAATCTTATTAGAAAAAAACTTACCGGCCAATTTCCAATATCGTTCTTTGCAGCGAGGACAGAACCATTTTTTGTATCTGGTAAATGTATGTATGTATTCATAGAGGTAACTATTCTAAAGTAATAAAGACAGAGATTTAGGCCTTAATTTTAAAATGGCCAACCTACGGCTCTGTTTCGAACAGTGGTTCTCAAACTACTAAAAACAAAGAGTGCTATGCTCAAATATATGGACACGGAGCGCAAAATGAAATATTTTATCAACAATTCCCCGGAAATCATACGAGGTAAGTAACTTACCAATACAGCATAATTGTAACGGTACAGACACTGTCCTAGCTTTTCCAGGTCCTGTGACGTTGATTCATTTTTAAATATTCAGTTTCTACGTGAATTGAAATACCAATTGATCCGAGTCACTTCTGTATTATCAGATCAGGTACCGCACCGCAGTCTACCGTTCCCCAGTTTTTACTTATCGATCTTAAGATCGGTAAGTATGTTGATAGGTATTTGTCTGTTAGATGCACGCGATATCTCACGAGAGCGAGGTTGAATCTGCTCTAAATTTTGCATGTGCATTCATCATAATTCGGACCAGAAGCCCAATGATTTTACTTTATCTCTAGTCTATGTCATTTTGAAAAGTAAGCAGCTTTAAAACCAGTAGTTTCACACAAACTATATTCTGTCAGATCCATTTTCGATTGAATTCGATAAAGAATTAACCACAGATACGACAACCCGTTTTTACAAATAAGAGGCCAACAAGAAAATTTCAGAATTCACATAATTTAGCAAACAGGCGGAAATTGATTTCTAATTTTCAGACTTCGGCTAAATGTATAAACCTAAAGTCTACACAGCACTGTGGATTTTTAACGATCAGGATCATAAACAATGGTCAATTTTTATTTATGGTGCCTGCGCGCTATGCCATATATGATTAAGCCGTCGGATCGACTTTCCTCATCACTTGCCACATAAACACCCTCGCCATGCACGTTTCAAAATAACAAATTAGTAATTATCAAGTTAAGGTTAGGAATGATTTGAAGATCTGAATTTCCAGCGCAATCTGCATTTCTAACCATAGCTGGACAAATAATAATTTTCTTATTTCGAGCATTGGCGGGGGCTTTGCCTAAAGCTCATGCCCAATCTTTAGCTAGCTATTCTAATCTGCCACATAATCGTCACGATTCTCTGTCGCTTAACCTTGCCTTCGTTAGCAACGAAATTTCAGTCAAAATCCTAGAAATGAGTGATGACATGTGTATCTTAGAAACGCAGGGCCATAAAGGAAAACGATAATATGTGACGTAAAAAAGGGGGTGTACAACATTTTTGTTGGTGCTTTTGCACAACGCCGAACAACGGGAAAGGCAAGAGAAGAGAATACTGCTATTGTTTAGCCTTGTAGTAATAAAGTCAACTTGGAAACGGCGAACGATTTAACGCAGCGACAACTGCGAAGAACTTTTACCCATGTGAGCACCATGAGCTGTCGGATTAGGATTTTATGCTTGATGGGTAATAATCAGAGTGTTGACAAGGGCCACACTGAATGGCTTGGCGGGCTGGGTTGTGACCCTCGGGACGATTGTCGCACACCTGTGATGTAAAGCATAGGTTCTTCAAGTTTTCAAACTCACCGCGCATTTATTTATGTGATGCAAATCACCATGATTTGGACTTTATTCCGATCTTTTTCAGAAAGCCCCGCCACTAATGCAAAATCCACACCCCCGCCACGTTTCAAGTACTGCAGATTGCGCTTGCCACGTTAGCGTTGGAGGGAGTTATTTTTGACGGGCCTTTCTACAAAAGACCCCTATGTTCATATTAAATTACGATAAAAAGAAGTTTTGTAATATACGCTAACTTAAGCAATGTGATGATCTAGCTTGTCTTTTTGAATATAAACAATCAAACATAAACGATTGGAAAATCTTTTGTACAAGTCTCCCACCGCTCAAAAAAAAAATAGTAATTATCCAGTTGCGGTTATGGCGAGAGCTAGGAACGCAGATTGCGCTGGAAATCCTAATTTTCAAATCATTCCGAACCCGAATCGTAACACTGCTAATTTTTTTTTATTTTAAAACATGAGATGTTTTTTCTCAAATCTCACATTTTTGCATTAGTGGCGGAGCCTTTGTACAAACGATCTCAATTGCACTTGCACTCTCGCAACGTTGATTCTAACGAATTTTATCAGCATACGCCATGTCTAAACGCCATTCATTTTTAGAGCTTGTTTAGAGATTGATTAATATTTCCGCGTCGGATTTTGAATATCTCCTAACGCAGGGTAGCTGGCGTACAGTTTGGGAATTACCGGCTTACTGACTAGATTTGGGGTACCATCGGTCCAGTTAGCTAAATCGTATTGCTTTTGCCATTGTGATTTATCCTTGCAACACAAATGACGCCAGTTGATAGATACCTTTCCGAGCGAGGCTTAAGAACACTTCAAGGCAAGACTGTTAAAAAATAGCTTTATGTATCAATCACTCGCCTTAATATGCTAATTTGCCACTCCATTCTTTCGCTATGTTCTTACTGGTGCTGTGAAACCGCTTTTTTAAAAATGTAAATCATACGGAGCATGGTACTGTGGGGAAATCGGCAAATAATTACAGAGTTCAAACCAACTTTTTATTCGTAAAAACGGGTTGTCGTATCTGTGGTTAATTCCTTATCGAATTCGATCGAAAATGAATGCTGACAGAACATAGTACGTGTAAGACTATTGGTTTCAAAGCTGCGCACGTTTTATAATGACATAGACTAGAGATAAAGTATCTTGGTTGAACGATTTTTTCAAATCCCCAAATCTAACCCAAACATTCGCCATAGAACGATCACAAATGTTTTCGTAAAAACAAAGAAACCGGCTGACCTTTGACACTTCGAACAGTCACAATGATTTGAAACAGCAAATGAAATATAAGAAACTATACTAGGTTACCATACATTAGGTTTTTGTGTAATATTTCGGACAATACAAAAGTCTATATAACGATTTTAATATTTAGTTATTTTAGACCTCTGCAGTGCAAAACTTATTTCACGCTTCGATGATTATCTGCAAGTGTGTAAATAGAGCGGAAGCGACGCAAATTGATAACAATGTAAATATTGCCGATCACCGACGGTTACGGCACCATTTTACGACCCTAGTATAAGCGTCAAATAGACTTATATTACACGTGGTTCTTGCTTGACAAGAACTGATACCTCGGTTTCATAAAATATAGTTGTAATAAATCAGGGTACTATACTTTACTTACTTTCTGGCCTGGCTCATCTTATATCACGTTAGGATAAGCTCAAACTTTACTTAATATGAACGACAGGAACGTAGCCAGCAATTTTTAAGAGGAGTTTGTTGGGGTTTTTGAAATTTCTAATTGCCTCTCTCTTGACCCCATCCTCTCTCCTTGGCTATGTCCCCCATGTACAGGAGCTAAGTGGAGAAAACCTGGAAATTAGGGCGCTCCCGAAATGTGTGTACCAAGATGGCGCACAACCTAAACCCTAACCGGGTACAATACTATGTTCAGGTTGTGCGCCATCTTGGTGCACATACTTTTGGAGCTCCAAAATTAAAATCGGGATAAAGGGTAAACATTAGCAAGCTTGTATCGTAATTACTCACTATAAGAAACCTGACACCACATTTTTAATAATATCGTTTTCAAAAAATTTCTCTAGTCTTTGATCTGTAGTTGTGCTTGAATAAAGTTCGCTGTAGTTCACCCAGAACAAACTTTACTGTTCTGCCTTTGCTATTAAGACGCGAAGAATACATACACATTCCGATTAAGTATATTTTGAACATCACTTAACATAATTCTCAACTCAACATAATTTGTATATATTACATAATATCGAATAATCGAGTGCTTTTTTTAATAAATATTGTTTCTCCATTTTAAAGAGAATATTTACCGGTAAATGAGAATATCATTGTCATAAACACAGACAGGAAAACTAAAAATGAAATGTGACTGCTATGTTCTGCTCCATTCAACATATTGTCTTCTTAAGAAAGCTGAAATATGAAAAATAAAAATTCATTTATCCATTTTAAATTCGTATAAAAATATAGGGCGCTCAAGAAGTATGTGTACCAATAAAGTGGTAACTAATTTGTTCGTCTACTTTAAATAAAGTTGTGTAAAGGGACTGAAACCTATGGACAGAGAGCATATTCAATTGGCTTACACAGACAGTCCCCGAACACGTAATAGAACTAAATGAAGGAAAATTGGAATAAAATTATGGTCTGACTCTAGCCTGCCACACACATTACGGGAGTGCCGATCCGATTAACTTATCATTGATTTCTGCTTCGGGAAAATTGGCAGGGTCTACGTTTCACGATGTGTGATATGATTTTTCCGTGTGTTGTTTAGACTTTTGTTTTCCTGTTTGTTTTTGTGATTGGATCTAATTTTTGCCCTGTTTGATGATAATTGCCGCCGAATGTGAAGGCAGGAAGGCATCGTCTGCCACGTTTTTGCTGTGACAAGCAGAGTAGCTTTTGTGTTTCATGTGAGCAAGTTTTGTTCGACTTATTATTGTTCACTGTAGGTTGTGTTTTTGATATTTGATGAAGATTAAAGTCGCAGTCGAACCTTGGAACTTCTGATTTTAGCGTAGTAGATGTGTTCTCAAAGATAAAGAAAAAAAGCAGCGACAGTAGCTTCTATGGAAGTATTACAAAAAATATTGTGCTTGGGTCGTGTTTTTATATAATATCTTATAATTTTAGTCTTGCTCTTTGCACTCTAGAAACAGTGACGCTGCCAGGGGCCCGAATTCCACCTTTTAAAATTGGACGTAATTGATATGACATTTTAAGGGTTATTACCGGTTGCATATCTTCCGCAACAACAAAAAACAATATCATCTGAAAAAATATTCTATCCAATTCAAGAGTCTTGCTGCACACGAACACAAATATATTTCTGTAACGTTCCGTCTGACCGAGGTCAGACTTCTTCAGACAAGCATTTGATAGTTGTAAAATGCTTGTCTGAAGAAGTCTGACCTCGGTCAGACGAAACGTTACGGAAATATATTTGTGTTCGTGTGCAGCAAGACTCCTGAATTGAATAGCCCTATACACTCTTGCTACAGCATCCTTGCGTAATACGCATATGGATCCACCTGCGCAAAGGCATAGAGAGCAAGGAAAGGTAGTTAGTTTCACGCAACCTCAAGTGTTAGTTTCATCTGAAAAATGTAGCATTTACAGTCGCTGCAACGAACTTTCTCACACGTCGCGTGGTACAAAAATTCTGAAATTCTCTCACCCAATTACGTGGCCCGTCTGCGCCCCTGTCCAGTAAGGCTTTAGCCAAGCGACTCTGAATTCGCTAAGTGTGCCCAGAAAATTAACAAATTTGTGTTAAACATAACTAATATATTGAATATTTTACATATTCATTATAAATGTGGTATTGCTTCTTATTTTAAATGTGTGTATTGATCAATGAATTGATTCAACCTTTTTTATGTCGTTTACTTTATGTTACGCTTTCTTTTTGCGGGTAAGTGAGCTTTTGAGTTTTTCCCTGATAATTTGGCGCCGCAAGAACAAAACGTTTAGGACCAGCTGCTTTAGACAATTTCGGGGCATTTTAAAAATCTTAAATATTGCGGCGTCGCGTCACACAAAAAACTTCAATACTTACTCTATGAACACACTTAGTGGACCCAAAGCTGTTGAACGGGCACCACAGGCATCCGTAGGATTCACATTGAAGCTGAGTTGGGTCGTCTACGTCAGGCGGGCAAGGTAACTTTGTATTGCAGACGTCACAAGAACGGCAATAATTCTGTGTCACTGTAGAAATATACGTAAAGAGTTAAATTGCGAGTTAAATGAGGGAAATTTGTGCGCATGGGCGTGCCAAACTAGTCTGCTGCCCGGGGCGAGTTTCTGATAATGCTGCCCCTTATATCTAACTTCTAAAATAATTTGGGTGATAAACAGATTATAGATGTCGTCATACACGAAAATAAATCAAATAAAGGTCAAGCAAGAAAGAAATGTTTGATTTATTAAACCAAGCATCAATGAGAAATTTTTTCAGAGGTCAAGGGTCGGGGAAACAACCCTTGTTGAATAATCATCACCACAGGACACATAATGTTAGCTTTTATTTAAATAAGAACACATCTAGAAGAGCATGTGTAATAACGCAAACTCTACAACTTGGTTCTGCTGCCCCCTACAATGTGCTGCCCGGGGCAATTGCCCCCTTCGCCCCCCTCTAGGCACGCCGCTGCTTGTGCGACCCACGAAGAAATGCCAATTTTGAATGGTGTGCGGCCACGAAACGAGTTTTTGATTAGGCTAATCTGGTACCTGAGAGTAATGCCAATCCCTTTGCGGTGCAAAGCCAATACCTGGATATTTTAAAACTATATATATGTACGTTTCATGTCTAACAATTTACTCACACGATGTAGATCCTCCATATAAACAGTAAGGCTGGTCCTCTTCATCAGTCGGGCACCAAATACAATTCCTAGCGAGGCACGAACTGCTTGTGGCTCCGGCTTCCGGGTGGCAATCAACACGGGCAGTACAACTTGCACAAGTGTTGCAGAGAGATCTTGCTTCCGCTACCACTGCAAAGGTCAAGAGTTCAAAGGTTATTAAGTAATATTACACACAAATATAGTTATTTGTGAATTATGGTAAGAGCATTTAGAGCTGGGGAGGGCAAAGTTTTTGGACCAGGGGCCAAAAATTTTGCCCACTTGGACTGGCGGGCCATGTAAGTATGACGTAAAAAGTTACATTTTATGTGCGATATTCACAGTGGAAAACAATAGGCCTTGTGCCAAATATAAATTTAACCACAATCTCAACAAATTCTTTGAGATATTTTTAGCTAAACCAGCAAAATTCGGTTTCAATTTGGTGCTGGCAGCATCGGGCGGGCCAGATTGAATCACCCAACGGGCCGTACTTTGCCCATGTCTGATTTAGAAGATTTACCCACAACAGAAACCTCCGCTTTTTTTCTTGTTAATTAGTAATGCGTAGCTTAATATTGCACTATACTGAAATATCGGCAAGACTTAAACGGTTATTTAATATAGGTTGTCCATAAAATCTTAAAATTCTTGAGAATTGCAGAGGGAATTTATCGATATTGTTTTGGCCCTCACAGATGTATTAAATAACGTAAAAATATTTAAACAATTACTGATTAAAAAACAACAAACCTGGTTAAGATTTATTGAGAAATAAATTCATAACAAAATTGAAATTGTGAAGGGACTTTATGGACACCATTATTGTGTGCTATATATTGGCTAATGAAGGTGATGGTATCAGCTCCATGCATCTGAAACAAGTAACTAGTTAACCGTTCCTATACCCAAAATGATATTGTGTAGCCGAACGATAGGTCGTGGTTCGCCATATGATTAAGCCGTTCTATCGGCTTTGCGTTTCTCTGTATAAATATGAGAAACTTGAATTTGAAAGCTAGACGTAACCTAGCTAGTAAAACAATAGTTTATACTTTTGTACGCCAGAAAAGGGTACTCCCGTAGTGTGGTACCAGGTTGGGGGTAGGCTATATTTTAATTCCGATTTTCCTTATTTTAGTTCTATTACGAGTTTAGTAACTGTCTGTGTTAGTCAAGTGAATATACCCCCTGCCCTTAGGTTTAAGTCCAGGCGAACATAATAAGTTATCTTCATATTGGAACACACATTTCTGGAGCGCCATAAAAATCATGACGTCCTAGACTTTTCTGATAAATATGTGCCCTCGAATTAAAATGGTCGTCGTAATATAGCTAGTAAAAAAGATACTTACAATTTTGTACGTCGGAGAAAACGCATGACGGTAGGCTGGAATTGGTTGATTGGCACCACCGACACCCTCTAGTGATGCATTTCCCTGGATCTGCACCGGTCTCTGGGTGGCAGTCGAGACGCTCATTACAATATGTGCAGTTTTCACATCTCAGTCTTGAAACAGCCACTAAAAAGTGAAAAGCCACATATGACGTCATCATTTACGTCACTTTATAACTGAAAATAATCTGCTTTTCAACTTGTTTGCAGATAAACTTGGTAAAATATCAGTCATGGCCAGTGATGAGCTGGAAAAATCGTAACAACCGGAACGCACCTAATTCGTGTATGCAATATATATTTACAACACGACGCGGACGCTGCCAGAAATTTTTGTCTGTCCCAAGATAGAGCCGAAGAACTACAATGAAATATGAATTCATTACCTGAAATATGTCTGTTTATAATTAAAATATTATCCATACCAATTCAATACAAATGTTATTATCAGAATGTAACGGGAAAAATTTTCACGGGGTCAAAGGTTGACGAAAATTCACTACTGCTGTACTAACTAATTGTTTGCCGCAATGTAAAAAGAATTATTACGTAACAAAACGTAAGTAAATAACTGAGTTTACCGGAGAAACTAAACTTTCCATGACTTAATTTTATTTCAACAACAGGAACGCAAATGCAATAAAATGTCCAACAACCGGAACGGCGTTCCGGTGCGTTCCGGCTACAGCTCATCACTGGTCATGGCTCATTTGACCCCACTTTCACTGATAGAGGGGTTCCGACCCCTAACCCCACCCCTATTGGCTACGCTCCTGCACCACCATATAACAAAAAATTGCAAAACTTACGTTCAATTCCACCCCCGAACATGCACATCGGGCCACAAGATATGTCAGTAGGGTAACTGCACCATTGGCAACCCCGGGCTTTGCATTTTGCTTCGGTCGCTCCTGGTTCGGGATGGCAATCCTTTGAATACGGGCAATAACTACACGACGAACACTGACCGTCTAAGAAGTCTAGATTAGAAAAAATATGTATTAGTAGAAAAAATTGGTCAGCATTTTGAATATATTACTCAAATCGAATAGTCTATTATTCGAATCGGTTCAGACGGAACTTTCAAATCGCCGTCATCTTGTTTTTTATTCAGCCGTACAATCGAAGCCATATTTTTACAGCGTAATTTGACATATGGATATGACTCTTCGCTTTCTTGCGAGGTATTGATGGAACATGTTTTTTATTGTGTGTGAACGCTCAGCAAACTGTCTGAGAGATGAATTCTATGTTTTCAGTAATTTATGTGCTTGGAGGACATAACTATGACAAATTCACATACAATTACCAATCTACCAAGTATTCGAGATTCAATTCGGAAAAAATATTCGATTTTGATATCGTTAGATATTCGAAAATGCCCAGCCTCACCTGTAGGTGATAGCGAATAACTGATTGATAATTTCTATGTTCAACATCGACTATGGTAGCCGTGCGCAAGGCCACGGTTCGGTATATGAATAAACGATTTTATCGAGTTTCCTCTCCTTTGGAATTATTATAAAATTCTTGACGAAATACAGGGTGTCCATAAAGTCTTGTTACAATTTCAATTTTGTTAAGCCAGTCGGGGCTCCCGAAGTATGCGAACCAAGATGGCGGGCATCGGAATGTAATATGTGTACTAGGTTAGGGTTAGGCCATAATTTTAGCTATAAATACTACGGGAGGCTCTTGGCTAGCTTTCGAACTGATAATAGGACTAAAATAAGGAAAATTGGAAAAAAATTATCGCCTAACCCTAACCTGTTACGTTCCGATGTCCGCCATCTTGGTTTGCATACTTCGGGAGCACCAGCCAGTTTCACTATATCTTAACCAGATTTGTCAGTAATTGTTCAAATAATCTCTTTGCGTTGCAAAGTCTATACCTGAGTCCAATTTATTATCTATTCCTATAACGTTACCATGCCCTTTTGTGCCTGCAATTACTAGAAAGCCAATGTTAAATAAAGGTGTGGCCCGCGGTTTCACCCAGTTATATGTATTTGGCCCTCCTGTATTAAAGGGTGGCACACCCAAGCCAGTGGTTCTGTAGGACAGTGGTTTTCAACCTTTTTACTGTCGTTGCCCATAAAAGGTGACACAGAGCAGAGCAGAAAGTTAATGTTAGTTGGCAAAAAGGAGATAACTTGTATGGTGGGGGGAACAGTTGTAGAGGTCCAAAATGATTTAACTTTACACTTTACAAGAAAACATCTTGTTCTTTCCAGTTTCATTGCTTATCTCACAGAATGTTTTCACTTTGTTGGACATGAATTGTTTGAACATAATGGTATTTGGAATCTACCGATTAAAATAACCCTATGAATACCATGGGAATGATAAACAGGGGCCATGAGTGCTAAAAGCCATCGGAAGGGGGTCGCGTGGCATAAAAGGTTAGAAACCACTGGTGTGAATTTTTTTGTGTTGAATTTATTGAATGTGAAGACTTTAAACAATTCTCGAGACAAGCAATCCTTTTTTAAAAAAAGCTCGAAAAATTTTAGCACTGCCCGAATCTCGCTTACCTCTATATGCAGTTATCGAAGTATTATCATGAAAACAGTAAGGCATGTTTGGGGTATCGACTGGGCACCAAACACAATCTCGAGATCTGCAAATCCCTTCTGTGGCTGCCTCCACATCTCCGGCACAATCTACTCGTTCCGATTCGGGAATTGCAGTTGTACACGCGGGCTTTCCATCAGCATCGGTGTATCCTTTCGATTTTGTAACAGAAAATTGGCAAATGCAAAAAGCGATTAAAATTATTCCTACGCGCACCATTTTTACCGTGTGGATTCTGAATAACATAAAAATTCAGACGTTATTAGTTGACATATTAAACAAAAAAGTGCTCAAAGCTGCTGTCCTTGGATATAATCACGGTGCCAATCAGATAATTGGCATCTAGGTTTTAAACAATAATCTCATAGCATGGTCACTCGCACTCACTGAGAGGTGAAGAAGAATAATCTGTGACCAAAGTTACGAGTAATTACTAAAAGACCAAGAGTTACTGAAACAATATGAAACATTGATTTCTCTACACTCTTCTAAAATTCAAACACCCATTAGCCTCCTCTAATTTTCAGGTGTGACGCTTAACGTAAATAAAATTGTATTTAAATATTCGAAAAAGGCTCATATGCCGGTGCAGATGGTCAGCCAAATGCATAACACATTTTTATAAGTTATAGTTTTATCACTTATAACAAAGGAAAGATGCACCCCCATTTGAAAAGGAAAAAAGCATACATGGCAATTTCCGTATAGCTTAAAACGCTATTTATACCTTCTTGTTAGCATATATTCCCGACCAAAAAGATAGAAAGCCGGATAATAATTTAGACCGTCAAGCACATCATTCAACTTCGCTAGTTGCCTCAACTAGCCATAACACTAGTCAATTCAGTGACATTAGTGATGTAACAATATGTAAAAAGATTTTTTTCTGATTAATTTTATTACAAAAACAACACAAAATGCTATTTTTTGATTACGCTCCGAATGTGACGCAGGCCACAGATAATGAAGCGGCGGGCCACATGGGGCCCGCGGGCCTGGGTTCGGACCACCCTGCCCTAGCTGTTACGTTATAAGTTGACAATTAGAATTCTCAGACACTTTTTGGAAGTCTCTTGCTGCGCCTCTGCCTAGATCACTTTAAACGACTTAACAAACGTAATGATCAATATTCAATCATTTTATTAGATTATGTGCGGGGATTGCTGTCATGGCATTGGTTTTCGGACATAAAATCTCTATCCTGACATTGGTCAGACGAAACGTTACAGAAATATATTTGTGTTACGGCGCAGTAAGACTCTTGAATCCCTTAGGATAGTTATGTTTAGTCTTGCTAAAGCATAATTGCATTATATGCATACCGATCCACCGACACAAAAGCATAGTTGAAAGATAAATAGCTAGGCGCGAAAAAACCAAATCATTATCATAAAACTTCAAACTTGCGATTGCTCTTTACTTTCACCATACGAATACTTCTCACTTTTGCTTTTAACGTTCATAAACACACTTTAATTTATGACAAAATAACTTGGAAATCATTAAAAATCCCAAGCTGCTCAAATACAATTTAAAAATAACACATTCCTCGATCTTCTCACGACCTAGCGACGAGGATTGACCTAATACACAATGTACTTCCTGTCGGTTCCCTAACGTTGTTACAGCCTACTGTTAAAAATGCCAAAAATTTATTATTTTAGTGTGTTATTTGCTTGGGCGTGTAGCTTTAGCGAAAAATGTTTTTATTTATTCTAGGAAGAACGCTGATAAGTCATACACATATAAAAAGTACCGCCCCAATTCGTACTTTAACGGGATACGCGGGTGCTGAGTTATCCGCTTCGGCGCTTAACAGTGAATTTCGTTAGAGATATAATATGATTTCCACAAAACCTTGTCCTCCTCTGATCTACGCAAACAGTTAGGTGCCCAGGATATCCGCTGATACTGCTCCACACTCCAACACCTCCGTGTTACCATTTCATTTTGAATATCACCGCAAATACCAAGACATTTAGAACCCAAACCATTCTGCTTTTTTGTGGTCGCAACACTGCAGCGGTAGGGCGGTGTGAGGAAATATAAATAGTTCAAAGCATGGCATATGCGACAAAGTCAATATCGTGTAGGTCCTGTAGGAGTTTCTCATAAACTATAACCTTTTGTAGGAATTATAGGAAGTATCAAAATAAGAACCAAATGGTTGCGTTTATCATGAGATATACGAGATTGACAGGGTGGGATGCGCGCTTTTATACGCTACGTTCTCTTCCAGGCGTAAAAGTTTCGATTTAATCGTATCGATTTTAGTCGATCGCCGTCGAATGAAGGTTAGCCAGCCCTGGACTACAAATTGTCTCCATATATATATTCGGACAGCTTATTTAATTTGTGCACGCAAGATTCGTCGAGTAAGACTACTTTTTTTCGCGATTTTGAACCCAATTAAAATAAAAGAAAATGTAAAAAATAAATTCAATTTTGTTTGTATAATTTTTGCATTATGATTGTCATTTTTATTGTGGTCGTGGCAGTTCATTTTGAGCGCTGTTCATTTCGAAATTATATTTGCACGAAAGTTATCCTGTCGCTAATAATTGAAACATGTTCACTAAAATTCTCAATGATTCTTCAGTTCGATATCTTGTTAGAAAGAGCATTTTCTTCCGCGGATGGTGGCTTTCTCAAAATTTCAATATTCAACCTGGCAACAAATAAATTAACAAATTAGGAAAAAACGCAATTTTTAACAATATCCAAACTAGAATTCGGTTGGAAACCGAAGACTTATCGATCGAAGGTTAGGGGATCCCCCGAAACAGAAACTGCGGTTTCGATTCCAACAGCGACATCGCGTGTCCCATCACTAATTAATTAATAACTCGCTAATTATACGACATAATCCATCCAATCCATAGGCATCCAATCAATAGGCTTCTGATCCGAGCTAAGATGAATGCACATGCAAAATTTGGAGCAGATTGAACCTCGCTTTCGTGATATATCGCGTGCATCTAACACACAGACAGACAAATACCTATCAACATACTTACCGATCAAGATCGATAAGTAACTACGTGTTGCCCAAGCTCCAACATGAGTAGTATGGAGTACTATTGGACACGAAATGTAAATGTGGTTCGTTTTACTAAATTGTTGCTGTGGGCGAAATTTGTAGCTGGAATAAAATGTATTTTCTGAGAAACAAATAGACATCGTTTTCCAATTTTTAGTAATTGATGGATGGTTTTCATTTATTATTTATTTTAGTTCTCTCTGAGATCTACAACACAGATAAATCAACCAATATTTTACTATTTCAACGAATATTACTTCATGACGTGACATTACGTCACAAAAGTCCGGCATTTTCCCGACAAGCTGATGTACACTGCTCAGCTACGGTCTTAGCGGTGGGAACCCGTGTGAACTGCTAAGGTTGTGGGACGAATTATCATTTGGTTCTCATTTGGTTAGTCAGGAATTTTGAACCCGAGCATTTTTCTCTCGCACTAGTTTATTTCGTAAATTATAGTAAAGCCAAATACTTCCCACCACGAGACTGTGCATCGTATGAAGGTTCAATAATATGAAATGGTCATGTCACGCTGACCCAGGCCCAAAAGCAGTGTTCCCTCTAAGGTGTGCGCGTGTGCGCGCGCAGACAGCTTTCAGAGGCTGCGCACACGCATTGATTTACTGCGCACAGGCGTATTTCGATGTAATGTAACAATGTGCTCGGTTTGCAGATTGAGAAAGTTTGTTGTTGGCCCACTTATCACCCGGTTAGAACGCCAAAATTTTTCATTGGTTTTTGCACAAATATTAGTCATTTCAAAAAAAGTGCGCACACACAAAAATTTCTGCGCACACATATTACAAAAAATTAGAGGGAACATTGCCCAAAAGTCTTTTGTTTATAGTCGGGGTTGAGTGTAAGATGAGTCTTGCTTGATAAACCGACTCAATCTTTCGACTTTTCATAAAAACAGCTGATAGATAAATTTGGATGTACGACAAAATTATGGATACCCATCTGGTGGAAGACCAAACACTAAAATCTTTAAATATCTGAAACCAAATATATACCAAAGTTTTGATGTCAGGGAAGGGTGATTGGAATAGCCAACACAAACAAACAAACCTTCCATCGCTTTGAAAAAAAATGTTTATACATAATACAGTAATTGTAATGTTCAAAAACCCTGGTCGGTTCGTTTCTAAATACTAAATCAAAGCCTGGTGAAAAGCATTGGTTCCCAAACCACGGGTCAATTACGCATGTTCAACGATTTAATATGGCTCGCCGAACTGTGAAAACAGTTTAATTTCTTATAATTTCAACTTTTTGCGTTCTCCATACCGCCAATTGTTACGTCACTGAGCACATAAAAATAAACAATAGAAGAAAGGGCCAATTCCTTGTCAGATCTCCAAGCCATTCCACCCACTATCACAGATTTTATTTATGCTTTGCATATATCCAGAATAACCTCCTACAAGCAAAAAAAAAATAAAAAATTTGAACAAATTTCGTCAAGTATTAGAGAAGTTAGAGCATTTTGAAGATTGCCATTATTTATGAACGAAACAATCTTTTGAAGGTTTTATAAAATCAATTATTAAACATTTACGTGCTTTTTTAGATTATTTTTTCATTATTATACGCAGTTTTTGGTGCGTAAGTAAGTTTTATACAAAAAACACCTTGAAAATACTCGTATGAAATTAAAATATCCAAAATGAGGCGGTGATAGTTCAAATCTAACCAATATTTTATTTTCTAATTAGCTTCACGCCCCCCTCAAAAAATTGTCTAGGCCGCCCCCTTGTGGGGTGCTGGGTGAGCCATACCGTTTGAGAACCACTGCTCCAGAGCTCAGATAAAATGAAAACAGCTTCAAATCTCATGTGGCTTTATATTATGTGGAAGTATTACTGCCTTCACAAATGGGAAATTCCAAATAAGCATATAGTGTCGCATCTAGGGTATAGCAGCCACGGCTGGTGCAAGTTGGAAAAGTTTTTATCCGTAAAACGATGAACAGACCGTCATAATGACCCCAATTGTTACATAGTTCCTCTTATGATTATATAAACATTAGCCTAGTATTTTGAAAAATAGAACCTATTTATGCTCTGTCAAAGTCGTGTTCAAATTCTAGGTCCAAATTTTTTTATTAAATAACATAATAAACATATTAACATATTAAATACCATTTAATAACACGCAATAATTAATTGAGAATCACAAACAGTTGGGAATATGAACAAGGAATACCCAAATAACTGCTGGGCTTAAAAAACAAATATGTTTTATTACCATCCAATAATACAATTTAATTAACATTTTAAAATAAAATTTTAACAGAAGAAAGAAAGAATTTACTATTAGTTATACTCGGCTTGCTTCATCCACCAGCTCAAAATGCATGAAACAGTGTAAAACATTTAAATTATTCTTTGTTGGGTCGTTTTTATGGGAATCTTTTATGCCAAACAGTTGATATAAGGGAAGACGATTGTTCTGTTAGTTGATACTGTCCCCTAGTTGTTTGTAATATGGGGCATTCTATTGTGCAGATCACATTTTCAAAGGGAACCCAGCATCTGTCATTATTGGTTGGCCAGTAAAATGAAACAGCCGCTCCAGCTGGATGGAAAAAATCGACATTCAAATCAACTTGGGCTTCATCCACCTCTGAAACCATTCCTATATACCATTTTCTCTCATAAACACAACATACATATTTTCCAACATTAAAATTAGCTAGCCCAAGCATTTTTCTGTCTGATCTAAAGTGGTTGAAAGGAGTTTTTTTTAGTCATAAGACAATACAGGATATGCTTTATAACTTCGCATAAATGAATGTAACAAAAACTTGGGATCTTTATTAGAAAGCAGCCGCCACTAATATGAGATTTGAGAAAAAACAACCCCACCACGTTGAGGTAATTGCGTCACGTTTAATCGTTGGCATGCGGGTATTTTGTGCGTGGGATTTCTAGATCCGACTCTTCAATTAACTAACGTTCTTTGCTAGAAGTATCAATTATTTGCCGAGGAAAGCAATTTCCACAACAATAACAACTTAAATCTGAACAACATAAATCCATATGCTTATTTCGTGGGTAGTTAAGCCAAGTAAATGTGACATGACATAAAAATTGATGTGCATAACTTATTATAGTTCAGCTATACGTAAGGCTTGGTATTACACAGGGTGTCCATAAAGTTCCATTAAAATTACAATTCCGTTGGAAGTCAGTTCTCCATATATGATAACCAGGTTTTATATTTTTAAATCAGTAAATATTCAAGTATTTTTACTTTATTTAATACATCTGTGAGGGCCTAAACAATATAAGGTATCGATAAATTCCCTTTGCAATTTAATTTTTTGTTAAAGACTTTATGGCAATCCTATTTAGCATTTCTACTCTTATTTAGCACAGATATCCTCTATTTCAAAGATTTAAGTATTTCTGTAATTCAAATCTCAAAACTTGTGTGCTCTTTTTGTGTGTGACATGAAACCAAACCATTAAAATAAAGTAATCAAAACGAAATAAGTAACTGTAAATAAAAATAAACTTAATTAAACTAATTAATAAACTAAAACAAGGAAATGTTCAAATATACGGGACACGAAAGTAAAATAACTACCGTAATATCTACGACATCGAGCTAAGTGAACCCACCCAGCAAATTAATTTTAATTAATTCTTTTATCTTTGGGCAATTGAATTCCATTGGTAGTCAAAAGCACGTAAATGCGAAATAGAAGCGAATTAATTGGTTGCTAATCAACTCTTATGTTGTAAACCATTGTGAACTTTTCATCTGCACTGTAAATCAAGTATTGAGGTACTTTACAACCATCTTTTTACAGTGATATCAATGAATTGAATTTTAATCAGAAAATAAAAAAATATTAGTCAAATTAGTTAACTCAAAGGGAAGAAGCAAGTCGAAGAAAAGTTACGCCAGAGAATTTATTTTAAAAAATCAACCCCTAATACAATTTTCAAATCCGGATTAAAATATTTGACTCCAACTTCACCACTCTGCAAAATGTCACTCTCATGTCAAGTCCACGTGTTTTCCAATAATCAAGTTCATCTTCCATTAAATGACTTCCTTCCTTTACACAAGGTAACAGGTCAAATGTCAAAGGTTCATGAGTAACGGCTTTCAACTTCATACGGCGGAGGTTTAAGCGGAAGTTGTTTAGTACGTTGTTCGTTGCAATTGTCTTGCATGTGATAGACGTTGGGTTGGACCGGTCTAATGTGCATATTCTCGCAACCGCTGTGGGCTCTGTTGTAAAAAAGTACTGTTATTTTATGACATTTTTTTTTCAAAAAAATTTAATCTGAGAAAGTCAAAAGCTAGAAAGTGGCTTATATGCCAGTGCAGATGGTCAGTGTAATACATAACACTCTTTTGATAAGTTATAGATAGTTTTATCGGTAACAACAAAATATATACCATCCTTTAATATTTGTAAACACACACCCTAAAATGAAAAGCTTGGGAACATACTGACTATACAAGGGGTTGTAGTTCGCCATATGCTTTGAACTGTCTCATCGAAATTTTCAACCTTCAAAATAATCAGTAAAACCTCAATCTCAGAATGCGCAGATATGATAGGCTAGAATTTCCCTATTTATCCCAGGGGAGAGGAAAGCCGTTAGTACGGCTCACTCATATGGCGAACCACGGCCTCTCGTCCGGTTATCAGTCCATGTCGGGTTTGGGAATATTTCGCCAGTTATTTGTTTTCAGATACATACACTTGATGGTGGAGAAAACTGTAACCGACCAACGTTTACGTGAACCACCCCCCGACGGCAAGGAGTCCAGCAACCCTCTCGCACATAATTGTCTTCAACGGGATTCGAACATGCGAATCCACACAGGGTGGTCAGCGGTGCTGTGACAAGCGTAAACCTAACGCTCAGCACGATGCGCCATACCACCGAGCCTATATGAGGAAATAAAAAAAAATTCCATATTGTAGACTAGAGGCATTTATATAAGATAAAAATCAACGTAGATTTTACTTTTCAAGATTATTTTCATCATTGTTCCCATCAGTGTCTTCATAATTGTGTGTTTCTGGAATAGAAATTCACTCAGTAAATGTTGATTTAACAATGTTAAGATGCGAGTTATTTCTTTACTTCTGAGGAAATTTCTAGTAAGTCACGTTTTTCAATAGTTGATTCTGACTTTGCTTAAAGATGAGTTTCTTTTACTTACAACTCACTACACTCAGGGTGGCAGGAATGGGATTTGAGCCAGAGATGTGTCCCCTGCGATGACATAGATAAGTCTATCACTTTACCCACTAGGTCAGGGCTGCTTAACTATCACTAGAGGTCCGTTTGCAGAACTTCCAAATTACTGGGATTAGGACATTTCAGAAAATTTATTTCGGGGCTCCCGAAGTATGCGAACCAAGATGGCGGACATCGGAATGTAATATGTGTACTAGGTTAGGGTTAGGCCATAATTTTAGGTATAAATACTACGGGAGGCTCTTGGCTAGTCTTCGAACTGATAATAGGACTAGAATGAGGAAAATTGGAAAAAAATTATCGCCTAACCCTAACCTGTTACCCATGTTACGTTCCGATGTCCGCCATCTTGGTTCGCATACTTCGGGAGCACCTTTATTTCAATATATAAACGAAACTTCGAATGCATTATTAAACTAAATACAAGAGCAATGAATGGCTCAAGCATATTGACGAAAATGGTACGTATGCTATTTGCCAACGGGAATTTCTCATACCTCTACGCCAGGAATTCCCAAATTTTTGTTCGTGCGCCAAATTATCCGGGAAAAAATTCACGACGCACTTGCACGAAAAAATACACTATGTAACAGGAATTAAGGTAACAATAAGTAAATTCCGTCATATATTACTTACGTTTAAAGCAATTCTGTTGATTTTCGGGGCGCACTTAGAAAATCTTTGTGGAGCCCCCGCTGCCCTAGGGCACCATCTTTGTTTTGAGCCATGTTCAGAGCGAACAGGCCCCACAATTTATATACAACTTACCTAGTTCATAAGTGACCCTAGTTTCATTCGGGTTTGCGCTCTTTCTTTTTCTTTCTTCTTTGCTATTTAATTTCTTATACGCCATGACCAAGGCGAAAGTAATGAGCGCGATCGTGAGCACAACCGAGAGTGATATAGCGGCTATATCTCCTGCTTTGAAAGCTTGTGTAACAGACTCAGAGATGGAGAAATTTGTATTTAACGGCGACAGACCAAAAGTCGAAGTCTGTACGACAAGTCCGTAATTGCCAAAATCTTCTGCTTCAACCTGAATTAAACAAGAGAGAAACGCTCAAATAAATAGACACAAAAGTAAACTGCTTGTCTGGGAAATCTGACTTTGGTCAGACGAAACGTTACAGAAATACATTTGTGTTAGTGTGCAGCAGGACTCTTGAATCAAATAGTATAGTCTAGTATAGTATAGTCTAATATAGCAACCTTGCATTATACGCATATAAATCCACTAGCATAAAAGCATTGAGGGAAGATTGGGAGTTAGCCTTGCGCAACCCAACCCAATAAAACAGCCATAATGTTAGAAAAATTTCAGCCGAAATAATTTTAACAAAAGTCATGAGAAATGTTACAAGAATTCTACTGAATTTAGATCATAAAAAGCAATTGCACACACGAAAACATCGCATAACAGTTTATTTCGTTGAAATAGGGTAATGTCAAAACTGATAGCCTTGCCAAAATTGGCGTTAGCACTTGAAGCAGGGGTTCTAAAACAGTTGGACGCGTCCCACAAGAGGGCATAGAGAATTTTTTGAAGAAGCGTGAAGCTATTAAAAACAAGTAGACTTGTTAGATTTGGTCTTGCGCGCCTTCACATTTCGTTAGTGTTCAGAGATTGCAGATACTCTCGTGCTTGTATCTTTATTATCCTTAGCACGGAGCATGTTTGAGAGTTCAACTTTTACTGTTAGTTCACAGTTCTAGAACCCTCCATTCAATCGCCTTACTCTCTGTTATTTGTAGCTTATTGTTAGCTAGTTATATTTAAGGTGGGCGCGAGAATTGACAAATTCTAAAAAAAGGGATGGGGGCGACTGACTTAAAGCAGACTGGTGCAATATTACAATATCTTACTTTCACAAAATGAAGAACAACGGAGTGGAGATAGCCATCGACCATCAGATAGTAGTTGGATAAGCTCGTACCTGCATCGAAAATAGAGAGTTTTAATAAAATGGAAAAGGTTTCTCATGGGTATACACGAAGAGTTTTGTTAATATGTTTTTTTTTTTTGCAAATTTACTAAGAACAGAATCTCGAGTTATTAACTGCAAGTGGGAATAGTATGAATTAAATGGTTTTGAATAATGGCCCTCTCGCCGCAGGGTGGTTCATTTACCGGTAATCGGTGGTCGGTTGTTCTATGCTTCCGAAAACAAATAACTGGCTAAATATTACCATACCCGACATTGACTGGTAACCGGACTAGAGGACGTAGTCTGCCACAAGATGAAGCCGTCTTGGGGATAAATATGTAAATCTCATTCTAAATGGTTTCAAGTAATATAATCTCGACTACGAAATCTGAGATATTCAAAAACGGCCTCGACTTCCCGCATTACAATTAGACTAAGTCAGGAAAGAAGTATTAGTAATATTGCACTAGAATATGAGGTAAAATCCCTCCCCCGCTTGGGAAACGTTATATTGATGCAAGAAATGAATCTAAAATTACCGTTCTTGCGGACATGAATACGCCATTGTGGTATTGCAGGATTTGCCTGGAATTTGATGACAATTTTTCCAGAGTTACCGGTTTCTAACTCATAATTCAAATTCTTGGAAATCAATTCTGGGGAATCTGAAAACAAATGAATTTAGTAACAAAAGAGCAGAATCTCATTCCATGTAAATCATGTACGTTTTATCCAACGTCCATTCACGTTGATGATATAGCGAATCGGATCGAGTCGAGTCAATAACTCGGGTCTCCCTAACGCTGGTTATCGTTGATTGCTTTAGATAGGGCTTTGTTTTAATCCAAGAATATTTAACCTAGTAGTTCCTATCCGGCGTCCCGTAGATCACTAGGGCGTCACAGAGCAGTTTAAGAGGGCCACAAAAATAGGCAAAAACTGATTATACTTTTATTTTAAAATCAATCTCTTCGTTCTTCCTAGTTTCATTGCTTGATGAAGTTATTTAACAGGGTGCTTTCACTTTGTCGAGCATGAATTGTTTTGGACATAATAGGATTTGAGCTCTACCAATCAAAATACCACTTTAAATATCATTGAAATGACAAATAGGGGGGACCATTAGTGCTAACATCTTCCGCAAGGGGGCCACGTCCTTAAAAATTTGGGAACCAGTGTCTCACAGCTTAATCCATAAAATGAAATTTAAAACTCACAGAGAACGCCTAATTTGGTTTCTGATTTCTTAATAACGTTGCCAGATATACCGAGTTCTACACACGAGGCAATGGCACCATTGTGTTGTGAGGTTATGGTGATGTTTTCAAACACAACCTAGGAAATAGAGATTTGTTTTTAAATTTTGTTTAATGGTAAATTTTACCAGAGTGGAGTGCGAGACTCACGTATTGTGCTGTACATAAAAGGAAAATTGCGTGCATTGGTAGTTAAATACATGAAGGAGTCCACGAATATGATCTTACTGCCCGGTCGTCGTTGGAGTCAATTTTTTGTCACCGAATTTAGGTGCCGGAATCGGAGTCAAAATTGCCAATTCCGGAGTTTTAAATATATCAGAATAAATGGTGAGACTCGGTAGGCAAGGTGTTTGGACCAGGGGCAAAAGTGGAAAACAATAAATCTCGTGCCAAAACTAAATTTAATTGCAATCTCAACAAATTCCTTGAGCTATTTTTTAGCTAAAACATTAAAATTTGGTTTCAGTTTGGTTGTGGCAGCATCAGGCGGGCCAGATTGAATTACCCAACGGGCCGAATTTGGCCCGCGGGGCATAGTTCATCTATTTCAGAGCTAGAATCACATTTTCCTAGAAGTCTTCAGCGCTAGATTTCAACTTACGTTTTCAGCAATGAAGAATTCCCTCTCCAACTCAACTTGGACTCTGTTGCCTTCATTATTAGCTTTGCAGTAAAGTAGAACTTGATATCCAGAAATGAATTGTCTTTGCTTTGTAGTGAAGTCCATAACAAGGCCTGGAATATTAATGTATTGTGTCGAAGTGTTAGATTTAAACTAATTTGACATCGCAGAATACACATCCCTGTTTAAAATTCTATGGCATCACCAAAGGGGCGTAGCCTGTGGCGGCGTAGCCTGTGTTGAAGTGTTAGACTTAACAAATTTGACATCGCAGATTACACATCTCTGTTTCAAATTCCAGGGGCGAAAAAGGAAGCCAGAATGGAAAAGGGGAGTTTTGAGGTAAAGGTGGGACCCCTCCCTCCCCAATTTTAAATGTTCGGTAGCTTGAAAGGCTCTTTATACCATCAAAACTCTCGGAAACCCACATTTTCTGGCCTTTGACCAAACCCGTCAGCTTATACGGGGTCTTTGATTAAAGTCTTATCGATGTTCGAAAGCACTTACATTTGCGGAAGCACTTTTTCCGAGTTTGAAATCTTACACTAAATGGAGATATAGAAAGACTTTTGCAGGTTTTAGTAAGTTTTTTGGTGGTTTTTGCATGGGTTAGCTTGATAAATGGCAGATACTGATCAATGCGTTTCCACTATATAAGTGTTCGTTTTGTATTACACTGTATACGTATTCATGGCACTATGTGGCCCACAAACAAAGCAAAAACAATTTAATGTCCCCCGGAGCCGACAACCTTGGACCACCCTGTTCTACTACATTGGAGTTGGCACCCATCCATGGTATATGTAATGCCAGGCGAATGTTAAAATTTTTTTTAGAATGCATATCATCGATAGAGTCAATAAAATACATTGAGAAGTAATATAGTAATTCCAATCTTACTTGTCCAACACGCCATTCCAGGGTCGGTCCACTTACCATCACCTTTACATTCAATAGTAGTCGAGGCGCTAACAAAGTATTTCGGGTCTGTTGTTCGATACATCTGACCAGTGAGACATCGCAGACGAGTTGTGGTCCCTACTGGTGTTCCCGCTTGGACGTATGTGTAGAGCGAGTGTGCCAATGTCGGCCTCGGGCAACCTATTAATGCACACATATATATATACAGGGTGTCCAAAAACACCTTACAATTTCAATTTTGTCATTAAGTCAGTTCTCAATATATCTTAACCAGTTTTTTTTTGTTTTTAATTAGTAATTGTTTAAGTATTTTTACTTCATCTGTGAGGGCCAAAACAATATAAACTATCGATAAATTCATTTTGCAATTCTAATACCTTTAGGACTTAATGGAAGTCCTATATATATTACATTATCATTTAAGCATTATTTGTAAATTACGCATTCATATGTACTTGACTGCTTTATTGAAGTTCAATAATTCTACAGTTGAGTAGGTCAACAAGATCAAGGAAACGTTTCCGGTCACAAGAATTCTCAAAAAATATCTTTCGGTGTGCTTCCAGTGTCACTTGACATTTTAAAAATTGACTTTCTTGAAATTATATAACGAGTTTCGATTGAATATGTGTCAGGAAGGCACCACGGCCAAAAATTACAAACATTATTACATCCGCTACAATTCAAAAATCATTTTGTTTTGTCAGTATTAGGTTTGCTTTTATATATATTTACAGTCATACAATTCAAATATGTAAGACGAATAAACTATATATAGTACAGGGGTTCTTCAAGCTTCTAGAATGTTTCATTGGGGTTTCCGTCATCCAAAATGGTTAAAAAAACCATCGTGTTAAGGTCATCAAAGTCAGTTAAAACCTAACTGTTCATCTCCATTACATGGACACGCCTATGTACAGCTCCCAACACATCAGTGTCTGTCTCTAATGGCAACAAATTTGCACGCGTGCTGACTTTAGTCATAAGTATAAAGCTTTTTATGAATCCTACACCGCAGTCATCAAGGTGTTTAATTAGGCGGTGACACATGGTAACGTGAACCAGTTATTGCCGGGAACCAATTGAAAACTTCTTGAATCTGTTTCCAAGAATTAATAGTCATGGTAACCTACGCATTGAAGTAATGACAATAACATTTGCGTACGTACTGAATTTAGGCATAACTATGAAGCTTTTAGTTTATCATACTCTACACTTCTAGTTATTAAGATGTTTAAACGAGCGGTGACGCATTGTCACGTGACCCGGTTATTGCAAGGAATCATTCCAATGAGCGCTTGCGATCGTTTCCAATAATTATTATGCACGGTAACCTATGCATTGCAGTGATGTTCCAATATTGTTTTGCGCCAGTTCTTGGAACATTATGCTAATTTATGCGTGATATTTTTTTTCTGCAGTACAAAGTAACGGATATGGGGTGCAGCCTAATTTGATTAAAGCCGCCAAACCCATTAAAAAAGCATAAAACTTATTAAATATTTGCGCTTATTTACCTATCTATAACGCATTCAAGCATGAAAAATAGAATACAAAAAAAAAAACATTAACAAACGTGAAGTATAAAATTTGTGAGCGCAATTTTTGGGTTGTCATATTTTGCGGACCATCAGACGCACAGCATCAACGAGTAATTCATAGTTCCCACATCACTTTGAGTCATACTTACTTGGCAAACATTGAAGGTTCGAGCTATTCTCCCACTTGCTAGAAGAACTGCATGTTAATGTTACGAATGGGAGATAAGTTAGACCATTTCTGAATAAACTTCCTGATGTGCAATTCATTTGTGCCTCGGTCATGCATGCTGTATTATCGAGTGTTCCAATAGGTGTCATAGATGAAGGTAATTCCGATGTCTTGCAACCTGTTAATAATGAAATCAGATGTATTAATTGCATATTTTTAATACGGTTAGCATCTTCGCTAGCAACAAGGCTATAGATAAGCATCCACTAATTTGCGGTGCGCCAAGAAATACATATAAATGAATGTGTTTCACAAAAACTTATGTTTTGAGACGATTCAAGAAAGCAGTGATTAAATATATGGACATGTCAATTAAATTCATTTTAGGGTCACAGCAATGTCAACCAAATGATAAACGAATGTCATATGAAGATCTTGCTGTGGCATATGAAACCCAGCCAAATTATGCGCCAATTATTGGGACAGTTTTTGGAGTAAAAATGGACAAAAATATATAAAAGTACAAGTCCTCTAGCGACTTTTTCACCTTTGAGTACTGAAAACTTAAAAACGACTTTTCCATTCGGTTTTCAATAATACCATCAAGTACTCGTGCAATACTTACAAGTAACAATGATCTCCTTGCTTCCCAATACACGATTACCATCATAGTAATCTACCAATACGATACGGCTTCCGTTAAAGGTCGCGTTCATACTGTCGAAATCGAATCGGATGATTGCTCTTGCTGTATATGAGTAGTCAGTTGAGCCAGTGACGTTCAAACCCTTTATGTCATGGTTTATTGAAGACATACCGTTGAAGTGGTGATAATATCGCCAGTAAAAACGATATACCGCCATTCCATTAGTTATGACCGCAACATTCGACGGAACCCAATAAACCTCAAACCGTTTGTTATCATAATAGCCATAGTAACATATAACACTCATGGATATAGAAGCATTTTGACCTTCCTTGAAAGCGAAGACATTTCGTCCTCTACTGTTGTCGGTGTCGAAGCTTACGTAGCAATCTGAAAGAGAATATTCAATAACTTTATTGGGATTTAATTGCAGCCGATGACAAGCTATTAAACGAAAAACGGTCTAAAACATGACTTGTCAGTTTTGTATACTTGGTGATTTCAGAATTGAATCGAACATTTTACTATTCGAATCGAAATGCCCAGTTCTATGTACCAGTCTCTGTTCGAAGTTTGAAAATGGGAAGCAGCACATGAAAATGATTTTCCTATAATAAATAACATTTGCGTGGTTATTAGCGCTGTGGGACGACGTAAGCGACCCAACGATATGATGCATAAATCTGAAACAAATATCCAACTAATCTCATACCCGACATGGACTGGTAACCGGACGAGAGGCCGTGGTTCGCCATATGATTAAGCCGTCTTATCGGCTTTCCTCTCCCCCGGGTTAAATAGGTTAATCCTATCTTCCTCGGACGATTTACGTGAATCATTTCCCATCAGAGCTATCAAATATAGACGCGCTGATTGCCGTTCGGGTTTCATGCCTTAGAAAATATACACTTAAAACCCTGATTTTACCATCAAATTCGTGTTGAATTCCTGAAAATTTTTGAACATTTCTAAGCTTATGCTGGACTTAGTGACTGGGAAAATTAATTTAACAATAAGTCAAATTTCTGTCGATCCGATGCCGTTAATTGGATCAAGTGTTGTGAAGAAAACTACGAACCAGAACCAGAAAACCGGAACTTCGAACAGTGGTTCCTTTTTCGATACATTGCGCTCTATTTCGGAACATTACATTCCTCTCTCCCTATGTACGAAAATTCTAGTTTCCGGTATTTATTCATTCAATAAAGACTCTCTAGCTAGTTTTAAAACCTAGTCGCACATTGGCGTTTTATCGTTAAAATAGTTTATATGTATTGCAATATGACTAAATATTCTTAGCAAAACCCCACTAAATATATAATAATAGTTCTGTATATCGCGAAAACCAAAATCCTCTCTGGGGATATGTGAAGAAAAAACGTTAGACTCATAGCAACGCCAAAATTACAAAGCATAACTGACAAATCAGTACTTACATGCATTAGCCACGTATAAAGATGTCACCAACAACAGAATAATTTTGAGCAACATACTGAACTTCAGTCTAACGTACAATTTACGTCTGTGATGCGGAAGCCTCGTCCCTGAATATAAAATGGTAAAACGTGACGCATCTTATCAATCACAGTGTTTCTCGAATCCATAAATCTAACAGTTCCTGATTCAGGTTGAATATGCTATTCTTACTCATCAGGCACGAGCTGTAGCGCATATTAGATTGGCATGAGCAGGAGGTCATTAATGATGAGAAAACAATTACTCGCCAACGTAATGCACAGGCGTTACAAATATACGCGCGTATTTACTATTTAGTGCGTAATTTACTAGATACCTCGAACGGTCTTCCAATTTCGATATATAGAAGTCTGAAACAGGCTGCAGGGTATAAAAAGTATGTTAATGACTGATGCAATTACTACCTAAAACAACAGAGTGATGCTCAAATATATGGACACGAAGTCTAAAACGAAATACTTTTCATACCGTTTTTTCGGTATTAATTAATTTTCGAGTTTCGCGTAACGTCGCTTCAAATCGGAAACAGCCATCACGCTTGGCGGATTAAAAACCGTGTTCGCATGAAAAATAAAAAAATATAACGAAATTTTTTGATGAAATAACAGATCTCATAGGATTCATAGAAAAGTCAGAAAGAAATACAAGTAATAGCCCCCTAGCGAAAAATACAACCTCTAACCACTGAAAATTACGAAGCAATTGATCCTGTAGTTAATGAGAAAAGCGATTTTTTTTTGGTATTGCCGTGTTAAAATGGTATTTTTCAATGTTTCAGGAATGATAGAACACCGATTCTCAACCAGTGAGCCCACTACTGGCCTACATTAAACATTTTCAGGTGGATAAATTTGTGGTCGGCCGTGGGCCATAGAAGGTTGGGAACCACTTCTATACAGTATAACAACAATTTATTAAAAATAGGCAATTCGGAAATAAATGATTATATGACTACACCAGTGGTTCTTAAGTTTTTTGAGCCGCGCTCCCCTTTGAAAAATATTATACACTTCGCGCTCCCCCTTTTTGCTTTGGAAAAATGCTTATGTAATGGGCAGGTTGCTTTATAATGAGATGGCGCTGTAAGAGTGTTGATCTCATGGCGTCATTGCTCAGATTGCTTAGGCATAAAACGCATCGGGGTACAATTTCGCCTTTTACTGTCGTATAGGTGCTCCCGAAGTATGCGAACCAAGATGGAGGGCCAGATACAAATAACTGGCTGAAACCGCGGACTTTTATTTAACATAGTCTTTCTAGTGTTTGCAGGCACAAAAAAGGAATTCAACGCCATAGCCAAAGATGATATATTGGAGTCGGGCATAGGCTTTGCCATGCAAAGAGATTGAAATTACTCGCACTTACCAAATTAAAACTAAACTAAAAACTCGTTTCGCGGGCCGCACACTATTCAGAATTGGCATTTCTCGGCGGGCTGCACAATTTTTCCTTGTGGGCCGAATTTGGCCCGGGCCCCAGGTTGCACACTACTGTTATACATATTGAAATGAGTCTCAAAACATCTCAAGAAAGCAAGGCAATGCGATAAAATGAACTGAAATAAGTAAAATAAAACTTGATGTGCATGAGTTAATATATAACATACAGCGCTGGATTTAAACTTAATAGTGCAACTGCACGGATAAATTATTATACAAATCTTTCATTTCCGTTACTACCCTAAGCCTCGTTGTCTCAGCTGGAGTGAGGGTACTACTGTAGTATGTGCACCAGGTTGGGGTTAGGTCATAATTTTATTCCGATTTTTCTAATTTTAGTTCTATTACAAAATCGGGGACTGTCTGCGTTAGCCAAGTGAATATACCCCCCCTAACCCCCCCCCCCCCCCCCCCCCCTACCCCCAAGACGTGATCTGTGCATCTGTGATAAGTGCGGTGCTTATTTTCATTATTTCATATTGTCGCTTGACAATCTAGAAAATGTGGGTTGCGGATTCACTCCTTTATTTATCTTTCTATATTGTCGCTGAAGAAGGTATAATATCTCGTTTTCTCACTGCCAGTAACCCTATATATCGATATCTCCGACTGAGACAATAGAAGACTATTATTAATTAAAAATGTTTGATCTGGACAAATCTCGAATCGGTCAATAACAAAAATCTCCGATTATGTTGATACAAAAATGCAAATGTGTATGAGAGAATAAGTTTTTCATAGTCTATACTTGGCGCCAAGATGTCGCGAAAGACGTTGCAATATGACGCGGAAGAAAAATTGCGTAATAAACCACGCAACATCGTCCTCGGTAAAACGATTTAGACGGCATAAGAACAACAAAACAACTAAATTTCTCGCGGACCGGCGGTTGGTAACCACTGTTCTATACCACCCTTATTCATGCAGGAGGCGGTGTGCATTTAACGAGGCAGTCAAAGATTGGTAACCGCCCGTTTTCTGTATTTTTTAAACCATGAATATACAAATTGGCAAAGACAAAAAATTCATTTATATAGCGTTAACGAATAGGTTGCATTTGTATTGTTTACTTACGATGATAAAATAGTATTATCTTATCAACGCCAATCAGTCAGGTATTAAATTTATTTGATACAAAGAAAGCAAATCAATGAAGGCAAACCAACTACGATTACTCGTGCGTTCTATCGTCTATTTCCAGGCTTGTTCATGGGACATCTTTTTCTGTCCCATTCCCACCCCATAGCAATTATGCCTGTCCCATCTCATCCCATGGGAGTCCCCTTGAAATAAAATTCAATAAAAATTGGGATTTTGTCTGGCTTATGTCAGCCATGTTTTGGAACTGTTCATTGTATGCTTAAATATATACATTATAGACAGTACATGTATCCAATGACCTTGTCCATATCGGGTATTGAAGTAGATAAATATTTAATAATCGTTCCAAATGCCTTAATGCCTAATCAGCGATAACATCAAACTCATAATAATAATAATAATATATATTAGTGAATTTAAATTGCCGAGCCGACTCATTCACTCATTTCTTTCTCTTGTTTATATTTATATTATTTATAAATTTATATTCATTTGCTTTTACCTATGATACTATACCATGTCATGATGAACTTATTTATATACAGCATATACACGAAGGTCGGGAGCCTAGATGACCGTTATCGGACTTGGACACCGACCCGCACAAAGCAATAATCACCACTGTTTTTACTATTGAATTTAAATATTTTCTTCATTGGATTATGTTTATAATAGTGTTGACCTTGTTCTTGTGATAATAGGTCTCTCTCTCTCTCTCTCTCTCTCTCATGGCGACAGCAGACAAAATGTAGTTAGGCCACATTATACACAAGCGTAAGATTGTTATTGTTTTTATGTGAAAATTTGTGCGTTCAATGACCTGCATAATTTGAATACATAGAATTTTGTTGATCTCAAAATAAAACCGTTTTGATGAATGTAATTGAATTGTTCATTTGCAAACTTAAATCATGTTTGCAGTGTATTAAATTTACAAAATACACACATGTAGGGTTTAATTTGATATTTCTTGTTGAGTTGGTTTCAAAACTGTTGTTGTTGAGTATTTTTGGGTTATATAGTGTCTTGTTCTTGATCTTACAAATACACTACTTGACTGGTTTCCGAATACATGTATTGATATCGTATATATTCTCGAATATAAATGAACCGTTCAAAACAGGCTGACAGTCAGGCAGAATACAGGTTACACTGCACGCATATCAAGTCGTAGTAATTAATCCCTCATTTTAGCTCGTTGCTTCACCCGGTTACAGGAAAATTTGCCGCAAGAAAATTGGTCGCATGAATTTTTGCCGTAGGATATCTTGCCACAGGAAATTTCGCCGCATAGGAAAAATCGCCGCTAGAGCATTTTGCTGTAAAACAAGTATTTGTAATAAAACAGTTAGGTTTTTGAAGTACCTTTTTATTTAAAATAGTTTCGTTATTTAAGAGCATACCCTAACCTTAACAAATTTCCTGCGGCGTATTTTCAGGACACGCAGGCTAACAGCCAGACAGAATCTAAGTTACACTGCACGCATGTGTAGTCGTAGTAATTAATCCCTCATTTTAGCTCGTTTGCTTTCCCTTCCCATACCGGTTGTTTTAAAGTTATCTTTACCGGGTAAAACAGCTTAAAGTCGCTTCTCGTGATTCCCATTCAATGTGCGTTTAGTATGAAAGTGACCACGATCGCTCATTTTTACGCCTCGGCGTCAAACGTTCCAATGGCTTTAGGAATTGACGTCAGATGGAATCTCCGAACAACGTTTCAAAAAGGTTTTAGTTTCAACTTTATTTAAACTTTTATTTATGAACCGTCAGTGGGCAGTTGATGCCAAATATGTTTCTTCGACCCTTCGAATTAATTCGCTAGGCTAGTGTATCGCAGCGTTTGTGGTATCAATTTTTGATTATCGTAATTAAACTATAGATTCTCGGAAGACACAATGGCAATTAGGGTATTTGATTTATTGATATTTTATGGAAACACAACCAAAAACTGACAAATAACACGCAGAACTACCAAAAATATGGTAATGTTTTCACCACGCTTGAATATCTGTCTGAGCGAAAGAAGTGTCTGAGCAGCGGAATAAATTCCAATCGGTATGTCATTGTTAACTTAATGATGATTTGTAATTGTTACGGAAATAAACAAGGAAATCGAAGCTCGGGGAAACATCCATAATAAAGTCCAGGAAGGATTTTTGTGGGGTCAAGGGTCGTCACGCTTGAGTGATCCGTAGTCAAAATTCAAAATAATCGCGCCAATGTAACTGCGAGGCAACGTTTCGAGTACCGTACCGTATTTTTTGTCAATGTCTCAACTAAATTCGCAAAATGGGATCTAATTATCAATCTGTACCCCGAAATCGTGGGGCATTTATGTCACCCATACCCAGTGAAAAGAGAAAATCAAGACCAGCCCCAGTTTACAGCTTTACATGGTTGGATATCGGCGTTGTACTGGTGTCAATGGGAACTTATCTTGCGGACATCGTCACTGGTAAGATTATTATTCTTCCAGTATTTAGGATAGGATTTACATATTTATCCCCGGGGAGAGGAAAGCTGATAAGACGGCTTATCCATATGGCGAACCACGGCCTCTCGTCCGGTTGCCATTCCAAGTCGGGTATGGGATTAGTTTTACTGTACCGGTATTGTTTGTTTTCGGAGGCATGGACTTGGTGATGGAGGAAGCCGTAACCGACCAGCGGTTACGTGAACCACCCAACGACGGCGAGGAGTCCAGCAATCCTCTCGCACATAACCATCCCTGCATGGGATTCGAACCTGCGAACCCACGCAGAGTAATTAGAGGTGCGGTGGCGAGCGTATTCCTAACGCTTAGCCCGTTGAGCCACACCGCCGCGCCAAATTTATGAATTGGATTCTCAATTAGGCTAGTAGGATACCGATAAAGGCTTGAACTCTTAAAGTATAATATTTAACATCTCAACTGTCTTAGAGTAGTCTATAGCAGAGGTGCTCAACTCAAATGAGAATACATGCCAAATTTTTTGAAATGATCTTGTCGCGTGCAATGCACAATCCTTGGTATTGTAAACGAACATTGTAAAACACACATCAAACAAATTTAAATAATAATATATAATAACGAATATCTATTTATTGAAACGATTAAATGTCCTGAATGATTTCTGATTTGAAGACGTTTTTGCAATCGAAATGCAAAGTGAAGTTGGTTGAGTCATACGGCAGCACGGCACACTATACAGATCGGGTGACATTGTCTCGTTCCAGAGAAACCCATTTTACTGATGATCAGACACCCCTCTTTTGGTAGACGTCTGGACATTGATGTCCCTCAATATCGGTAATAATACAGTATAATGAAGTTGCGCAAAATACTACATCTGATAACGTCATCATTGAATTCCTCGGGAAAAAATGATCCGATTCACTGGAGGAAAAATTTTTTTACTGTGGCATGCGAGAGTTTTTAGCAAAAAACGACAAGTTTGGTCACGTGACAGCCGTGATTAATTTGGATTATTATTGAAACAAGCATGGCGCGATATGACGCATCTGGTGTGGTGCAAGACGCCCCTCGTTTGTGGGACACATGGAGTGTTTGTTTTATTGAGCCGAATAGTGGGAAATTCTTGGAATTTGGATAGTGTGCCGTACTGTACGGTAGTCAGGTAGTCGCTTTCGCGTGAATGAATATGCCAATTTATATTATTATGGCATAAACATACTTTATTATCATCAACGATAACTGGAAAATCACGTTTCGCCTACCTTACTGCTGTAGTGTAGGCTAGCCAACCTACTTATTTTTAGCAACTATCTTTTGAAAACAAGGCCACGAGCTAGCAATTTGTGGATAAACATGACCATTCAAGTGCCTTTCGATATAAACATGATATTTTAATGTATATCTGTATATCATAAATATTTTTTTTTTACAAAACCGTTAGCTTGCCACGTTTGAGCAGATGGCATTCCTTGTGTTGTGCACCCCTGGTCTATCTGTCTATAGGCTGACCTGCTTGGTAGTGAATTTTAACACACCAATCACCAGATCACTGGTAACAGGGCAAGAACTGCAGCTTTTGAATTTTACTGTTAATTAACTAATGAATATTTTCATAGTCATGATTCAATATTTTCCAAGATTAGTAGATGCTGAGATCAATGTGTAAATTTTGATTGCACAAAAGCTTGGAAGCTTGGTATACCCGTGCCTAGATACAGGAACATGCAAAGGATAATTCCTGGAAAAACGAATCTGAGAATGACTAGTTACAGAGTTAAGAACTCAGCAAGGAAATAAAAAATCTGAAGGAAAGATGTTGATTTAAAAAATTCATTGATTATTAAATGAAATAAGAGAGGCTCTGATGTCTGGATGTGCATGGCATCTTGAAATACAGAAGTACAGAGGTACAAGAAATAAAATATATGGTTATCGGCTTATGGTTTTATGGAAGTCACAAGTAAAATCTGAGAATAGAAAAGCGTCTAAATAAATAATCTGAAGAGGAAGATGTTGCTGTATTGATTTTGAAAATACATTAATCAGTCAATAAAAAAATGGAAGGAAATAGGAGAGGCTTTGATGTGAAAGGCGGTTGCAAGTCTGCAAGTACAGAAGTACAAGAAATAAAAATATGTTTTTGGCTCATGTTTTTTTGGTTGTCAGTGAGTGAAATAAAAAAGCGTCTCAGTTGTAATACTAAGAAGAGTTGATAAAAATAGCTTTTGCAGCAAATACAGAAGTACAGGAAATAAAAGTATGTTATCAACACATCATGGTTTTATGGTAATTAAGAGTGAAAAATAGCATCTCAATTGTGATGCTAAGAAGAGTTGATAAAAATTGCTGTTGCAGCAAGTATAATATAAATATGTTATCGACATGTTCTCTTTTGGATGTCGTGAGTGGATTAGAAAAGCGTCTCATTTGGAATGCTAAGAAGAGGTATGTCTGTATGTTGATGCTGCCATGCTAGTGAAAGTTACTGTTATGTTAGTTGGTGAAGAAATGAATTTCAGAATATGAGAAGAATATTTGTATAAGACGAGGAAAGAAAAGTATATTATGAAGATTATTTAATAAAAAGCTCATCAGAGGACTAGAGGAGTATGCAAGGTGAGAGACTTGTAATAAAAGTTTCATTAGACGATCTTAAATTTGCATGCCTACAGTTTGACAAAGGTTTAAGATTAGTAGTGATTGGTATATATGGTGTCTATGAAGTCTTAAATTTTTTTTTAAATTGCGTAGGGAATTTATCGATGCCTTTTATTGTATTAATTGAAGGTAAAATACTTAAAAAACAATTACTGATTAAAAACAACAAACCTTGTTAAGAAATAAGATAAATTGAGAACTGACTTCATAATAAAATTGAAATTGTAAAGGGACTTTACGGAAACCCCGTATAACGTCAAGTATTCAGCATATATCAGTACCGGTAAGTGGAGGGGTCGGATTCTTACTGTTTCAGTATTTTTAAAATTGCCTACCCGATTTATTACACTCCGGATATTTATTCGTTAAGGGACATACAAACATAAGATTTGGACTTCAGTCTTTACCTGTGTTGTTGATAGGTGAAAATCTGACAACCTCATTCGGAAATGTAAACAGACTTAAATCGTTTTTATGATATCTTATCGTTTTTAGTTGGCGCTGATAATTGCACACTGTTTTAATTCCATCCTGAACATGATATCAAAATCCAGTCTGTGGGTGATGTAACATGGTCTGAGAATGAATTCTCAGTCTGACTTTTGAAGAGTTTGAATAGTTAACAATGTGTGCGTCTATATAGGATAAGATTAGCATACAGAGGGCACCCACGACATCTTCTCCGGTCACCAGCCCATGTCAGGTACTGGATTAGTTAGCTAGTTGTTTTAGAAAGCATGGACTTGATGGGGGAGGAAGCCGCAACCGATCAGCGGTTATATGAACCGTCCTAAGGTGCTGAGGAGTCCAGCAATGCTCTCGCCCCTAATTCAAATCCATGCAGGGTAATCAAAGGTGTGGTGACGAGCATATTCCTGACGCTTATCACGATCTGCCTCACCACCGAGACATACGGTGATATAATAATTAATATATATAGATGAAAATTTCCCGGCTGAAAAACGGTGCACATTGGCATACTGTATTTCCTTCAATAAACTTCTATTTCTTCATTTATACCCCGAGTGGTGCATTACTATAAAGAAATCAATTTTTTTTCTAGATATCCTTGTCACACTTGTTTATTGGAAACTAGATGAAAAGATATGGGCGGGACTCACTCTTACGTTTTTGATTGTGCCATCTATTATCATGCAGGTAATTTGCTTTTATAGAAAATAAGTTTTAAAAAAGCCAGGTCTTGGAAGCTGGCTAAAACCACAATGGCTCCGGTATATTCAAATTTGGTTGGTCCAGAAGTATCTGTACCAATATGGAGGTAACTAATTTTGTTCGCCTACTTTACATCAAGTTGTGTAAAGGGACTGATGTCTATGGGCAGGGGGGATATTCACTTGGCTAACACAGACAGTCTATGAACTCGTATTAGAACTACAATAAAGAAAATCAGAATAAAATTATCGCATAACCCTATTCTGGTGCACATACTAGGGGTCTAGGGGAATATCCAAATTTGTGTTTCTAGCTTGACTAATTTTTTTTAGCTTCGAGTCGGGCGCCAACGCCATACCCATTGAGGTTTTAAGTGTGACCACTACCATGAAATGCACTATCGTGGAAGCAGAATTTAAAACTCAAAACTATGGTACAAGCCCAAGGCGTACAAAATTAAAGTTTAACAATTTATAACTCCATCTTGATTATTTTAAATTGATATTAGAAATTGAATTAGGAAAAATTATAAGCTGAAATGGATAGATTTCATTCTTTTTGGGAAGTATTAGATATTTATAAATGTGAAAAAGTAATCAGATGGTTAGTAAACTGGGTCTAGAATAGTTTGGTACCACGGGTACTTCCATTGGGCGTGGCTCAACAATTTTTGCATATGTCATTCCTAATCGCGTCTGATTATGCCATCTAAAAATTACGTCACAGTCATGTAATAAGGCCAGCCAAAATACACGGACCGTCCTCCAAAACGTGCCAAAATCGATCAAGCTACGTTAAAAACAAAGTCATACTCACTTTTGCCGTAACGATTCCTATATGAGAGAGCATTGGTACTAGTGAGTTTGTTATCGTTGGGGCAGACATCATTTTGGGCTATCATTGCTACTTTTTGACAAGAACTATGACGTCATTGTGATGTCACAGTGACATAATTTTTGGATGACGTATTCAGTTGGCGGTTAGGAATAAGGTATGCAAAAATAGTCATACTATGCCCACTTCGGTTGTCGCTGCTTGATAACCAGCTTTGGTTCCCCGCGACTTCCCTTCTCCAGTAAAACTGTGTAAATTATCATTTTCTCGTAATTTGTGCTTGTGTGATATTTTTTTTACTGGTTGGAAAAATAAACTTGACTTTACTAGAAATATATTTGTTACTAAACTATACCAGACCCACAAAACGTTACGGCTCTCCGCTCCTGCTCAAAATTATTCCTAAAACCCTGAAATTATCAAATTAGAACCAATATTGAATTTTATTATTTTTTTCTGTCTTTGCCAACTTTTCCATCATGACTGTAACTGTAATTCCTTTTTTTTTATGTTTTTCAAGGTTTTCAGTACAAGGTGGTACGTAGCGGATGGCCACCGAGCCACTTTCTCCATGTTTCTCATCCATATATTACTCATGGGACCTATAAAACGATACATCACTGTGCTGAAGTTTGGTCTTCGTGCAAGAAAGACCAAAAGAATTGAAGATTATCAGGTACAGCTTTAAGACCTTGTTTAAAAGGCAACTTGTCACTACGTCAAGGGCTTCAACTCAAAAGCTGAACTTGGAAAAGCTGGGAAAACAAGGAAAACTTATATTTTTGATTTCATGCTTTTCGCACTGAAAAATGTCTTGTACGAGCATTCAATGAGGAGCTACAATTTTTGAATAATCTGTTTGCATTTATTGTTTGATTCATAATCTATCCTCAGCTTGTGGCAATCGCAGTTCACAATCTAATTTGAATCATTTATATTGATATCCCAAATTATACCAATAATTGCAGCACTTTTTTCTGTCGATAACGGTGTTTACTGCTTAATCTTTGGCAATACCGACATTGTGTCAATATCTTTAACAATTGCTTTCTCGTTTTTCCTATCACAGTCTATGTATTCTGAGCTGAGTGATGTGAGTATGCTACGATTGTTTGAGAGTTTTCTGGAATCTGCTCCTCAATTAGTGCTGCAGTTGTACATCATGATTAAAGTTACTGAGGAAGACCATATCCTAACAGGTAAGGCCAATTGCACAGAAACAATATTTTTTATATAGAAATATTCATTTTAGGATAGGAGGATTTGCATATTTATCCCAGGGACCTTTGACCTCGAGACATCTGTATTCTCTGATGACACAGTCAATTTTTCATTAAGGCAAAAAAGATTTACTGAATCTAGCCCTCACAAAAAAATTAGGTGCAAGTTTGCTAAAAGCCGATCCGTTTTGAACTGATTTTGCGGGTGGTACCACTACCAGGTAATCCGAACGAAACGATTATGTGAAGGGCCAGTGCCAAGAGAGCGAATTAGAATCGGGAAACAAAACACTATTCGTATTACTTGTTAATAATATTGAACCAATGATGATCGACACGAAATGCTGGGGCGGTTTGTGAACAGGACCCAAAAATAGATCATTCATACGTTGAACCTACAGCCATATATACTTTTTGTAATTTTTTTTTCAGGCATTGCAGCATTTTTCAGTTTAATATCACTAGCCTGGGCAATAGCTGCATACACCAAAGCTTTGAGAACAGCTGCATTCAGTCAAGATAGCAGAAAAAACAGAGTCTCATGGTCTGGACTTGCATTGCAAACCCTATGGAGGGTCGGAATGGTCGCTGGAAGAATTGTTGCTCTTGTACTCTTTGCTACGGCTTATCCAATATGGCTTCTTGCTGGCGTGGGTATGTTTTAATTTTTTGTGTTATTATATTATTTTCACTTTCGCAACAAGAATCTTTATTAGTATATATAAGAAACTACCACCATTGTTTTCAGTATCTTTTATGGTTGACGCTGCCTGTCCTATTTTATTATACATATCATGTTTAAAATAATATTGGTTTTCAAAATTTGAAGAGGCCGCGACCCTGCGACCCCTTTTTAGAATTGTAACGTTTTGCGCCCCATCTCAAAAATAACTAACGATAAGTTACAAATAACAGATATTAGGATGTTTTATTAAAAAAAAAAACACATTGAAAATACGTCGATCGAACGTACCGTAAATATCCAAAATAAAGAAATGCAAATATCTAAAATAAGGCGGTCAAAATCAAATCTATCAAATATTTTTAATAAGCTCCACGTCTACACCCCCTTGTGCAGTGCGCCCCACTGTCTAAGAACCACTGATCTGGACAATAGATATGGGGTTGTGATCCCCATATAACTGGAGTACTTGAAAAATATGCTGACCGTACATTTGAACCCACGTACATTTGAACCCATGTGTATATCCGTGGGTTTAATCTATATGCAGGTACTAAAACCCATGGGTTAGGGTTAGTTCAAATACCCGCAAAACAAAAAAAAATTTCCATAGGTGCAGTAGTATGCAGGTGCAATTGTCATGGGTTCAAATGTAATAGAACCGAAAAATATAGTTAGTAATCAGTACGGTAATTTATTTTCTCATTAATGCTGAAAATACGCAACTGACATATCCATGAGGAATAAAATAAGAATAGTATTCACAGGATGGATGGAGACACTAAAAAACCAGCTCTGGTTGTCGAGCAGTAACACCTAGATGGGGTTAACACAGCATGAAAAACGAAATAAAACTAGAAAGCTTAAATTAAATACAGAAACAAAAGTTTTACACTGTATTTGCAGGATGTCCGGGAAATCCAGAGCCTAAAGAATTATATTTACCCAATTAGACGCATACGCTGCCAATAAGCGCTTGAAAACTCACGTACTACCGCGTATAACAGCTGGTAATTTTTTTTATAAGTTTTGAAGTGAATACACGCAAATGATCAGTTTGTTTTACACTAATACTTTCAGGAGTGCATTGGTTTATCATGACGATTTGGCTAGTTGCACAAGACACGGATTTCTGCGGAAGTTGGTGGGAGGAACGCTTGTTCAATGCAGTCATTGGTGAAATCCATATTTTCTGTTTCTTCAATATGAAAGAAGGGAGATCAAGATGGAGAATGATAGCTTTTTATTTGGTAAGTTTATTTTTTGTGATTCAATTTTTTCACTTCAATGTGGGAGAGGACAGCTTATAATTATTGTAGTGGTAGTGTAGTGGTTCTTGACCTTTTTGTTGAATTCCTTTGTATGTTTAGAAATATTTATTCCTAAGGCATAAAAATTACTTAATTCGTTCAATCTTCAATTGGTCTTTTGCCCTTTTTTATGCAGTTCAAGCAGTTTATTATGTGTTCATGAAAAAGTATTATTTAAAACCAAAAAGTAAAGAATATTAGCAATATCACAACAAATGCAAAGTAAATACCTCCTCAAAAATGACAAAATTTCCTATTCATTGGGAAACTTTGACATTGCGGCTACCGTCCTGTCATTCTCTTGTCCAAACCTCAAATGCTCCCTGGATACGCCCCTGAGTTAAAGATATTCGAAGGGCTGAGAATTATATACAATAGAATTCAGGACTATAGTTAATGATATGATTGACCAAGACTTTTAGTCCACTCGCCGGTTCAGGTCAAATACGCCCAGGGTAACGTTTTCTAACCGGGAAGGAGTTACTTTCCCGGGAGGATTTTTTTCATATTTTTGGAGGAGTTTTGGTTTTTATTAGTCCTTAAAAGACGATAATACAATTCTGATTTGTTCGTTTGGTATTTTACGTATTTCTTTTTGCTGTCACTTTAAACAAGGCTTCAAGCAAGCTGTCCTTTACATGTATAAGATCGTTAATTCAGCATTAATTGTTTTAATAAGTTTGTGTTGTAAATGGCCAGCTAAATAATATAGATGATGACTTTTAAGGCTCTTTTTGGAAGGATGCCATATTTTATTGCATTTTCGACCTCATCTTAAAAATTTGGCCACTGTGTGACAAATTATTGTTATCGTTCATTAGCACAGTTTGGTTTTATGCATATGGAGGGAAGAATAAAGAATTCCAAAATAGGCAAAGAGAGAAATTTACCAAGGAAAGGTTGGGAACCACTGGTCTATGTGAATTGGTAACCAGTAAATTATTTCAGATGAATTGAAGGCTTAAAGGGATTTAGAATTAGATAAGTGATCGAGCATCAAGTGCATCGAGACAGCTTAATGCCCTCTGTCCAGTCACCAGTCCAGTTTTAGTTTATAAATAGTAACCAGTTCACTTTTTCTTTGTGGTGGAAGATGTCCCTGACCAGCGATTACCTCACTTTTGAGGTTTACCTTTGTGGTGACCATCGTTTACTGTATGTGACCGCACCTCACACGCGAGAAAAATCATGACATCATCACATCATGAACAAAAAAGTTATCTGAAAGCCGTGCATCTGCATATTGAATCCGCTTTATATTATAAAACCAATGCTAATCAGACAAATAAGATAACTTGTCAAAAGTATCACAAATAAGTTTGCAGGTAACAAAACTTTTTATTTCATTTCTGATTAATTGCAAACAAGTCAATGCAGTTTTTGCGTATTGGATAAAATTTGCTAGTGCCGTAATTTGCCTACCTCTGCACTACTGGATGTGCAAATGTGAAGTGTGCCAACAAGTGGTGTAAGGCTGTGAGTTTTCTTTGTATGATGCGCCAATCATCAGGACAAAAACAATAGGAAATATGGAATCGTTGTTGGAAAGTAGAGGGGGGGGGGGTATGGTGGGCATATGGGGTTAATTGAGTACAATGTATATAAACTTCGCTAACTTTTTTGTATGTTGAGTGAATGTTTTGTACTTTGTAGCAACAATAGTTCAAATCTTATGCTTCCATTTCATTGCATATAGTTCACATGCCTACCCATGCTAAAATTGTTTTGGGTGTTTTATGGGAATTTTTGGTACTCCCGAAGTATGTGAACCAAGATGGCGGACACCGGAACGTAGTATGTGTACCAGGTTAGGGCAAAATTTCATTCTAATTTTCCTTTTTTCAGTTCTATTACGAGTTCGGGGACAAGCCAAGTGACTCCTGTTGTATTTGTACCTGATAATATAGTATTTAGAGATTTAGATGTAAGCGTAACTCGGGAGTGTCAAGGCGAAAGAATTAAATTTCTAAAAAAAATTTAGTTGAAATTTTACGTCGAAATAGGTTATATTTGGGCTGGTTTCTGCCTGATTGAGTGCTTTACTCCGGTTTAAATCAAAATTTATATATGGGAAGGGAAGAGCCTTATAAACTTTGTTGGAAAGTATTCTATCGAACCATAATAGAACAACCCAGACCAAGTGTCGGCCATAACAAAGAGTCATAGGATGTATGTGATCACTCTCATTACATTTTAAAGGTCACTTAAGATTTTTCTCGCTGCCCTGATATTTTGTCTCATCAGTGTTGTTCCCGTTTCCATTGTATTAGTGCTTTTGTTGAGTCAAGACAGAGTAATCAGATTATATTACTTAGATTAACTGCACTTTTTGTTTGTTTGAGACTTTTGTACATTAATTCCATACAAATCTCTACGTAGGCAGCCGATTCCCGGATTGTATTATTTTTTTGGGAGGATGGTATCTTTTCGTTTTGATATTGCCTACTCTTATATTTATATATTGGTTAAGGTGTTTAGTTGTTCAACATTTCAAGTTTCTTTTCAGATGTTTTTTAAAAGTTTTTTTTATATTGTTTTCTTCTAGACGTCCGAGTAATATTTGTAAAGTTGAGCTATTGTCTTTCACAATAGTGTAGCTTACATGATCTCTGTGCTTTGTGAGCTGCGCTGAAATTTGATAAATTGATGTGTTGATTTTCATTAGTTGTACACGGCGACGTTAAGACACTGGTATTAATGAGAGAGTAAAGTATTTAGAGATTTAGATGTCAGTGTAACAATAACAAAGAAGATCCAAGGCGAAAGAGTTGGAAATTTCAAACAAAACTGTTTGAATATTTTACATCAAAACTCATGAAAGTCTGAATCAATACATACGTTAAATACTGGCAGGCTAGCGGCAATCGATAAGATTGTAATTTATTTGTAATTTGTATATGTTTCAGACTTATTTCGTATCAATGCGAACCCACTGTGCAGTCTTAAAGAGAGAGTAAAGTATTTAGAGATTTAGATGTCAGTGTAAGAAAGAAGTTTCAAAGCGAAAGTGTTGAAATTTCAAACAAAACTGTTTGAATATTTTACATCAAAACTCATGAAAGTCTGAATAAATACATAAGTTAAATACTGGCAGGCTAACAGCAATCGATAAGAACATAATTTAGACTTCAGACCAGTGTTAACTCTAAGGAAATTATGAGTGCGAAAGTGCTTCGCAGTCGAAAAAAAAAGTGCGAAAGTGCTTTTTTCTGATTTTAACTAGTTAGGTGCCCTAGCTTTCGTTTAAACTCATTTCAAACAGCATAGATACTCGAAAAAGCGCTCCTTGCGTTAATATTGTGAATTGAAGTCTTTCCGTTAACGGAGTTTCGTTTAAACTCTTGTTAAAAACAAGCGAATTCATCAAAGGACACCTGATAAGCACACTTGTCGGGAATAAAAGTTTCGTGCAATCAACCACCAGCGTCAGTAACGAAGCGCACTCCCGCCTGAACAGACAAGCCTTGCAAACTTGTTTCTTCCATCTAACAGACACCGATTGATACATGCAGATATTAGTTACTACCGGCCATAGCTAGGGAGGGGGATCATTTGTACAAAACCCGGGCAAAATGACATCCCCATGACCCATCACCAATATCGCTTTAGTATAACACGCTTCCTCGTCCGAAAGAATATGCTTGAAAGTAGTCCGCCCTCTTCCCTTTTAAGAGATTGGTTAACGTCATGTTTCTCCGGCCAGTTTTTCTTTGGGAAATAACGCAAGATCACCATGAAAGGACGCTGTTTTTATAGATAGAGTGACCTACTTTCTATCGAAGATTTTTTTTCCGAAATATTATGCAAGATCACTTTGAAATCCCTTTCATGAGCTAGCTTGGCCTAATTTATATTATACTGTCTCACGGATTACGCTAAGACGTGTAATTTTCAAATATCGACTTGCATTGGTTTGCGTGCCAGTTAGTTCAAATCGGGTAGAAAACATCATATATTTGCAATTTTTTTTAGAAATGCCATGTACTTCCAGCATTTATAAATAACGCTCTCTCTAATGCTGCAGACCTAGTATGAAATATTCGCATCTCAACGCCACTTTCAATTACACTAATAGTAATGATGACACCAAAGAGTTTTCCTTTGCGAAGGTACAGGAAATACAACAGGGTGATTCTTGAAAAAAACATGAATGTAAAAAATAAACGAATGACATGATAGTGGTTCCCAAATAATTTTGAGTGTGACGCGAAATACCAATCCATTTGATAAATCTTTTTTAGTCGACCACGTGAACGCCGAAATCCTGGAAATTAAAGTTGAAAGAGAAGTACGCATTCTCACATAAATAATCGCGATATATAATCGTTCATGTGCACAAATCTCACATGTAGCATCGGTTAGTTGTGCATGAAATATAAAACTCTTATGTGTGTGCGTTTCAATTTCAATAAAATCAAATTCGTTTTTCCATGCACCATTACTTGTAATTTTAATATTAATTGCGTTCCGAGTTTGTAAAGTTTAGAAACCTCTTGTATATACCATTACCACTATTTTGATTGGCTAAAGAAAGATAACACGTAACCGCTTTTCGGCAACATGGTATTCGTTTTATATCTGCTTTGAACAGAGAAAAAAACATGTGCCCTCTCATTCATCTGATCACAATCGAAAATCCGTATTCATTTTTTTCGCGATTTCGGCAATCGTTATTATTAAGGGTTTTCGTCGACTGAAAAATAAACATCGTTCTGTTGATTATATATTTCAGGCCATGTTCTTTATATCCTGCCATAATTAGCAAATCTTTATTAAGCAACCCATGATTATAAAATAGCTTTGCTTATCATTTGCTGCTGAATCTTGTGCTATCGCTTGTCAATTATAGCAGAGACGTAAGGAACATATTTAAAAAAAATTTTAAAATTAAACATATTAAAAATGTTTATAAAGAAATTAGCCACGTTATCAGCGCCAACTAACAGAAAATAACTTATCATAAATCACAATTAAAATTCAGTCGGTAATAAATGGCGCTAAGGTGATGCCATACAGAACAAAAAGATTTGGTCGCGAGAGTTACCTTAGATGACCGTATAACGATGTTGTTTTATAAGCGGAAGGTAGAACAATCAAATTTAATAAAAAAAAAACGGGGGTTACGACACCCGTAACACATCAAGTTCATTAGACATCTCTAAAGACTTCTAAGTTAGTTACTCGATTACACTATACTATCAATATTACACTTATTACACCTGTTTGAGTATTCCGGACAATTTCGAATTTGAAATAAACGAAAACTCAACATATCATAATTAATACACAAAAGTAAAATAAACATTCATCGAAAAAGTTATTATTTAAGAACAACAACATAATCGTATAATTCCGCCCAAACCCCGATGTTCGCAAGTGAGATGATAAATAAATACTTTCCGTGTATTCGATAAATCAACTTCTGCAAACAGTCTTGGTGCAAAATATTTCCATCCAGTGATATGCTTACAAATATTCTCTGCGTTAATATCATAACCTCGCCTATAGGACTGGGCAAAATATTCGTATCGTTTCAATTTCATACTTTGCGCCAAAAAAGGTACCAACAAAGCTTCCTAATTTTAGAAGAGTCAAAATAAATAGACTATTCGAAATAAATATCCCAGATTTCAAACTCCGTATATTGGCAGCATGAATTTAGCCGTTTCATGTAGGAGCCGCACATACAATTGATTGTCGAAAATTAAAAGTTAAATTGACGTTCCGAGAGCCCACACATGGTATAACATGTACAGGCTATAACCAGAAAAAAATGACAAGTCATAATCCTTTTAATGTGCTTTCAATTAGCTCGTTAGTGATCCCTCCCATCCTTGGCCAAGTAATGTTTCGAAAATGTGAACCTTCCACTCAGCCATGCATGGCGGGTGGAGTGTTGAAATCGTGAACAAGAGTATAACGTAAAATCAATCGTGAATTTCGATGTAACAACGCACACTGTCGCCGTCATGAATTGCGCCTAGTAACATCGGAAATGATTAAATTCGTGATATTTTGAGTATTTTTGCACCAATAATTAGGGCGTGATTATCAAAATGGTGAATTTGCAAATTCCGTAAATAAAATTGTAACATTTTAGCTAGAATTATCACCGGGCAGGGGCGCAGCCAGGATTTTTTCAACGGGAGATTAGGGGGAAGTTAAAACATTACACCAAAACTGCAATTCGCGACGACGTAATGCGTTTATAACTAAAATGTAAGGTCGTTCACGGCGAAATTTCGCAGTTACGTGTAGCCCGCCTTTCTTTGCCCAACGGTCCGAAGTCCTATTTTTAAACATCGACCATTTATCCGTAGTCAGCGGGCATCCGCATCTAGAAATGAAACATTAAAAATCGCGAAAATTAAATTTGGAGAGATCTATAACTCGCAGATGTCAGTAGTGTCATCATGGTTTATATGTACAAAAACACGCTCGCATGTAGCGACGATCAAAATCATGAAAATGTGAAACTATTACTTGAGAATTATTGTTAATGAAGTTAAATTTTTATTGCCATTCAATGATTATTTCATAATTTTGTCATAATCGAAGGCTGCAGTAAATTTTTTGTCGCCGCGATCGTGTTGTTAAACTATATTAAAGCATGTTTTTATTCACTAGCAAATATTAATTCTCACGTAACGGCGGACATCGTAGTTTGGTTTTTATATTTCGGATAGAATTGTGAATTCACATCGGCGAAGATTTTAAAGACAACTATTAATGAGCGCATTCACAACGAAAATTGATTTTGTTCTGATTTTTATCTTCTGTGTAGGATTTGTATCAGTTCGTAAATTACCGTCCCGAGTTTAAGCGAACAATAATATTATTACTGACCCCGGGATGCGATATTTGTGAAGCAGATAGTTGACATTTCTATGCTTTTAATTTTAGATCGTGTCTGTGTTACTTTCGTATTAAATAATAATTGAAAAACTCCGCAAATTGGTTATCTCTTGAGTACTCAGTGTTAAGTATTTACGTAACTCAGCTTTGGGTTAAAACACTGATAGTAACTAAACACGTGAATAAATCGGCAATAATGGCATTTCGACATGGTCAAAATAATATTTCTCACCAATATCTCATGAAAGTTCCATAAAATACATTATTTACTTGTCTTACTTATCGACGTTTCTAAATTTGCAAAAACGGATGTTGACACGCTTTATACAAAATCGTTTCAAATTTATTGTTTCTACATGTTAGCGATAGCCGTCTGGTTAATTCTTACCCGTAACTCATTGTAAAGTAATGTTAATAAATTGTGTTTTGCTTTCCAATGCGCGGTTAACCGCGGTTAAATTCGTTCGTTTTCCGGAATTGCAATCAACAATTACACATTTTTTATTTATCATTATCAGTACCGAATAAAAAAAGATAACATATCGTGAAGATGAAAAAAGTCGTTGAAACTTGAGTTGAATTAGTTGCAATTAGCGCCTGATTAGGCACCAGAGCACTCGAGCCCAATGTTTTTAGCATTAGTCGCATATGTAAAATATCCTTAAAGAAGTGCTGTTTATTAAAGTCATCTCGTCTTATGGCCACGCAGAAATGCCTTTATTGCAGAATTATTTAATCACAATTTTAAATCAACATTCAGGATTGGTACAATCTCAGATTTGCGAGATTTATCTGTAAATTAATACAGACACCATAAAAAAATTATAAAAGTTAATTATCGTATTAAATATTTGCATTCCGGCATCGATAATAATAATACCATTCGCTTAAAATTGGGACAGTAAATTTACAAACGTTGATAAGTAATATCAAGTCAACGCAAATGTTTATTTTGGTTTTGAAATTTGTCGTTGATGCCCTTAACAGCTGTTGCCGATGTGAACGCACGCGTAAGCCTGGATTGCCAAACCCAGGATATAGTCGCCAAAACGATTGCGTTGACAAAAACAATTAGCTATTATAACGAAATTAACCAGTAGAAAAGGCTTCCTTGCTAATTTTTCGACCGACGTTCTAGACTCCTGCTGTGCATAAAAAATATTCCTTATTCGTTAAAAATATTCAATTCGGGAAAAATATTCGATTTTGCCCACCCCTACTCGCATATTAATGAGGAAATAGTTTAGATTGATTTTTGACCCTGGTCTGAGTTTGATTTATCGTGAATGACTAGACTAGCTAATACTGAATATCGCAAAATTCCGCGAAACGCCATTTGCTTTTAACATTCGTGGTTACAATAAAATGGCTGTTAAATGTTAATACGAGGTATGTATTTTGTCAATTTGGCGATTTTGCAAATCTGTGAGATGCTGCTAAAAGTTTCTTCTAATTTAACAAACAATGGCCCAAGTTTACATTCCATTACTAAACAATGTCGCGTCGAGTATCAGAAATTTCTGAATGGCTCCAGTAAATTCACTAAGAAGAAAACACAGACCTGTCAAACCAGTACTAGAAAATCGTGTACTTTGGTCACAATTCATCGATGTCATTGACAGTCACATGACCACTCTCGTTTAGAGAAACGCACTGCCTTGCATTCGGACATCTGGTTTCAAAGACGCCGCCGAGCGTTTTCGCGGTCGAAGCGGAATCGGTGTGCTTGTATAATAATCATATTATAAACAAGAATTTTGCCATTAATGCAAAAGCTTTATCTTCCATGTCTTCACCACATAGGTTAGAATTCCGGTAAATATCGTTATGATATGCAGAATTGAGTTACAAAAGTACTAGTATGTTACTTATTTGTCAACTTGATACGCACACAAAAACATTTGTCAACTTTGAATTTTTATTCCATTCAAAATCGAAAAAAAGTGCTATTTCTCTTCAAAATCGGAAAAAAGTGCTATTTCGCAGTCCCTAAAAAAAGTTGCGAAAGTGCTTCGCAATTTTCGCAAAAAAGTGCAAAAAAGTGCGCTAATAGTGAACACTGCTTCAGACTCTTTTTGTATCAATGCGAACCCACTGTGCAGTCATCTTGGACAGTTTGGCAAACCCTGATCTAATAAATTTCATATTATTATACTATCTAGGCATCTACAATACTTCTAGTTTATATATTCAGTAAAATGGCTGAAAAATCCTCTACATCCAAGGATGACTCGAGTCAAAAAGATACCAAAATTGAATCAGCAGATTTGCCCTCGATAGATCCCAGAAAAATCGGAACCCCAACCGACTTCACAATAAATGTTGAAGATAAATTCTTTAACGTTCATCACGACATAATAACAAGGAAGTCAGAATATTTCAAGGCAATGCTGGCTCACGATACTAAAGAAAATCAACAAGGATTTGTTGATATGAAAGGCGTAAACCTAGTTGTTGTGCGTGAATGCATTGAATTCATGTACACTAGAAATGTGGATGAAGTTTCGGTTGATATCGAAAATGTTGGAGATGTACTACAAGCGGCTGGAATCATGCAACTGAATGAGATAAGAGATGTGTGTATCATGTTTTTAAATCAAAAATTGGAAGCCAAAAATTGTATTATCGAAGTTTTGAACTTAGTCACAAAATTCAACATCACTGGACTTCAGGACAATGCCCAAGAGGTCTTTGTTGAAACTTTTAAATTAGACAGCGTAGCAGAAATGCTTGAACTTTCAAAGCCTGATTTTATTGAGTATCTTCGTAATCATCACTTAGCTGATGTTGTCATTGCTTGGGATTGTATTAAGCACTGGATGGAGTATGATCCTGATAACCGATCAGAGCTCCTTTTTGAGTTGTTGAGTTTGCTTAATTGGGATGAGTTTCCTCCCTATACCTTTCTGAGAAGACTTTGGAATAATTCCATATTCAAGCAATCTCAACAGTGCTTAAATTTAACTTATCAAAGTGTTTTTATGGATGTTCAAGGTTTTGAAAAAAACTTGTCGATTGAAAGCTTTTTTCTGCTCAAGGAAATGTCTAAAAAGTTTGAATTCATTCCAAAGGTGATTAAGGAAATGCTTCCTACATTTTTCAAAACACATATAGTCAAACTCTTGACAAAGTCAGAGTTTAGGAATTTTACAGAACCTGATATGATGGCTTTGCTTTCTGATCCAACTATAGATGACTTGACCGGAGAAAAGTGGAAATGGTTGGCAGTCGAAACATGGGTGAACAATGAAAATATTCGGAAAGCAGTTTTGCTTCGACTTCTCGAGCTAATTAGGTTCCAAACCTTGCCAAAAAAATTTATGAAAAACGTAATTGAGCATCCTTTAATAAGAGAAGCTTTGGAGAGAATCTTCTATCAAATCTTTACTGATCAATTATTTGTAGAATCACCAAGATCTAGGTCAGAAACACATTACCTTGCTGTCCTATATTCCAACAGCAAAATTCGTGCTCTGAACATGTCTACAATGACATGGGAAATGGTTCCTGCATTCCATCTTGAATCTCCTTCCATAATGTTTTCGTTCAGTGACAAATTGTGTGTTTTAACTGGAAATAGACTATTTTACCTGACCCGAACTCAAAAATGGATAGAAAAGGCTTCAATGGTAAACAAAATTGGTAATTCTGCTAAAGTTGTCACCACTAATGACCATATTTATGTGATTGAGACCGCAAGGATGTCATGCTACGATTCTTTAACGGATAGTTGGAATGAGAACCTGCCTGGTGTTGGGTTTTCATCCTTCGGTGCTGCAGTGGCAAATGGTTCAATTTATGTTTCTGGAGGTCACCAAATGCGGAATTACAATATTGAGAACGAGATTTGGTCACAAACTAGTAATGTGTCATATGCTTTTAGATTCGCAGCATATTTGCGTGATTGTCTGTATTTCTCAACCAACTCAAGTGTTGGTGGTTATTACAACATTGTTCTACAAAAATTCAGCCTCAAGAATTCAATTTGGAGTTCTATGATTTCTCCCAAATTACCAAATGGTAATTATATTCATGCTCAGTCACTACTCAATATTGATAATTCAATGATTCTTATTAGCACTGATGGATCCATTCTCAACGAATATTGTTCAACTTGGAACAAAATGAATACTAACATTCCAATATTGTACTGTGACACTAATGACTCATCCCTTAAAGCAAATATTGCTTCAATTTGTACATATTCTACTTATTGAGAGAATGAATTTTCTCTGCCTGCCTCTTTGATCTAGTTAAACAAGTAGTTTTTAAATCACACCCTTTTTTGGAATTTTTCAAGTCTCGGGCACCTCCTTAGCTAGCTAAGAATACGCTACAAATACCAGATAGTGAGGCGAAAATATGTTTTCAAAACATGTTGAAAATCTGGTACATGATAAAGAAATGAATATTCAAAATAGGGCACGCAAGATCAAATCTAACATACACATTTATATTCAATTATCTTCATACCCCCTCTAAAAAAAGTTTATGCCTCCTTTATGAGGCGTGCCCCACCATTTTAGAACCACTGAGTAAAACAGTGATTGTTGGACTTCTAGGATCCCTGCCACCCATTCAAAGCTTCTCAAGACTTGTGGCTCCATGGTTTACAATAAAAAAACTTAGTTTGCCTAGTTTTCTGCAAAGTTAATTAGTGAAGATCTTTGCTTGTGGTCCAAGAGAACTTTCACTGTGGCCCCTAGAGAACCTATCTGGCCCATTTAGGAAAATCAGATTTTAACTTTTCTTATTCAAAACTCAGTTGATTACCATATTTGATTCATCATACTCACCTCTATCTACACTGCCCTTGACAAAAAAAAAAAAAAGATTTTGTAACGAAGTTTCCAGCAATTTTTTTTACACTAATTTTTTTTTTATATATTTCCTCTAACCTGTAAACCTATAAAATGACTCAATCCCCCCTCCAATAATGACAATTTTTCTCTCTGGAATAGAATTCCTTCCCCTCTGGGAAACATGTTAGTAAGAATAATGACTTGTTGCAGGTTAGAGCAGGGCAAATTTGTTCCCGACAGGAACCCATAGTCTACATGCATTTATTAAATAAAACTGATAGAATTTATGTATTCTGATATTTTATTATTTTCATTGTTTATTGAAAGCATTTATGGCGTGATTTTATTATTATTTGTTTATATGAAATGTAGTTTAGATGAATAGAGATTAGTTGTGTTCAATAAAAGTTGTACAAAAAATATCTGGGTATTACCTAGAAAGTCAGCAATTGGGGAAAGGACAAATGCAATGTCTGTATATCATATAGATTAGGGGATGCGAACAAAGTCTGTCATATCATTAAAGTGTCTTCTCAGTGTTTCCTTCCCCAGGGCAAATATGGAACACCTGTTTCTATCCTAGTCCTGTACTCTAATGCAGTGTTATTTAGGGTCATCCGAAATGGAGTCAAGTCATTTAGTTAGGATTGCACATCTAATTGACCAAACATTCCCCTACTTGTTTCGGTCTGGTAACTGAACAAGATTTGATTAGGGCACCTTATTGACTTTCATTCTTTCTTGGTTGACCCTACCGAGCAGTTAACCTGACAGACATTCTACGGTAGTAGTGTCATATGTTCAATATTTACTGAGTTCCTGTTTTGGATTGAATGTTTTACTACAATTGATATTAAATTCTTCATATATGGGAAGTGGACCTTATGGCTTGTTATTTTAGTTTGAATCAAAAAAGCAAGGAAAATTTGAGTGCTATTTGGTTTTCATAGCAGAGTAACACACAAACCAATTCGCAGCCTCATAAACTTTGTTGAGAAGTATTCTATCGAATCATAATAGAACAGTGGTTCTCAATTTTTTTAAGCGGTGCCCTCATTTTAGAATCTGTCAACGTCAAGTCTCGCATTCCATCTGAAAAATAACCAGCTTAACAAAAAGGAGATAGTAAGGTGAAAGTACTGGTATGTTTTCTTCTAAAACACGTTGAAATTACGTGGATGGAGCGTGAATATCCAAAAAACGATGTTTCAAGTCGAAAGAGTTGAAATTTCAAAAAAAAAAATATTAGTTGAATATTTTATACCAAAATAGGTGATATTTAGGCTGGTTTATGCCTGGTTGAGTACTTTGCACCGGTTGATATTGAATTTTTATATATGGGAAGGGAAGGCCCTTATAAACTATGTTGGAAAGTATTCTATCGAATCATAATAGAACAACTCAACCGCAGGTGTCCGCCATAACAAAGAGTCATAAAAATGAGTACGTTGTAAAGGTCACTTAGGATTTTGCCCTCTGCCCTGATATTTTCACCTTTGTCTCATCACTGTTGTTTTCAATTCCATTGTATTAATGCTTTTGTTAAGTAAAGGCAAAGTAATCAGATAATATTACTAGAATTGACAACAATTTTTGGTCGGCTTTATTGTGACATTTTCATACTTTAATTCCAAACAAATCTCTACGTAAGCAGCCAATTGTATTATTATTTCGGAGGGATAGTATCTTATCGTTTTGGTAATGCCTACTGTTATAATTATACCTTCGATGATGTATTTAGTTATTCCAATTTTCAAGTTTCATTTTAAATCTCTTTTAAAAGTTTTTTTCTCTTGTTTTCTCATAGACGTGAGAGTAATATTTGTAAAGTTTTGCTATTGTCTTTCACCATAGTGTAGATTACATGATGTGTGAGCTGTGCACACATTTAATAAAGTAATGTATTGATTTTCAGGTAGAGTTAGGCCATAATTTTATTCTCATTTTCACTATTTTAGTTCTATTAAAAGTTTGGGGGCTGTCTGTGTTAGCCAAGTGAATATACCCCCTGCCCATAGGCTTCAGTCCCTTCACAGAACTTGATGTAAAATAGACGAACAAACTTAGTTACCGTTAGTTAATGTTTTCATTTCGGTATTGCCTACTTTTATATTTATACATTGGATAAGGTGTTTATATTATCCAATTCCATGTTTGTTTTGTTTTTGAATACTTTTCAATAGGAGATTCTTTTGTTGTTTCATAGACGTAAGAGTAATATTTGTAAAGGTGAGCTATTGTCTTTCACAATAGTGTAGCTGAGGCGATCTCTGTGCTTTGTGAGCTGCGCAGACATTTCATAAAATAATGTATTGATTTTCATTAGTTGTATACGACATTAAGACACTGAATTTTAAATAGAGTAAAAAGTATTTAGAGATTTAGTGTAACACAGGGTTTCGAGGTGGAAAAGTTGAAATTGCAAAAAAAATTTGTATGAAAGTTTCACACTGAAATACGGTAGGAGATATTTAAGCTGGTTTCTGCTTTAGCTATAATTGAATTATTACAGTATAAAAGTATAATAGCTTGAAAATAAAAAAAATAAATTATTGGGTTATATTACTAGTAACTATCAGATGGGCTACTAAACAATTTGGCATGATAAGTGTACTATCCGGGGGTTAACAGTTACCAGATGTGGCTTTATGGGTTAGCAAATGATATGCATAGTCTTTTGATAATGTATTTATTCATTTTTATTATTTGTGTGGAACAATTGGACATAGGGTTTACGAGAGGAATGAGATTAAAATATTGATATTTTAATATTGTCTAAAACAGGGATGGCGAACCACTGACCCGCGGGTCACAAAGTGACCCACCGCGTTTTATTCTTGACCCGCCAGATCCCGAATAAAATACTAACATATTAGTGATGAAAATTGATAGAACCGAACTTAAATTATTCTAAACTAAACTAAACTAATATAATGTACCGTCAGTTGGGCAGTCAGGGCTGCGATCGCTCATAATCAATTTGTTAATTTCCGGGTCGGTATGGTAATTTTCAAAACCCCTAATGTTGGACGCATGCCAATGTCCTCACCACTGTGTACCGTTCGTTATTCAGCTTTTGTTTGACATAATATTGCAATTGATCTGTTTCTTCCCCGCAACGTCTTGTCTCTTTCGGAAGTGCATCTGCAGACTGTTTTAGAGGTTATACGAAAACCAGATGTTACTTTGCATTTTATTGGTTTCTCGCTTACAATGGCGTTGAGTAAACAAAATCTTTCAGACTTGACATAAAAATCTAGAGATCTGAAATAACAATGAGGGCAGTGTAAGAGTGCCCTAATGTGGTTGAAAGCTGATCGAGAAATATAACTCTATCAGTTGGAATTCCCTCCAAACTCTTAGACCGTAAACCAATTTGCGGCATCATACTAAACGTTTTTGGTAATTCATATGCATGCTTTCGTACTCTAATTTCATAAAATCGAGTGCCATAAAAAATCCCTGATTGAAGTTCTGCATAGGTAAAGCACAAAACTACATCAACAGAAGCTTATAAGATTTGTTTCAGAAGTTCCTTATAGATACAAAATTGATTAAATATCTGTGACCCACCTCTTCTGTTTCGTGATAAAAATATAATTTTTGACCCATTCATAGAAGAAGGTTCGCCATCCCTGGTCTAAAACAAACTGAATATTGAAATGTGCTAGTTACATCAATATATATAGGTCTCTATAATGGGAAATTTTGGAATATGACGTCGGAATGCGGATATTTATAGAGACGATAGTTGGCCTTCTTATGATTTTACTTTCCTATCAAGTTTGTTTTCTTTTTGTATTAAATGGTGAATAAAAACCCTGCAAAGTCATTCCGTGAATCCTGAATGTTATTTTGATTTTAAATAATTATTGAATAAATAGGCAATAATGGCAATTCTATTAGTCAAATAATGATTCCTTGGTCAAATTTGGGAAAAATTTCGCACAATAATTTGTAAATTTGGTTGACAATTTCAATTTTAGAAAACGGTGTTTGCGCGCATTATGCAAAACTTAGAATTAAAACAATACCTAAATACCTGAAATACGACTCCTCAAATTTGTCGTTTCTGTTTGTTAGCAAGAGCCGTGGCCTGTGGGTAATTCTTGTGGAAATCTTGTGAAATGGATATTTTTCTATCAAAATCAGGATATTGTTTTAATCTATGATTGGATACCAGATTAAAGGCCATTACTTTGCACATTTGCCATTTTGTTTAGAAACCCTAGTATGATTGGTAAATCAAATATAATCTGATGGACTTTGTTCTATTATACCATCCACAGGACTTTTAGTTTCAATATACAGTAAAATGGCTGATAAACCCTCCACATCCCGGGATGACTCGTGTCAAAATGATATCGATACTGAATCAGCAGATATGCCTTCGATAGATCCCAGAAAAGATGGAACCCCTACAGACTTTACAATAAATGTTGTAGACAAATCCTTTAACGTTCATTGCGATATAATAACAGCGAAGTCAGAATATTTCAAAGCAATGCTGACTCACGACACTCAAGAAAATCAGCAAGGATTTGTTGATATGAAAGATGTAAACCCAGATGTTGTACGTGAATGCATTGAGTTCATGTACACTGGAAATGTGGATGAGGTTTCAGTTGACATCGATAATGTTGGAAATGTACTACAAGCAGCTGGAATTATACAGCTGAATGAGATAAAAGATATATGTGTCAAGTGTTTGGAAGAAAACTTGCGAACCGAAAATTGTGTTATTGAGGTTTTCGACTTGGCCACGAAATTCAACTTTACTGAACTTCAGGGCAATGCCCAAGAAGTGTTCGTTGAAACTTTTAAATTAGACAGTGTAGCAGAAATGCTTGAACTTTCAAAGCCTGATTTTATTGAGTATCTTCGTAGGCGTCGCTTAGCTGATGTTCTCATTGCTTGGGATTGCATTAAGCACTGGATTGAGTATGATCACGATAACCGATCAGAGCTTCTTTTTGAGTTGTTGAGCTTGCTTAATTGGGATGAGTTTCCTCCCTATACCTTCCTGAGAAGACTTTGGAATAATTCTGTATTCAAGCAATCTCAGCAGTGCTTGGATTTAGTTTATGAAAATGTTATTATGGATTTTCTAGGTTTTGAAAAAAACTTGTCGATTGAAAGCTTTTTCCTGCTTAAAGAATTGTCCGAAATATTCAAATTCATTCCAAAGCAAATCAAAAAAATTCTTCCTACATTTTTTAACACAAACGTAGTCAAACTCTTGGCAAAATCAAAGTTCGAAAAGTTAACAGAAACTGAAATGATAGCTTTGCTCTCTGATTCATCTATAGATGATTTGACAGGAGAAAAGTGGAAATGGATGGCAGTCAAAACATGGGTGAATAATGAGAAAGATCGGAAACCAGTTTTACCTCAACTCCTAGAGCTGATTAGGTTTCGAATCTTGCCGAAAAGTTTTATGAAAGAAGTAATTGAGCATCCTTCAATAAGAGATTCTTTCAAAAGCTATCAAATCATTACCGATGAATTTTTCCTAGAATCACCCAGATCTAGTTCCAAAACACATTACCTAGCTGTCTTATATTCCAACGGGAAAATTCGTGCTCTGAACATGTCTACAAGGGCATGGGAAATGGTTCCTGAAATCCATCTTGAGTCTCCTTCCATATTGTTTACGTTTAATGACAAATTGTGCGTTTTAACTGGAAATAGACTATTTTACATGACTCAAACTAAAAGATGGATGGAAAAGGCTTCAATGGTTAACAAAATTGGTAATTCTGCTAAAGTTGTCACCACTAATGATCATATTTATGTGATTGAGACCTCAAGAATGTCGTGCTACGATTCTTTGACGGACAGCTGGAATGAGGACCTGCCTGGTGTTGGGTTAACAGACTTTGGTGCTGCAGTGGCGAATAGTTCAATTTATGTTTCTGGAAATTGCAAAATGCGGAAATACAGTACTGAAGACAAGATTTGGTCAGAAGCTAGTGATGTGTCGAATGCTTTTAGATTTGCAGCTTGTTTGCGAGATTGTCTGTATTTCTCATCTGGAAGTGTTATAATACCTAGTGGTTCTTACAATATCATTTTACAGAAGTTTAGCTTTAAGCATTCAAATTGGAGTTCTATTACTTCTCCTTTACCACACCAGATTACTCCTAATCTTAACGCGCAGTCACTACTAAATATTGATAATTCATTGGTACTTATCAGCCCTGCAATACACATTTACAATGAATATTGTTCAGCTTGGATAAAAATGAATTCCACCATTCCAGTATTGTACTGTGATAATGATAACTCATCACGTCAAGCAAATATTGCTTCAATTTGTACATATTCTACTTATTGAGAGAATGAATGTTCTCTGCCTGCCTCTTTAAAAAAGTTAAACAGTGATCGTAAAACTTCTACGATCCCTGCCACCATTTCAACGAAGCCTATCATGATATGTGGCCCTATGGTTTACTAGTTTTCTGCAAAGATAATTAGTGAAGGCTTTCGCTCATGGCCCCCAGAGAACTTCTACAGTCGACCCCAGAAAACCCATCCATGGCCCTCAAAGTCTCAATTCAGAATTGTGGATGTAGATACCTAAAATTGATAGTGTTGATTTCCTATTCATAACAAACGGACAGTCTCATCATTAGTCAGAGCATAATGTCGCTTATCATGCAACAGATGATTTCCAATACTGTTACAATCTTAATATTTGTGCAACGACCACATTTGATAGGATAGAATTTACATATTTATCATGGTGGGGGAGGAAAGCCGATAAGTTGGCTTAATCATATAGGAAACCACGGCCTCTTGGCCGGTTACCAGTCCCTGTCGGGTATGAGATCAGTTAGCCAGTTATTTGGTTTCAGAAGCATGGACTTGATGGTGAAGGAAACTGCAACCGATCAGCGGTTACGTGAACCACCCTACGACCCGGCGAGGAGTCCAATAATGTAATGGAGTGAAGTAGATTGCTTGTCGGTGTAGTAAAGAAATGGTTCCCAACTTTTTTTCTTTAATTTTTTTCTTCGCCTTTACAATTCGCACCCCTGCTCTTGTGTAGTTTGAGTTGTTTGTATTGCGTAGGTACATAAATAATAATAATAAAGAACCAAAGAATAATCCTTCCCCAAACACGACGAAATTTCTCCCTGGAAAGTAATTTTTCCTCGGTTGGGAAACATGGTAGTAAGAATGATTTCTATCTTGCAGATTACAGCATGTGTAATTTGGGCGCTCCAGAAGTGTGTGTACCAATAAGGGAGGTGACTAATTTTGTTCGCCTAAGGAAAATAGGAATGAAATTATGGCCTAGCCTGCTACACAAACTACGGGAGTCCCAAATTTATTCCCAACTGTGAACCCCTGGTCTGCATATATTTATTGAATTAAAACTGATAGAATTTGTGATTCTAATATTTAATTATTTTCATCATTTATTTAAAGCATTTTTAGAGTGATTTTATTATTTTTTGTTTATATGGAGTATAGTTAAATAGAGATAAATAGAGTTTAGTTGTGTTCAATAAAAGTTGTACAAAAAATATCTGGTTATTATTTATTTCCTGAAAAGTCAGCAATTGTTGAAAGGACAAATGAAATGTCTGTATAGTATATGGATTAGAGGTTGAGAACAAAGTCTCTCATATCATTAAAGTGTCTTCCCAGTGTTTTTTTCCCAGGATAAATATGGAATCCCTATTGCTATCCTAGTCCTGTACTCTAATGCAGCGTTAGTTACGAGACCCTTAACCCCCAGTCAGGGGTCATCCGAAGTGGAATGACGTCATTTAGTTAAGATTGCACATCTTTAATTGACTAACTATTTCCATACTTGATATATTCTAGTCTAGTAATTGAACATGATTTGATTAGGCCACCCGATTGGCTTTCATTTCTTTTTGGATAAATATGAAATTCCAATCTTTACTGAGCAGTCAACTTGACAGACATTTTACGGAAGTAGTGTCATATGTTCAATATTTAGTGAGTTTCCTATTTTGGATTGAGTGTTTTACCACGATTGATATTAAATTTTCATATATGGAAAAAGGACGGTTTGATTTTTTTATTTTAGTTTCGAATCAAGAAAGCAAGGGAGATTTGAGTAGTATTTGATCTTAGTATTTTGGTTATTATAGCAGAGTAACACCAACAATTCGAAGGCTTATAAACTTGTTGAGAAGTATTCTATCGAATCATGATAGAACAGTGGCTCTTAAACTTTTTAAGCAGTGCCCTCTTTTTAGAATTTGTCAAGTCTTGCGCCCTACTTAAAAATTAACCAGCTAACAATAAGCTACAAATAACAGATAGAAAGGTGAAAATGTTTTTCATTCAAAAACACGTTGAAAATTTGTGGATGGAACGTAAATATCCAAAATAAGGAAATGTCAATATAAAAAATAATGTGGGCAAGATCAAATCTAACAAATAGTTTTATATTCAATTAGCTTTATGGCCCCTTAAAAAATTATCTATGTCCCCTTTGTGGGGTGCTCCCCACCATTGAAGAACCACTGCTCTATTCATAACACCATGTGTGTTTTAGTTATTCGAATTTTATGTTTGTTTTAAAATCCTTTTCGAATGGAGCTTCTTCGTCCGTTGTCTCATCACTGTTGTTTCCATTGTATTAGTGCTTTTGTTAAGTAAAGACAGAATAATCAGATAATTTGGCTTTAATTGACAACACTTTTTGGTCGTCTTTTTTGTGACATTTTCGTACCTTAATTGGAAACAAATTTTCTCGAGCAGTTATTTTTTTGCAGGGATGGTATGTTTTCGTTTCGGTATTGCCTACTCGTATATTTATACCCTGGATGATGTGTTTAGGTATTTGACATTTCAAGTTTTTTTTTAAATCTCTTTTAAAGTTTTTAAAGTATTGTTATCTCATATACGTAAGAGTAATGTTTGTAAAGTTGAGCTATTGTCTTTCACAATAGTGTAGCTTACATGATCTCTGCTTTGTCAGTTGCGCAGACATTTAATAAAATAATGTATTGATTTTCATTAGTTGTATGCAACATTAAGAAACTGGTATTAAAAAGAGAGTAAAGTATTCAGAGATTTAGATGTCAGTGTAACACAGAAGATCCAAGGCTAACGAGTTGAAATTAAAAAAAAATTGTTTGAATATTTTCGTGAGACAGTATGAATCAATACAGACTAATGTTAAATACTTAACGGCAATTCGATAAGAATACGATTATACGTTCCAGACACTTTTCTTAGCTTTCCCTGTGCAGTCATCACGGATCCCCAGGGATCCATAGACCCTAGTTTGGGAAACCCTGATCTAATAAACTTTATTTAATTATACCATCTACAATACTTCTAGCTAATATATTCAGTAAAATGGCTGAAAAATCCTCTGCATCCAAGGATTACCCGGATAAAAATGATACCAATACTGAATCAGCAGATTTGCCCTTGATAGATCCCAGAAAAGAGGGAACCCCTACCGACTTCACAATAAATGTTGAAGACAAATCATTCAATGTTCATCGGCATATAGTCATTGCAAAGTCAGACTACTTTAAAGCGATGCTGATTCACAATACCAAAGAAAATCAACAGGGATATGTTGATATGAAAGACGTAAACCCAGATGTTGTACGTGAATGCATTGAGTTAATGTACACTAGAAATGCGGATGAGGTTTCGGTTGACATCGAAAATGTTGGAGACATGCTACAAGCAGCTGGAATTATACAGCTGAATGAGATAAGAGATTTATGTTCCAAGTGTTTGGAAGAAAACTTGCAAACCAAAAATTGTGTTATTGAGATTCTCAACCTGGTCACGAAATTCAACTTCACTGGACTTCAGGACAGTGCCCAAGAAGTCTTTGTTGAAACTTATAAATTAGACAGTGTAGCAGAAATGCTTGAACTTTCAAAGCCCGATTTTATTGAGTATCTTCAGAAGCATCACTTAGCTGATGTTCTCATTACATGGGATTGTATTAAGCACTGGATGGAGTGTGATCCCGATAACCGATCAGATATCTTATTTGAGTTGTTGAGCTTGCTTAATTGGGATGAGTTTCCTCCCTATACCTTCCTGGAAAGACTGTGGAATAATTCTATATTCAAGCAATCTCAGCAGTGCTTGGATTTAGTTCATGAAAGTGTTTTTATGGATTTTCTAGGTTTTGAAAAAAACTTGTCGATTGAAAGCTTTTTTCTGCTCAAAGAAATGTCTGAAAAATTCAAATTCATTGCAAAGCAAATCAAAAAAATGATTGCAGCATTTGTCAAAACACATATAGTCAAACTCTTGACAAAATCAGAGTTCAAAAAGTTTACAGAAGTTGAAATGATGGCTTTTCTTTCTGATCCATCTATAGATGACCTAATCGGAGAAAAATGGAAATGGTTGGCAGTCGAAACATGGGTGAACAATGAAAAAGATAGAAAAGTGGTTTTGCCTCGACTGCTTGGAAACATTAGATTTCAAACCTTGCCAAAAAGTTTTATAAAAAAAGTACTTGAGCATCCTTTAACAAGGGATTCTTTAGAGAACAATCATACTATTACTGATGCACTTATGATGGATTCACCGAGCTTCAGTTTAAAAACACACTACCTAGCTGTCTTATATTCCAACGGGAAAATTCGTGCTCTGAACATGTCTACAAGGGCATGGGAAGTGGGTCCTACAATCCATCTTGAGTCTTCTTCTCAAATGTTTTCGTTTAATGACAGATTGTGTGTTTTAACTGGAAATAGACTATTTTACATGACCCAAACTCAAAAATGGATAGAAAAGGCTTCAATGGTAAACAAAATTGGTGATTCTGCTAAAGTTGTCACCACTAATGACCATATTTATGTGATTGAGACCTCAAGGATGTCATGTTACGATTCTTCGACGGACAGTTGGAATGAGAACCTTTCTGGTGTTGGGTTAATAGAATTTGGTGCTGCAGCGGCAAATGGTTCAATCTATGTTTCTGGAGGTCGCAAAATGCGAATTTACGATCTTAAAAACAAAATCTGGTCAGAAACTAGTGATGTGTCGTATGCTTTTATATTTGCAGCATGTTTGGTTGGTTGTCTGTATTTTTCATCTAGAAGTAGAATATATGATAATTATAACAATTTCAATATTATTTTACAGAAGTTTAGCTTTGAGCAATCAAATTGGAGTTGTATTACTTCTCCCTTACCCCGAAGTAATACCGGTAGTAATTCTCATGCACAGTCACTACTCAATATTAATAATTCAATGGTTCTTATCAGCTCTGATGGGTCCATATATATATACAACGAATATTGTTCAACTTGGAATAAAATGTATGTCAACGTTCCTATATTGTACTGTGACACTAATGACTCATCACTTCAAGCAAATATTGCTTCTATTTGTACATATTTTACTTATTGAGAGAATGAATGATTTCTGCTTGCCCCGTCGGACTAGTGATAGTGAACAGTGATTGACAAACTTCTTCGATACTGTACCCCTTTCAAAGCTTTTCAAGGTTGTAACCCTTTGTTTTACAAAAATAAAATAGTTTTGCCTAGTTCTCTACAAAGTTAATTAGGGAAGGGATTTGCTTGTGGTTCCCAGAGGACTTATACAGTGGTCCCTATAGAACCTATGTGGCCCATTTAGACAAATCTGATTTCAACTTCCCTTTTTAACCCTGTTCACTTGAACCCAGTTGGTTACCAGATTTGGTCACCTTACCCTGTCTTTCACAGAAAAAATAAACTATTTGATAATGAAGTTTACACCAAATTTTTGTTTTATACTTTCATTTGCCTATAAACCTATAAAATGACTCAAGGGCCAAAAGCACATTTTTGGAAGAAAAATCTCAACGTAGAATTGTGAATGTAGATGCCTAAAATCGATTGCGTTGTGTTCATATAACATCAATTTGAAAATGCAACGGTGTTAATTTTTCCGTTTTTAGCTAACGAACGGACAGTCTCATCTTTAGTCAGAGCATAATGTCTTAAGCATGAAACAGAGAAAGTTCCAATACTGTTACAATCTTGATATTTTTTCAACGACCACATTTATTAATGATATAATAGAGTGAAAGAGATTGCCTATTTGTGTAGTGAAGCAGCAGTCCCCAACTTTTATTTAATTTTTCCCCTCCCCTTTGTAATCTGCACCCCCGCTTTTGTGCAGTTTGAATTATTCACAATGTGTACATGAATAAATATTATAGTAATAATAAAGAACTTATGATAGTAATACTACAGAAAAATCCCTCCCCATTAATGACGACAAAATTTCTCTGTAGACGATATTATTCCCCAGTTGGGAAACATGGTAGTAAAGAATAATGATTTTTTTGCAGGTCAAATTTCCTCTCGACTGTGACCCCTGGTCCACATCTATTTATAAAATTAAAACTGATAGAATTTGTGATTCTAATATTTTATTATTTTCATTTTTTATTTAAAGCATTTTTAGCGTGATTTTACTATTTTATGTGTTATATGAAGTGTAGTTTAGATAAATAGAGTTTAGTTGTGTTCAATAAAAGTTTTACAAAAGTATCTGGTTATAATTTATTATCTTGAAAGTCTGCAATTGTGGAAAGGAAAAATGGAATGCTTGTAAATCATATGAATTAGGGGTGATAACAAGGTCTGTCATATCGTTGAAGTGTCTTCTCTGTTCTGTGTTTCGATTTGAATCCCCCCCCCCCCTTTTTTTAAATCTCGGCTGTGTCCTGTAAAGAACATAACACCCTGTGTGAGGCGGTTTTGCTATTCCAGTTTCATGTTTGTCTTCAAATCTCTCTCAAAAGGAGTTTCCTCTTGTTGTGTCATAGACAAAAGGGTAATATTTGTGAATGATTTTCACAGCTTGTCTTTCACAATAGTGTGGCTTACATAATCACTGTGTTTTGTTAGATACACAGACATTTAATAAAATAAAGTATTGATTTCATTATTTGTTTCCACTAATGAGACACCAGGTTTAAAAGAGAGTAAAGTATTCAGAAATTGCATAAATTTCACGGCGAAAGAGTTGAACACCGAAATAGATGATATTTAAGCTGGTTTCTGCCTGGGTAAATGTATTGCTCCAGTTGATATTAAATCTCATTTATGGGAGGGAAGGGCCTATTAACTTAGTTGGAAAGTATTATATCGAATCATAAAAGAACAACTTTGCAAGTGTCCTCCACAACAAAGAGTCATAAAAAGTGTGTGATCCCACTCATTACATTTTAAAAGTTTTTTAGGAATTTGCTCGCTGCCCTATTTTTTGACCGTTGTCTTATCACTGGTGTTCCCATTCCGATTGTATTAGTGCTTTAGTTAAGTAAAGACAGAGTGATCAGATAATATTACTTATAAGTATGACAACACTTTTTGCTTGTCTTTAATGTGAAGTTTTCATACCTTAATTCGAAACAAATTCCTACGTAAGCAGCCAATTGTAATCTTTTTTTGGAGGGGAGGTATGTTTTGGTATTTCCTACTGTTATAATCATATCTTGGATGATGTGTTTAGTTATTCATCATTTCAAGTTTCTTTTTAAATTTCTTTAAAGTTTTCTTTCTATTGTTTACTCATAGATGTAATAGTAATATTTGTAAAGTTGAGCTTTTGTCTTTTACAATAGTGTAGCTTACATGATCTCTGTGCTTTGTGTGCTGTGCAGACATTCGTTAAACTAATGTATTGATTTTCATTAGTTGTGTGCTGCAATAGGACACTAAATTTTAAAAAAAGAGTGAAAAATATTTAGAGATTTAGATGTCAGCGTAACACGAGAGTTTCAAGGCGAAAGAATTGAAATTTAAAAAAAAAATTTAGTTGAATATTTTCTACCGAAATAGGTGATATTTAGGCTGGTTTCTGCCTGTTTGATTTTTTTGCTCTGATTGATATTAAATTTTATATATGAGAGGGGGAGAGGGTTATAAACTTTGGTGGGATAATATTCTATTGATTCATAATAGAACCATTCAGTCACTAGTGTCCGCCCTAAGAGTCATAAAAAGTATGTGATCACACTCATTACATTTTAAAAGTCACTTAGGATTTTGCTCGCTGCCCTGTTTTTCTGATCTTTCTCTCATCACTGGTGTTTCCATTCCGATTGTATCAGTGCTTTTGTTGAGTAATGACAGAGTAATCAGGTGATATTACTTGGATTGATCATTGACAACACGTATTAGTTTTTCCCAGAGCAAGTATTTTTTTGGAGGGATGGTATGTTTTTATTTTGGTATTGCTTACTCTTATGTTATACCTGGGATGAGGTGTTTATATCTTCCAATTCCATGTTTGTTTTTGAATCCTTTTTTGAAGGATTTTCTTTTATTGAGTCATAGATATAAGAATAATATTTTTAAAATTGAGTTATTGTCTTTCACAATAGTGTAGCTTACACAATCCCTGCTCTTTGTGAGCTGCGCAGACATTTAATAAAAGCAATGTATTGATTTTCATTAGTTGTGTGCTACAATAAGACATTAGTATTAAAGAGAGAGCAAAGTATTTAGAGATTTAGATGTCAGTGTAAAGCAGGGTTTCAAGGCGAAAGAGTTGAAATTTCAAAAAAAATTGTTTGAATATTTTACATTGAAAGTCATGAAAGTTTGAATCAATACCTACTAACGTTAAATACTTGTGGGCTACTATCAGTCTGATAAGAATACGATCTATTTGTATATGTTTCAGACTCTTTTCCGATTTTTGGAAACCCCCTATGCAGTCTTCGCAGATTCCCAGGGGTCCGCAGACCGCAGTTTAGAAACCCAGGTCTAATAAACTTCATTTTATTAGATCATCAACATTACTCTTAGTTTATATATTCAGTAAAATGTCTGAAAAACCCTCTACATCCCAGGATGACTTGTGTCAAAATGATACGGATACTGAATCAGCAGATATGCTTTCGATAGATCCCAGAAAAGATGGAATCCCTACCGACTTTACAATAAATGTGGAAGACAAATCATTCAATGTTCATCGCGATATAATCATTGCAAACTCAGAATATTTCAAAGCAATGCTTGCTCACAATTCTAAAGAAAATCAGGAAGGATTTGTTGATTTGAAAGACGTAAACCCAGATGTTGTGCGTGAATGCATTGAGTACATGTACACTGGAAATGTGGATGAGGTTTTACTTGACATCGAAAATATTGGAGACACACTACAAGCAGCTGGAATCATGCAACTGAATATGATAAGCGGTTTATGTTTTTTGTTTTTAAAAGAAAACTTGAAAACAAAAAATTGTGTTATTGAGGTTTTCAACTTGGTCACGAAATTGAACTTCACTGTTCTTCAAGACTATGTTCAAGAAGTGTTTGTTGAAACTTATAAATTAGACAGTGTAGCAGAAATGCTTGAACTTTCAAAGTCTGATTTCATTGAGTATCTTCGTAAGAATGGCTTACGTGATCGTGTCATTGCTTGGGATTGTATTAAGCATTGGATTGAGTATGATCCAGATAACCGATCAGAGCTCCTTTTTGAGTTGTTGAGCTTGCTTAATTGGGATGAGTTCCCTCCCTATACTATTTTGAGAGGACTTTGGAATAGTTCCATATTCAAGCAATCTCAGCAGTGCTTGGATTTGGTCCATGAAAAAGTATTCATGGATGTTCACGGTTTTAAAAAAAACTTGTCCATTGAAAGCTTTTTCCTGCTCAAAGAAATGTCTGGAAAATTTAAATTCATACCAAAGGAAATTAAGGAAATAATTCCTACATTTCTCAAAACACATATAGTCAAACTCTTGACAAAGTCAGATTTCAAAAAGGTAACAGAAGCTGACATGATGGCTTTGCTTTCTGATCCATCTATAGATGATTTGACCGGAGAAAAGTGGAAATGGTTGGCAGTCAGAACATGGATGAAGCATTCTAGCAACCGCAGAGTATTTCTGCTAAACCTCATAAAGCACATCAAATTCCAGAATTTACCAAAAAGTTTTCTGAATAACATTTTTAAACACAATTTAATAGAGAAATCATTGGAGTGCCACCAAATCATATCTGATATGATTACAACAGATAAATCAAGTGTGAAAACTCATCATTTAACTGTTTTATACAATAATGGAGAAATTCGAGACTTTAACATGTCTACTAAAGAATGGAGTTTAGTTCCGGGAGTTTCACTTGATCCTTATGGACAGGCTTTTACATTCAATAATAGGTTGTGCATTTTGACTGGACGAAGGTTGCTCTATATGACAAAAAATCAGAAATGGATAGAAAAGGCCAGTCTGGCGAAAGGTTTCAATATCACCGGTCATGAAAAGATAGTGGCGACCAGAGACTGCGTTTATGTCATAAAAAAGTTGAAGATGTCATGCTATGACTCTATTTCTGATAGTTGGGATGAGAGCTTGCCCGGACCGGGTGTTGGTTTATTGGTCTTCTTCACAGCAACAGCATACACAGATAGTTATATATATATATCTGAAAGCAATCAAATGAAATTTTTTGACATTTCAAACAAAACTTGGTCAGGTGTAATTGTTGTTGCAAATTCATTCAGTTTATCAACAAGTCTGTGTGGTTGTCTGTATTTCACAGACTATAATAGTAAAATTGTAAAAAAGTACTCTGTAAGATCAGAAAATTGGACTTCATTGCCAAGTGCGCCCGATAAAATTAATTCAGTATTTACTATTAAGGATACTTCAATTGCCATTCGCTGTGGTAAAATCATATATATCTATGACGAATTGTGCGACGGGTGGAACTCCTCGCGCCTAACTATTCCTACTGTGTACAAAAATACTATAAGTGACTCTGATACAGCAGATATTGTTTCAATTTGCACATATGCTACTAAACAATCACTTAATTAAGCTTTATTAGTATTTTGTCCTTTTCGATTCTCACCCTGCTCTTGTACAGTTTAAGTTGTTTATAATTTGTACTTCAATGAGTATTTCAGTAATATTGAAGAACTAGATAATATCAGTAATACTACAGTAAATACAAAGTGAATTTCCACCACAAGAACAACAAAATTCCTCTGCAGTTTGGAATCATGTTAGTAAAAATAAACTTACTTTCTTGCTTGAGAAATTGACCCCCAAAACAGGTCAAATTGACCCACGGCTGAGAACCACATTTTTTCCTCAATGGGCTTAGGGAGGAATTTAACATTCATTTCTTTAAAAAGAATGACAATGATATGGCTTATAATTATGACGAACCACAGCCTTTAATCCGGTTACCAGTTTGGAAATAGTAAGCCAGTTATTTGTTTTAGTTGCATAGACTTGATAGTAGAGGAAGCCGTAATTGACCAGCAGTTATGTGAATTACCCTATGGCAATGAGGAGTCTAGCAATCCTCTTGCACATAATGATCCCCCATGGGCTTCGAATCTGCCAACCCGTGAGTATTCAGAGGTGTCATGAGAAGAGTTATTTTAAAATCAGCTAAAAATGTGTTAACAGTCGATTACAATATTCTACTATCTTCATTGTTTATTTAAAGCATTTTTAATCTTATTTTCTTTTTTTTTTGTATGAAGTGTAGTTTTACAATATTTAGGGTTTGGTTGATTTAATAAAGTTGTACAAAAAATATGTTATTTGTCTGCATACCATATGAGTTAGGGGCTGAGAACAAAGTCTGTCATATAATTAAAATGTCTTCTCAACGTTTCTTTGCCCAGGATAAATACGGAACCTCTGTCAATATCCTACTCCTGTGCTCTAATGCAGTGTTGGTTACGAGCCCCTTAACCCCAAGTCATGGGTCATCTGAAGTGGAGTCAAGTCATTTAGTTAAGATTGCACATCTGATTGACTAATCATTCCCATACTTGTTATGGTCTGGTAACTGAACATGATTTAATTAAGCCACTTTATTGGTTTCATTCCTTCTTGGACATATGAAATCCTGATTTATACCGAGCAGTTAACTTGACAGACATTCTACGGGAGTAGTGACGTATGTTCAATATTTTCTGAGTATCCTATTTTGGATGGAGTATTTTACCACGATCGATATAAAATTTTCATATATGGGAAGTGGACGGTATGGCTTGTTAAACCAAACGAATTCGCAGGCTCATAAACTTTGTAGAGAACAACTTTGCGTTGTTTGTATTCTATCGAATCATAATAGAACAGTGGTTCTCAAACATTTTAAGCGGTGCCCTCATTTCAGAATTTGTGAAGTCTCGCATTCCATCTCAAAAATAACCAGCCTAACAAAAAGGTACAAATAACAGATAATAAGGTGAAAGTACCGGTATGTTTTATTCAAAAACACGTTGAAAATATGTGGATGGAGCGTGAATATCCAAAAAACGAGAGTTTCAAGCCGAACAAGTTGAAATTTTCACCAAAATAGGTGATATTCAGGCTGGTTTCTGTCTGGTTGAGCTTTGCTCCTGTTGATATTGAATTTTCATAAATGGGGAAGGGAAGGGCCTTATAAACTTTGTTTGAAAGTATTCTATCGAATCATAATAGAACAACTCGGTTACAATAGTCTGCCCTAACAAAGAGTCATATAAAGTATGTGATCACACTCATTACATTTTAAAGGTCACTTACGATTTTTCTCGTTGCCCTGATATTTTGACCCATCTCATCACTGTTGTTCCCCTTTCGATGGTATTAGTGCTTTTCTAATTAAAGGCAGAGTAATCAGATAATATTACTTGAATTGACAACATTTTTTGTTTGTCTGTATTACGAGATCTCCACGTAGGCAGCCGATTGTATTCACTTAGCCAACACAGACAGGCCCCGAGCTTGTAATAAAACCTAAATAAAGAAAATAGGAATAAAATTATGGCCTAACCATAACCTGGTACACACACTACAGTAGTACCCAAATTTGTTGCGAGCTGGGAACCCTTGGTCCACATCCATTTATTAAATAAAACTGATAGTATTTGTGAATTCTGATATTTTCCTATTTTCATCATTTATTCAATGTATTTTATCGTGGTTTATTATTTTTTGTTTATATGGAGTATAGTTTAGTTAAATAGAGATTAGTTGTGTTCAATAAAGTTGTACAAAAAATATCTGGGTATTATTTATTACTTAAAAAGTCAGCAATTTTGGAAAGGTTAAGTGAAATATCTGTTGAGCGTATGTATTAGGGGTGCGAACAAATTATGTCATATCATTAAAGTGTCTTATCAGCGTTTCTTTTCCGAAATAAATATGAAACCCCCATCACTATTCTAGTCCAGTACTCTACTGCTGTGTTAGAAACAAGCTCCTAAACCCCCAGTCATGGGTCATCTGAAGTGGAGTCAAGTCATTTAGTTGAGATTGCACATCTATTTGACTAACTATTTTCATACTTATGGTCTTATGGTATGGTAACTGAACAAGGTTTAATTAAGCCACCTTATTGGCTTTCATTTTTTCTTGATTGATCCTACCGAGCAGTTAACTTGACATTCTACGGAAGTATTGCCGTATGTTCAACATTCACTGAGTTTCCAATCTTGGATTGAGTGTTTTACCACGATCGATATGAAATTTCCATATATGGGAAGTGGATGGTATGGCTTGTTATTTTAGTTTCCAATCAAGAAAACAAGGGAAATTCGAGTGCTATCTGATCTTAGTATCTTGGTTTTCATAGCAGAGTAACACCAACAATTCGAAGGCTTATAAACTTGTTGAGAAGTATTCTATCGAATCATGATAGAACAGTGGTTCCTAAACTTTTTAAGCAGTGCCCTCTTTTTAGAATTTGTCAAGTCTTGCGCCCTACTTAAAAATTAACCAGCTAACAATAAGCTACAAATAACAGATAGAAAGGTGAAAATGTTTTTCATTCAAAAACACGTTGAAAATTTGTGGATGGAACGTAAATATCCAAAATAAGGAAATGTCAATATACAAAATAATGTGGGCAAGATCAAATCTAACAAATAGTTTTATATTCAATTAGCTTATGGCCCCTTAAAAAATTATCTATGTCCCCTTTGTGGGGTGCTCCCCACCATTGAAGAACCACTGCTCTATTCATAACACCATGTGTGTTTTAGTTATTCGAATTTTATGTTTGTTTTAAAATCCTTTTCGAATGGAGCTTCTTCGTCCGTTGTCTCATCACTGTTGTTTCCATTGTATTAGTGCTTTTGTTAAGTAAAGACAGAATAATCAGATAATTTGGCTTTAATTGACAACACTTTTTGGTCGTCTTTATTGTGACATTTTCGTACCTTAATTGGAAACAAATTTCCTCGAGCAGTTATTTTTTTGCAGGGATGGTATGTTTTTGTTTCGGTATTGCCTACTCGTATATTTATACCCTGGATGATGTGTTTAGGTATTTGACATTTCAAGTTTATTTTTAAATCTCTTTTAAAGTTTTTAAAGTATTGTTATCTCATATACGTAAGAGTAATATTTGTAAAGTTGAGCTATTGTCTTTCACAATAGTGTAGCTTACATGATCTCTGCTTTGTCAGTTGCGCAGACATTTAATAAAATAATGTATTGATTTTCATTAGTTGTATGCAACATTAAGAAACTGGTATTAAAAAGAGAGTAAAGTATTCAGAGATTTAGATGTCAGTGTAACACAGAAGTTCCAAGGCTAACGAGTTGAAATTAAAAAAAAATTGTTTGAATATTTTCGTGAGACAGTATGAATCAATACAGACTAATGTTAAATACTTAACGGCAATTCGATAAGAATACGATTATACGTATACGTTCCAGACACTTTTCTTAGCTTTGCGAACCCCCTGTGCAGTCATCACGGATCCCCAGGGATCCATAGACCCTAGTTTGGGAAACCCTGAGGGCCTGATCTAATAAACTTTATTTAATTATACCATCTACAATACTTCTAGCTAATATATTCAGTAAAATGGCTGAAAAATCCTCTGCATCCAAGGATTACTCGGATAAAAATGATACCAATACTGAATCAGCAGATTTGCCCTTGATAGATCCCAGAAAAGAGGGAACCCCTACCGACTTCACAATAAATGTTGAAGACAAATCATTCAATGTTCATCGGGATATAGTCATTGCAAAGTCAGACTACTTTAAAGCGATGCTGATTCACAATACCAAAGAAAATCAACAGGGATATGTTGATATGAAAGACGTAAACCCAGATGTTGTACGTGAATGCATTGAGTTAATGTACACTAGAAATGCGGATGAGGTTTCGGTTGACATCGAAAATGTTGGAGACATGCTACAAGCAGCTGGAATTATACAGCTGAATGAGATAAGAGATTTATGTTCCAAGTGTTTGGAAGAAAACTTGCAAACCAAAAATTGTGTTATTGAGATTCTCAACCTGGTCACGAAATTCAACTTCACTGGACTTCAGGACAGTGCCCAAGAAGTCTTTGTTGAAACTTATAAATTAGACAGTGTAGCAGAAATGCTTGAACTTTCAAAGCCCGATTTTATTGAGTATCTTCAGAAGCATCACTTAGCTGATGTTCTCATTACATGGGATTGTATTAAGCACTGGATGGAGTGTGATCCCGATAACCGATCAGATATCTTATTTGAGTTGTTGAGCTTGCTTAATTGGGATGAGTTTCCTCCCTATACCTTCCTGGAAAGACTGTGGAATAATTCTATATTCAAGCAATCTCAGCAGTGCTTGGATTTAGTTCATGAAAGTGTTTTTATGGATTTTCTAGGTTTTGAAAAAAACTTGTCGATTGAAAGCTTTTTTCTGCTCAAAGAAATGTCTGAAAAATTCAAATTCATTGCAAAGCTAATCAAAAAAATGATTGCAGCATTTGTCAAAACACATATAGTCAAACTATTGACTAAATCAGAATTCAAAAAGTTTGAAGAAACTGAACTGGTGGCTTTGATTTCTGATCCAACTATAGATGATTTGACCGGAGAAAAGTGGAAATGGTTGGCAGTCAGAACATGGGTGAACAATGAAACAGATAGGAAAGCGGTTTTGCCCGGACTTCTCAAGCTTATTAGGTTTCAAACCTTGCCAAAAAGTTTTATGAAAAACGTAATTGAGCATCCTTTAATACGAGAATCTTTAGAAAACATCCACACTATCACTGATGCACTTATGATGGATTCGCCGAGCTTCAGTTCAGAAACCCATTACCTAGCTGTCTTATATTCCAACGGGAAAATTCGTGCTCTGAACATGTCTACAAGGGCATGGCAAATGGTTCCTGAAATCTCTATTGAATCTCCTTCTATTCTGTTTTCGTTTAATGACAAATTGTGCGTTTTGACTAGAAATAGACTATTTCACATGACTCAAACTCAAAAATGGATGGAGAAGGCTTCAATGGTAAACAAAATTGGTAATTCTGCTAAAGTTGTCACCACTAATGACCATATTTATGTGATTGAGAACTTTAGAATGTCATGTTATGATTCATTGACAGATAGTTGGAATGAGAACCTGCCTGGTGTTGGGTTAACAGACTTTGGTGCTGCAGTGGCAAATGGTTCAATTTATGTTTCTGGAGGTTGCAAAATGCGGAATTACGATCTTGAGAACAAGATCTGGTCAGAAGCTAGTGATGTGTCAGATGCTTTCAGATTTGCAGCATGTTTGCGAGATTGTCTGTATTTCTCATCTAGAAGTGTTATAATATCTAATAGGTATTACAATATTATTTTACAGAAGTTCAACTTTAAGGAATCAAATTTGAGTTCTATTGCTTCTCCCTTACCAAATGGTAGTAATTCTTATGCGCAGTCACTACTCAATATTGATAATTCAATGGTTCTTATCGGCTCTGACAGATCCATACACTCCTACAACGAATATTTTTCAACTTGGAACAAAATGGATGCCAACATTCCAATATTGTACTGTGACACTAATAACTCATCACTTCAAGCAAATATTGCTTCAATTTGTACATTTATTACTTATTGAGAGAATGAATGTTCTCTGCCTGCCCCTATGTTTGAACTACCATAGTTAAACAGTGAACAGTGATTGTTAAATTCTACGATCCCTGCCCCCTTTTAAAGCCTCTCAAAAATTTTGGTTCAAAAGAAAAAGCCTAGTTTTGTCTAGTTTTCATCAGTTGATCAGGGAAGGCCTTTGCTCGGGGTCCCCAGCGAACTTCTACAGTGGCCTCGAGAGAACCTATCTGGCCCATTTGGAAAAAACTGATTCTAACTAAAATATGATAGTAATACTACAGCAGAATCTCTCCCCAATAACAACAAAATTTCTCCATTGAAAAGAATGCTTCCTCGTTTGGAAAATCGATATAATTGCTTTCTTGCAGGTTACAGCAGGTCAAATTTCCCCCCGACTAGGACTTTCTGGTCCGCATCCATTTATTAAATAGAACTGATAGTGTTTGCGTATTCTAATACTGCATTATTGTCATCGGAGCATTTTTAGTGTGATTTTATTATTTTTTGTTTATATGGAGTGTAGCTGTGCTCAATAAAAGTTGTACGATAATTATCTAGTTATTATTCATTTTCCAGACAGTCAACAATTATTGTAAGGACAAATGAAATGTCTGTATATCATATGGATTGGGGGGTGAGAACAAAGTCTGTCATATCAATAAAATGTCTTCTATGTGTGTTAGTTACGACCCCCTATGCACCCAGTCATGGGTCATCCGAAGTGGAGTCAAGTCATTTAGTTAAGATTGCACATCTACTTGACTAATCATTTTCATACTAGATAAGGTCCGGTCATTGAACAAGATTTAATTAAGCCTCCTAACTGGCTTTCATTCTCTCTTGGCTAAATATAAAATTCTAATCTATACCGAGCAGTCAACTTGACAGACATTGTACGGAAATAGTGTCATATGTTCAATATTTACTGAGTTTCCTATTTTGAATTGAGTGTTTTACCACGTTTGATATTGAATTTTGATATATCGGGAGTGGGTGGTATGACTTGTTATTTTAGTTTTTAATCAAGAAAGCAAAAGAAATTAGAGTGCTATTTGATCTTGGTATTTTGGTTTTAATAGCAGAGTAATACCAAACCAATTCGCAGCCTTATAAACTTTTTTGAGAGGTATTCTATCGAATCATAATAGAACAGTGGTTCTCAAACTTTTCGAGTGTCAATTTTTCAAGTCGCGTGCCCTAACTCAAAAATAACAGATAGTAAAGAGGGAGTATGTTTTATTCAAAAACATGTTGAAAATTCATGGATGGACGTAAATATCCAAAAAAAGGGAAATGTCAATATACAAATTAATGGCAGGCAAGATCAAATCTAACAAATAGTTTTATTTTTAATTAGCTTCACGCCCTCTCAAAAATTGTCTATGTCCCCCTTGTGGGGCCCCCACCGATTGAGAAACACTGCTCTATTCGTAACAACCTGTGTGGGGCGGTTTAGCTTTCCAATTTCATGTTTGTTTTCAAATCCTTTTCAGAGGAGCTCCTTCTGTTTTGTCATAATCATAAGGGTGATATTTGTAAAGGTCTTTCACAATAGTGTAGCTTACAAGATCGATGTGTGTCCGCCCCTAACAAAAAGTCATAAAAATATGTGATCACCCTCATACATTTTAAAAGTCCACTTGGGGATTTGCTCGCGCCACTGTCTTTTGCATCCTTGTCGAAGTGCTCCGTGGAAAAAAAAATCAAAAAATAGTCTAAAATTGGTCGCGCATGGCGATCTTATGGACGTGAAGTTGTCGCCCAACTGGAGCTGTTCGATTATCGCTCCTCGTCGGGCCTAAAGTGGACTAATTTGGGGTGGGGTAGTGCTATTCCGTCGCTATTTTACTCCATCTTTGCCTGGTTTTACTTGAAGTGCTGAAAAAAATTTCTTATTTCGCTAAACTCTATTCAATAGAATAAATACCATAAACTGCAGCACAGTACTTCTATCTCCATTAGAGGCTTAAAATTATAGGGCCAAACACATTTATGGGAAAGAAAACGGACATTAGAATGTAAAATGAATGAATTGATTTATATACACAGCATTTAGATTAATAAACAATAAAACATTCATAATGAATGCATTATGCAAAATATTCAATCATTTTTTAGGTATGTTTAACACAATTCTGTTAGTTCCCGAGGCTCATCTGGCAACTCGCCACGAGATTGGGAACCGCTACTTTAAACCGCTTTTTTTCATCAATTTTACCCTTTCAATTTTTGGTGTTCCGCGAGGCGAGATAAAAAGTGCAAGTGTTCCGTGGACGAAAAAGTTTGGGAAACGCTGTATTAGTGTTTATGTTAAGTAAAGACAGAGTAATCAGATAATATTACTTGGATTGACATCGTTTTTTGTTTGTCTTAATTATGACATTTTTTTTACCTTAATTCGAAAAAAATCTCTATGTAGGCAGCCGATTGAAAAGTATGTAGACATTAGGATGTCAGCGTACTGCAATAGTTTCAAGTCGAAAGGGTTAAAATACAAAAAAATTTTGGTGAAATATTTTACATCAAAATAGGTGATATTTAGGTTGGTTTCTGCCTGATTGAGTGCTTTGCTCCGGTTGATATTAAATTTTTATATATGGGAGGGGAAGGACCTTATAAACTTTGTTGTAAAGTATTCTATCGAACCGTAATAGAACAACTCAGCCCAAGTGTCGGCCGTAACAAAGAGTCATAGGATGTATGTGATCACACTCATTACATTTTGAAGGTCACTCAGGATTTTTCTCGCTGCCCTGATATTTTTTCTCATCACTGTTGTTCCCGTTTCCATTGTATTAGTGCTTTTGTTGAGTCAAGACAGAGTAATCAGATCATATTATATAGATTAAACGCACTTTTTGTTTAAGACTTTTGTACCTTAATTCGATACAAATCTCTACGTAGGCAGCCGATTGTATTATTTTTTTGGAGGGATGGTATCTTTTCAGTTTGATATTTCCCACTCCTATATTTATATATTGGTTAAGGTGTTTAGTTGTTCAACATTTCAAGTTTCTTTTCAGATGTTTTCTTTCTATTGTTTTCTCATATATGTAAGGGTGATATTCGTAAAAATCAGCTATTGTCTTTCACAATAGCGTAGCTTACATGATCACCTCTGTGAGCTGCGCAGACATTTCATAAAACAATGTATTGATTTCCATTAGTTGTGTGCTACAATAAAGAAAATGGATTTAAAAAATGGTATGAAGTTGGGATTTAGATGTCATGGTAACACGAGAGTTCTGAGGCGAAAGTAAGGCGAGAGTTGAAATTGCAAAAAAAATTGTTTGAATATGTAACATCGAAACTCATGAGACAGTATGAATCAATACTACCAATATAAAATACTGGCAGGCTAATGGCAATCCTATATGAATATGAGCTTATTGTATATGTTTCAGACTCATTTCGTATCAATGCGAATCCAATTGGTGCAGTCATCACGGACAGTTTGGCAAACCCCAATCCAATAAACTCCATATTATTATATCATATAGGCATCTACACTACTTCTAGTTTATATATTCAGTGGAATGGCTGAAAAATCCTCCTCATCCAAGAATGACTCGGGTCAAAATGATACTAATACTGAATCAGCAGATTTGCCCTCAATAGATCCCAGAAATGACGGAACCCCTACTGACTTTACAATAAATGTTGAAGACAAATCATTCAATGTTCATCGTGATATAGTCATTGCAAAGTCGGACTATTTCAAAGCAATGCTGACTTTCGATACTAAAGAAAATCAGCAAGGATTTGTTGATATGAAAGAGGTAAACCCAGATGTCTTGCGTGAATGCATTGAGTTCATGTACACTGGAAATGTGGATGAGGTTTTAGTTGACATCGAAAATGTTGGAGACGTGCTACAAGCAGCTGAAATTATACAGCTGAATGAGATAAAGGATTTATGTCTCAAGTGTTTGGAAGAAAACTTGCAAACCAAAAATTGTGTTATTGAGGTTTTCGATTTGGTCTCGAAATTCAACTTAGCTGATCTTCAAGATAATGCCCAAGAAGTGTTTGTTGAAACTTATAAATTAGACAGTGTAGCAGAAATGCTTGAACTCTCAAAGCCTGATTTTATTGAGTATCTTCGTAGGCATCAGTTAGCTGATGTTCTCATTGCTTGGGATTGTATTAAGCACTGGATTGAGTATGGTCACGATAACCGATCAGAGCTTCTTTTTGAGTTGTTGAGCTTGCTCAATTGGGATGAGTTTCCTCCCTATACCTTTCTGAGAAGACTTTGGAAGAATTCTATATTCAAGCAATCTCAGCAATGCTTGGATTTAGTCTATGAAAAAAGTCTTCATGTATGTTCAAGGTTTTGAAAAAAACTTGTCGGTTGAAAGTTTTTTTCTGCTTAAAGAAATGTCTGGAAAATTTAAATTCATTCCAAAGGAAATTAAGGAAATGCTTCCTACATTTTTCAAAACACATATAGTCAAACTCTTGGCAAAATCAGAGTTTAAGAAGTTAACAGAAGCTGACATGATGGTTTTTTTTTCTGATCCAACTATAGATGATATGACCGGGGAAAAGTGGAAATGGTTGGCAGTCGAAAAATGGGTGAACAATGAAAAAGAACGGAAACCGATTTTGCCTCGACTTCTCAAGCTCATTAGGTTCGAAACCTTGCCAAAGAGTTTTACGAAAAAAGTAATTGAGCATCCTTTAATAAGAAATTCTTTCGAAAGCTATCAAAACATTACTGATGAGTTATTAGTCGAATCATCAAGATCTAGTTCAAAAACACATTACTTAGCTGTCTTATATTCCAACGGGAAAGTTCGTGCTCTGAACATGTCTACAAGGGCATGGCAAATGGTTCCAGAAATCTCTCTTGAATCTCCTTCTCAAATGTTTTCGTTTAATGACAGATTGTGTGTTTTAACTGGAAATAGACTATTTTACATGACCCAAACTCCAAAATGGATAGAAAAGGCTTCAAGGGTTAACAAAATTGATAATTCTGCTAAAGTAGTCACCACTAATGACCATATTTATGTGATTGAGGCTTCAAGGATGTCGTGCTATGATTCTTTGGCGGACAGTTGGAATGAGAACCTGCCTGGTGTTGGGTTTTCATCCTTCGGTGCTGCAGTGGCAAATGGTTCAATTTATGTTTCTGGAGGTTACCAAATGCGGAATTACAATATTGAGAACGAGATTTGGTCACAAACTAGTAAAGTGTCATATGCTTTTAGATTCGCAGCATATTTGCGTGATTGTCTGTATTTCTCAACTGAAAGTGTTGGTGGTTATTACAACATTGTTCTACAAAAATTCAGCCTCAAGAATTCAATTTGGAGTTCTATGATTTCTCCCAAATTACCAAATGGTAATTATATTCATGCTCAGTCACTACTCAATATTGATAATTCAATGATTCTTATTAGCACTGATGGATCCATTCTCAACGAATATTGTTCAACTTGGAACAAAATGAATACTAACATTCCAATATTGTACTGTGACACTAATGACTCATCCCTTAAAGCAAATATTGCTTCTATTTGTACATATTTTACTTATTGAGAGAATGAATTTTCTCTGCCGGCCTCTTTGATCTAGTTAAACAAGTGGTTTTTAAATCACGCCCTTTTTTTGGAATACGCTACGAATACCAGATAGTAAGGCAAAAATATGTTTTCAAAACATGCTGAAAATCCGGTACATAATAAAGAAATAAATATTCAAAATAAGAAATATTCAAAATAAGGCACGCAAGACATACACATTTATATTCAATTATCTTCATACCCCATTCAAAAATAGTTTACGCCCCCTTTTATGAGGCGTGCCCCACCATTTTAGAACCACTGAGTAAAACAGTGATTGTTAGACTTCTAGGATCCCTGCCACCCATTCAAAACTTCTCGAGACTTGTGGCTCCATGGTTTACAATGAAAAAACTTAGTTTGCCTAGTTTTCTGCAAAGTTAATTAGTGAAGACCTTTGCTTGTGGTCCAAGAGAACTTTCACTGTGGCCCCTAGAAAACCTATCTGGCCCATTTAGGAAAATCAGATTTTAACTTTTCTTATCCAAAACTCAGTTGATTACCATATTTGATTCATCATACTCACCTCTACACTGCTCTTGACAGAAATAAAAATAAAAAACGATTTTGTAACGAAGTTTCCAGCAATTTTTTTTACACTAATTTTTTTTTTATATATTTCCTCTAACCTGTAAACCTATAAAATGACTCAATCCCCCCCCCCTCCAATAACGACAATTTTTCTCTCTGGAATAGAATTCCTTCTCTGGGAAACATGTTAGTAAGAATAATGACTTGTTGCAGGTTAGAGCAGGGCAAATTTGTTCCCGACAGGAGAACCCATAGTCTACATGCATTTATTAAATAAAACTGATAGAATTTGTGTATTCTGATATTTTATTATTTTCATTGTTTATTGAAAGCATTTATGGCGTGATTTTATTATTTTTTGTTTATATAAAATGTAGTTTAGATAAATAGAGTTTAGTTGTGTTCAATAAAAGTTGTACAAAAAATATCTGGTTATTACCTAGAAAGTCGGCAGTTGGGGAAAGGACAAATGCAATGTCTGTATATCATATAGATTAGGGGATGCGAACAAAGTCTGTCATATCATTAAAGTGTCTTCTCAGTGTTTCCTTCCCCAGGGCAAATATGGAACACCTGTTTCTATCCTAGTCCTGTACTCTAATGCAGTGTTATTTAGGGTCATCCGAAATGGAATCAAGTCATTTAGTTAGGATTGCACATCTAATTGACCAAACATTCCCCTACTTGTTTCGGTCTGGTAACTGAACAAGATTTGATTAGGGCACCTTATTAACTTTCATTCTTTCTTGGTTGACCCTACCGAGCAGTTAACCTGACAGACATTCTAGGGTAGTAGTGTCATATGTTCAATATTTACTGAGTTCCTGTTTTGGATTGAATGTTTTACTACAATTGATATTAAATATAAAATATATGGGAAGTGGACCTTATGGCTTGTTATTTTAGTTTCGAATCAAAAAAGCAAGGAAAATTTGAGTGCTATTTGGTTTTCATAGCAGAGTAACACACAAAACCAATTCGCAGCCTCATAAACTTTGTTGAGAAGTATTCTATTGAATCACAATAGAACAGTGGTTCTCAATTTTTTTAAGCGATGCCCTCATTTTAGGATCTGTCAACGTCAAGTCTCGCATTCCATCTGAAAAATAACCAGCTTAACAATAAGCTACAAATAACAGATAATAAGGTGAAAGTACTGGTATGTTTTATTCTAAAACACGTTGAAATTACGTGGATGGAGCGTGAATATCCAAAAAACGAGAGTTTCAAGTCGAAAGAGTTGAAATTTCAAAAAAAAAAATATTAGTTGAATATTTTATACCAAAATAGGTGATATTTAGGCTGGTTTAGGCCTGGTTGAGTACTTTGCACCGGTTGATATTGAATTTTTATATATGGGAAGGGAAGGCCCTTATAAACTATGTTGGAAAGTATTCTATCGAATCATAATAGAACAACTCAGCCGCAGGTGTCCGCCATAACAAAGAGTAATAAAAATGAGTACGTTGTAAAGGTCACTTAGGATTTTGCCCTCTGCCCTGATATTTTCACCTTTGTCTCATCACTGTTGTTTTCAATTCCATTGTATTAATGCTTTTGTTAAGTAAAGGCAAAGTAATCAGATAATATTACTTGAATTGACAACAATTTTTGGTCAGCTTTATTGTGACATTTTCATACTTTAATTCCAAACAAATCTCTACGTAAGCAGCCAATTGTATTATTTTTTTGGAGGGATAGTATCTTTTCGTTTTGGTAATGCCTACTGTTATAATTATACCTTCGATGATGTATTTAGTTATTCCAATTTTCAAGTTTCATTTTAAATCTCTTTTAAAAAAAATTTTCTCTTGTTTTCTCATAGACGTGAGAGTAATATTTGTAAAGTTTTGCTATTGTCTTTCACAATAGTGTAGATTACATGATGTGTGAGCTGTGCACACATTTAATAAAGTAATTTATTGATTTTCAGGTATAGTTAGGCCATAATTTTATTCCGATTTTTACTATTTTAGTTCTATTAAAAGTTCGGGGACTGTCTGTGTTAGCCAAGTGAATATACCCCCTGCCCATAGGCTTCAGTCCCTTCACAGAACTTGATGTAAAATAGACGAACAAACTTAGTTACTGTTAGTCAATGTTTTCATTTTTGTATTGCCTGCGTTTATATTTATACATTGGATAAGGTGTTCATATCTTCAAATTCCATGTTTGTTTTTGTATCCTTCTCGGAAGGAGTTTCTTTTGTTGTGTCATAGACGTGAGAGTAATGTTTGTAAAGGTGAGCTATTGTCTTTCACAATAGTGTAGCTTAGACAATCTCTGTGCTTTGTTAGCCGTGCAGACATTTGATAAAATAATGTATTGATTTTCATTAGTTGTATACGACATTAAGACACTGAATTTTAAAAAGAGTAAAAAGTATTTAGAGATTTAGTGTAACACAGGGTTTCGATGTGGAAAAGTTGAAATTACAAAAAAAAATTTGTATGAAAGTTTTACACTGAAATACGGTAGGAGATATTTAAGCTGGTTTCTGCTTTAGCTATAATTGAATTATTACAGTATAAAAGTATAATAGCTTGAAAATAAAAAAAATAAATTATTGGGTTATATTACTAGTAACTATCAGATGGGCTAGTAAACAATTTGGCATGATAAGTGTACTATCCGGGGGTTAACAGTTACCAGATGTGGCTTTATGGGTTAGCAAATGATATGCATAGTCTTTTGATAATGTATTTATTCATTTTTATTATTTGTGTGGAACAATTGGACATAGGGTTTACGAGAAGAATGAGATTAAAATATTGATATTTTAATATTGTCTAAAACAGGGATGGCGAACCACTGACCCGCGGGTCACAAAGTGACCCACCGCGTTTTATTCTTGACCCGCCAGAGCACGAATAAAATACTAACATATTAGTGATGAAAATTGATAGAACCGAACTTAAATTATTCTAACAATAACTAAACTATTATAATGTACCGTCAGTTGGGCAGTCAGGGCTGCGATCGCTCATAATCAATTTGTTAATTTCCGGGCCGGTATGGTAATTTTCAAAACCCCTAATGTTGGACGCATGCCAATGTCCTCACCACTGTGTACCGTTCGTTATTCAGCTTTTGTTTGACATAATATTGCAATTGATCTGTTTATTCCCCGCAACGTCTTGTCTCTTTCGGAAGTGCATCTGCAGACTGTTTTAGGGGTTATACGAAAACCAGATGTTACTTTGCATTTTATTGGTTTCTCGCTTACAATGGCGTTGAGTAAACAAAATCTTTCAGACTTGACATAAAAATCTAGAGATCTGAAATAACAATGAGGGCAGTGTAAGAGTGCCCTAATGTGGTTGAAAGCTGATCGAGAAATATAACTCTATCAGATTGGAATTCCCTCCAAACTCTTAGACCGTAAACCAATTTGCGGCATCATACTAAACGTTTTTGGTAATTCATATGCATGCTTTCGTACTCTAATTTCATAAAATCGAGTGCCATAAAAAATCCCTGATTGAAGTTCTGCATAGGTGAAGCACAAAACTACATCAACAGAAGCTTATAAGATTTGTTTCAGAAGTTCCTTATAGATACAAAATTGATTAAATATCTGTGACCCACCTCTTCTGTTTCGTGATAAAAATATAATTTTTGACCCATTCATATAAGAAGGTTCGCCATCCCTGGTCTAAAACAAACTGAATATTGAAATGTGCTAGTTACATCAATATATATAGGTCTCTATAATGGGAAATTTTGGAATATGACGTCGGAATGCGTATATTTATAGAGACGATAGTTGGCCTTCTTATGATTTTACTTTCCTATCAAGTTTGTTTTCTTTTTGTATTAAATGGTGAATAAAAACCCTGCAAAGTCATTCCGTGAATCCTGAATGTTATTTTGATTTTAAATAATTATTGAATAAATAGGCAATAATGGCAATTCTATTAGTCAAATAATGATTCCTTGGTCAAATTTGGGAAAAATTTCGCACAATAATTTGTAAATTTGGTTGACAATTTCAATTTTAGAAAACGGTGTTTGCGCGCATTATGCAAAACTTAGAATTAAAACAATACCTAAATACCTGAAATACGACTCCTCAAATTTGTCGTTTCTGTTTGTTAGCAAGAGCCGTGGCCTGTGGGTAATTCTTGTGGAAATCTTGTGAAATGGATATTTTTTTATCAAAATCAGGATATTGTTTTAATCTATGATTGGATACCAGATTAAAGGCCATTACTTTGCACATTTGCCATTTTGTTTAGAAACCCTAGTATGATTGGTAAATCAAATATAATCTGATGGACTTTGTTCTATTATACCATCCACAGGACTTTTAGTTTCAATATACAGTAAAATGGCTGATAAACCCTCCACATCCCGGGATGACTCGTGTCAAAATGATATCGATACTGAATCAGCAGATATGCCTTCGATAGATCCCAGAAAAGATGGAACCCCTACAGACTTTACAATAAATGTTGTAGACAAATCCTTTAACGTTCATTGCGATATAATAACAGCGAAGTCAGAATATTTCAAAGCAATGCTGACTCACGACACTCAAGAAAATCAGCAAGGATTTGTTGATATGAAAGATGTAAACCCAGATGTTGTACGTGAATGCATTGAGTTCATGTACACTGGAAATGTGGATGAGGTTTCAGTTGACATCGATAATGTTGGAAATGTACTACAAGCAGCTGGAATTATACAGCTGAATGAGATAAAAGATATATGTGTCAAGTGTTTGGAAGAAAACTTGCAAACCGAAAATTGTGTTATTGAGGTTTTCGACTTGGCCACGAAATTCAACTTTACTGAACTTCAGGGCAATGCCCAAGAAGTGTTTGTTGAAACTTTTAAATTAGACAGTGTAGCAGAAATGCTTGAACTTTCAAAGCCTGATTTTATTGAGTATCTTCGTAGGCGTCACTTAGCTGATGTTCTCATTGCTTGGGATTGCATTAAGCACTGGATGGAGTATGGTCCTGATAACAGATCAGAGCTTCTTTTTGAGTTGTTGAGCTTGCTTAATTGGGATGAGTTTCCTCCCTATACCTTTCTGAGAAGACTTTGGAATAATTCTGTATTCAAGCAATCTCAGCAGTACTTGGATTTAGTTTATGAAAATGTTATTATGGATTTTCTAGGTTTTGAAAAAAACTTGTCGATTGAAAGCTTTTTCCTGCTTAAAGAATTGTCTGAAATATTCAAATTCATTCCGAAGCAAATCAAAAAAATTCTTCCTACATTTTTGAACACAAACGTAGTCAAACTCTTGGCAAAATCAAAGTTCGAAAAGTTAACAGAAACTGAAATGATGGCTTTGCTTTCTGATCCATCTATAGATGATTTGATCGGAGAAAAGTGGAAATGGATGGCAGTCAAAACATGGGTGAACAATGAGAAAGATCGGAAACCAGTTTTACCTCGACTCCTAGAGCTGATTAGGTTTCGAATCTTGCCGAAAAGTTTTATGAAAGAAGTAATTGAGCATCCTTCAATAAGAGATTCTTTCGAAAGCTATCAAATCATTACCGATGAATTTTTCCTAGAATCACCAAGATCTAGTTCCAAAACACATTACCTAGCTGTCTTGTATTCCAACGGGAAAATTCGTGCTCTGAACATGTCTACAAGGGCATGGGAAATGGTTCCTGAAATCCATCTTGAGTCTCCTTCCATATTGTTTACGTTTAATGACAAATTGTGCGTTTTAACTGGAAATAGACTATTTTACATGACTCAAACTAAAAGATGGATGGAAAAGGCTTCAATGGTTAACAAAATTGGTAATTCTGCTAAAGTTGTCACCACTAATGATCATATTTATGTGATTGAGACCTCAAGAATGTCGTGCTACGATTCTTTGACGGACAGTTGGAATGAGGACCTGCCTGGTGTTGGGTTAACAGACTTTGGTGCGGCAGTGGCGAATAGTTCAATTTATGTTTCTGGAGGTCAACAAATGCAGAATTACGATCTTGAAAACAAAATCTGGTCAAAGGCTAGTAATGTGTCAAATGCTTTCAGATTTGCAGCATGTTCATGTCATTCTCTGTATTTCTCATCTGGAAGTGTTATATCACCTAGTGGTAGTGGTTATCACAGTGTTATTTTACAGAAGTTCAGCTTTAAGCAATCAAATTGGAGTTCTATTACTTCTCCTGCACAACAAAGCCATTTTTATGCGCAGTCACTACTCAATATTGACAATTCAATAGTTCTTATCAGCACCGACAATGGCATATACATTTACAACGAATATTGTTCAACTTGGAACAAAATGTCTGCTACCATTCCAATATTGTACTGTGACAACGATAACTCATCACGTCAAGCAAATATTGCTTCAATTTGTACATATTCTGCTTATTGAGAGAATGAATGTTCTCTGCGTGCTTTGAACAAGTTAAACAGTGATTGTTAATCTTCTATCATTTTTGGTGCCTTTGAAATCCGCAACCCACTCTTGTACAGTTTGAGATGTTTACAATGTGTACATAAATAAATATTATAGTAATAATGGCGAACTAAAGAATGATGGTACCACAGTAAAATCTCTCCCCAATAACGACAAAATTTCTCCCTGGAAAGGAATTCTTCCTCAGTTGGGGAACATGGTTGTAAGAATGATTTATTTCTTGCAGGTTTGAGCAAGTCAAATACGGGCGCTCCAGAAGTGTGTGTACCAATATGGAGGTAACTAATTTTGTTCGCCTACTTTACACCAAGTTGTGTAAAGGGACTGAAACCTATTGGCAGGGGGTATACTCACTTGGCTATCACAGACAGTCCCCGAACTCGTAATGGAACTAAAATAAGGGAAAATCGGAATAAAATTATGGCCTAACCTGGTACACCCACTACGGAAGTACCCAAATTTTTTAGGAGCCGGGAACCCTTGGTCCACATCCATTTACAAAATAAATCTGATAGAGTTTCTGAATTCTAATATTTTCCTATTTTTATTATGTATTCAAAGTACTTATGGCGTGATTTCATTATTTTTTGTTTATATGGAGTGTAGTTTAGATAAATAGAGTTTAGCTGTGTTCAATAAAAGTTGTGCAAAAACTATCTGGCTAATATTTATTATCTAGAAAGTCAGCAATTTTGGTATGGACAAATGAAATGTCTGTATATAATATAAATTAAAGAGTGAGAACAAAGTCATATAATAAAATTGTCTTCCACAGAATAGCCATGGAACCAGGGATGGCCAAAACCGAATAGTTCACTATTTCGAATACATTCGAAATTATTTTTTTCGAATATGAAATTTTGAATACTTCGAAAATAAAATCCATTAATTGAAGCTTATCTAAATGTATGTAGGAATTTCCATAAAATAAGCAATGGAATAACTGCTATCTACAAGTTACAACTTAGCTATATTACCAGGCATTTCACATTTGCAGATTATTGCAGTATATATTTTATATTCCATGAGTCATGTTAACAGAATTAATTAATACGGCAATAGTGGTATCAAGGATGGATTTGAATATTTGCGCAACACAAAATCAGCCTAGTAAAACGCCCATACTTTTAAATACCAACCATTATCCAAATTATTTGCCAAAAAGCGGGATAAAGTATGAGTTATTTTTCCGATTTGTGACAATTTTTTCGTGAGTACAAAAATTCGAATCAAAAATTAATTATATTCGGGAACTTTACCACACATTTTGAGTCTGAAGATCGCCGTTGTATGTTTGAGTAATAATACTTTTATTATTTTATAAATATGAAAATAGGAATCAAAAACTATTTATAATCGGGTAGTTTACACACATTCCACAGATCACCGTTGTATTTTGGAAAATACGAAAATAGGAATCAAAAATTAATATTAATCGCGAGTTTGCCACACAATTTATGTCCACAGATTGCCGTGATATTGTGCCGAATATAATTAGTTTTTGATTCTTATTTTCGTACTCACGAAAAATTGTCACAAGTCGGAAAAAGAATTTATACTTTATCCCGCTCTTGGGAACTAATTTGGATAATGGTTGCCATTGGTTTGTATTTAAAAGTATGAACTTTTTACTAAGATGATTTTGTGCTGCGCAAAATATTCGAATCTAATAAATTTAAGTTGTAAAGCGACAATCATTTTGGACAACCTTATTAGCCGGGAAATACGGTAATTGTCAATTTTTCGATGTAATGGAAATGAATTTGTAAATTAGAAGCCTAGTAGACACATTTCGGCAATGTCCACCCACGCAAACGTGCAAATGTGTCGCAACGCTATGTGACGTAAGGTCGCACAGAATATAAACAATCGAAGTGCCAATCTATTTCATCGTCATTACAATACGTAAGACAGTGTAAAAAGTCGTTTGAAGATTCCCGTAAAACGAAACACCACGTTTACGGCAAAAAGTGGCTAATATTCAGAATTATTCGAAAATCAGCTAAAAAGGTATTCGAATACTTTGATATTCGAATACATTCGAATATTCGAGTCGTTCTGGACAACCCTGCATGGAACCCCTATTGCTATTCTAGTTTCGTACTAATGTAGTGTTAGTTACAATCTTCTAAACCCCCAGTCATGGGTCATCCTAATCATGTCATCGAGCTGAGACATCATGCATTGAACCCACCTAGGGCGTGATAAATTGGGTAATACTGAACCGGAAAGATAATGGTTTCTCAAAAATGAGTAGCTCCTCACATATTATTAGATACCAACCAGAGGCTTGTATGGGGGATTGTTCAGAGCGAAAGCCCATAACGAACGTAGTAGGCTATATAAAATATCTCGCTGCCGTTGAGTGTTGAGTCAATGTCTCGGGTCTCCCCAACACTGGCTCGGTGGTGTGGCGCATGATGCTAAGCGTTAGAAATACGATTACCACCATGCCACACCTCTGATCACCCTGCATTAGTGCGCAGGTTCGAATCCCATGTGGGGATAGTTATGTGCAACAGGATTACTGGACTCCTCGCCATCGTAGGGTAGTTCACGTAACCGCTGGTCGACTATGGCTTGCTCCACTATCAAGTCCATGATTCCGAATACAAATAACTGGCTAACTGAACCCATACCCGAAATGGACTGGTAACCGAACAAGAGACCGTAGATCGCAATATGGTTAAGTCGTCTTCTCAACTTTCCTCTCTCCAGGGATTAATATGTAAATCCCATCCTAATGTGTATAATATCTCTCAAATCACACAATTCTTATTTATATTATTTTAGCTCACACTGGTTGAGAACAGTGCAATGATCCTACTCTGGTTTCCTAACCGCACTGTCGGAATGTGGTACAACATCCCTGCATTAATCACAGTATGGGGAGGATTCATAATTGGTGAGTTTACAAATTTGTAAATAAGTAAACTGGGTGAAGCCGCGGGCCGCATCTTTATTTAGGATAGCCTTTCTAGTAGTTGCAGCAGGCCCAAAAAATGTTGTTTTGTTATTCATCTTAGGTATGTTAGGGTTCCTTGCAGAAATGGTGAGTTAAAACGCAAAAGTATCTGAAAAAAAATGCTATTCAAATTTATTATCACACCGACTTTGAACAAACTCAGCGTTTTTATGACATTGTGTATTCTGCAATAGAATTTTGCTAGCTAGGTTTGCTAATATGACAGTGGCATCGAAGTACTGGTATAGGCTTTGTGACGCAAAGAGATTGGAATTGCTAGAACGTACCAGATTATCTAAACTAAAAACTCGTTTTGCGGGCAGACCATTCAAAATTGGCACTTCTCCGCGGGCCGCACAATATTTCCATGCGGGCCACGATTTGCACACATTTGTGAGAGAGAGATCTGTTTTTTGTCAACCAGAAAAACAAGCATTGCAACAATAATTAAAATATACAATAACGTACACAATGTTTTTTGGTATAGACAGGGGGGAACGATACGACTACACCAGGGGTGGCCGACCCTCAGCTCGCAAGCCGCATCCGGCTTTTGCGTCGGTTTATGTGGCTCTTTTCGCCTTAGTTATTCCGAAAGAAAATTATCTTGCAAACTTCTATCGCGTTTCGATTAAACATATCATGATTCGTTGCGCATATAATGTGGTTCTTCGCTGTAATAAAGTACGAATTGTGGCTCATGGTCTCTGACTGGTCGGCCACCCTTGGACTATCATGCGATAATCAGAGTCAGCTTCCCCCTTCAAACTGTTATACTATGTATTGTAAGGCTGATAAAAGATGTCGAAGTGAATTGCAATCAGGACTATAAATCCATATTTGTAACCTGCTGTTTATATGGCGTCCCAATAATAGATATAGACACTACTTGCTGCAATTTTGTGAGCTGCAGTCTATTTATCTGCTGAACCGAGTTCATCGAACATAAGTGATAATCAGTCGGAGATGAGGAAGAAGAGTTGTCCTTTCACCCTCTATTCCTTAGGGCTACATGTTTACAAACTTTAGAGGGGCATAAATTACACATTAACAATCACAAAATGGAGTTTTATTTAAAATCAGCGTTCTTTTCGTGCAAGTGCGCTGTGAGTTTTTCCCCTGATAACTTGGTGAAGCATGAACAAAAAGTTTGGAAACAGCTAATACCTGCTACACAGGGAAAACATTCAAAATCCTTAACTTGGCAATAATTGGAAAAACACATCTCATGCAGCTGTCCTAAAATAAAATCAGCTGTCTATGTCAGGGGTGTGCAACCTGCGGCGCAGAAGGAAAAATAGGGAAAACATTCAAAATTCTTAACTTGGCAATAATTGGAAAAACACATCTCATGCAGCTGTCCTAAAATAAAATCAGCTGTCTATGTCAGGGGTGTGCAACCTGCGGCGCAGAAGGAAAAATAGGGAAAACATTCAAAATTCTTAACTTGGCAATAATTGGAAAAACACATCGCATGCAGCTGTCCTAAAATAAAATCAGCTGTCTATGTCAGGGGTGTGCAACCTGCGGCGCAGAAGGAAAAATAGGGAAAACATTCAAAATTCTTAACTTGGCAATAATTGGAAAAACACATCTCATGCAGCTGTCCTAAAATAAAATCAGCTGTCTATGTCAGGGGTGTGCAACCTGCGGCGCAGAAGGAAAAATAGGGAAAACATTCAAAATTCTTAACTTGGCAATAATTGGAAAAACACATCTCATGCAGCTGTCCTAAAATAAAATCAGCTGTCTATGTCAGGGGTGTGCAACCTGCGGCGCAGAAGGAAAAATAGTGTGGGCCACGGAAAATTGTCTATTTTGAATGGTGTACAGCGAATGAAGAAGGTTTTCCAATACCTTTGCGTTTGTTATCTATGCTTATGACGTTACAATGCACAAATCCAAAAAATTGTGTCTGCAACTACTTGAAAGTCTATGTTGAATGAAGGTGAGGCCTACGGTTTCACCCAGTTATCTGTATCAGGCTCTCCTGTATTAAAGATTGCACATCCCTGGTCTAAATTATAGTTCAATATTTCTAATTAGATAAGACTATTCAAGCGATTAGAGATTGTAACTCTTCTTTTTTCAACTGCTAACACCACCACCACCACCACCACCACAGAATTATCAAATTAATTTTATTTTTGTAACAAACAATTCAATATCAAGATAACAAAGCATTTCTGTCATATACTTTCATTTACTTGTTATAAAAATATTTTAGCAAAAAATTTTACAGTGCATTAATTAGTTAAATTCATTAGATAAGAAAGTGTCAAGGTATTATTTATACAGATGGAGAGATAGCTTCAAAGTTAAACTCTCAACTCAAATGCTTGTTGTGTTTAATCAACATAACATACAGCATTATCCAAGAGAATTAGCTTGAAATCGAATTTAAAGCATTCCTATTCCAGCAGTGTTTTTGTATTGATAAACAAACAGCATTATCAATAATCGAATCGAATAATTTAATATTCAATACCAATTTTTGATTTTAAATGCCCAGATCTAAATAAATGATAATTTTTGGTTTAATATGAAACAATTCCAACGTGCCAAAAAATGAAAATTCAAAATATTGAATCGATGCCTTCTGCTGTTCACATGGCCCCGTAAAAGCATCTACTGATACATAACTATTTATAAGGAGTTAACATTTTTGGGAGGACAAGAATCTGACCGGTTCAACATTGCCTACCCATTTCATTACACCCTAAGTCAGGGTTGGGCAATTACCGGTACTTTTTTGAGTGGTTTAGTTACAGTTGATAGACTTGGGCCAGACAGACCTAGTTACTGGGCCAGAGCCTCAAAACTCATTATAAAAACCAGAACATAAAAGAGTTTATTCACAGTAGGCTAACGTTTATATATTATTAAAGACTCACAAAGTAATAATCGGGGTCATTTTGGCGTTATTTTCATCGATATTTTCAATGAAAATTTATATCCATGAAAACTATAGTCGTAATTTTAGCAGGCGCAAATGGGCGGAATGAAACATTTTGGTGTCTCGTAATTTGAACACCTCTGCTTTAAATACTCGGACACAATCAAAATTTATTTATATCGAATTTGAAAATGTTAGCAGGCAAAATTGACATTTTATATTTATAAGGCAATGCAAGCACGATTTGGATGACAGTAAAACAGCTAGAGAAAAGCAGTTCTTAGTGGAAATTATACAGCGACATAATCACAGAAAGTAATATTGTTATAAGCGTTGCGGTAGTCTGTATCCCTGAATTCGGGGGATAAGGTTTAGCTGGCATCGTCTCGAATGCTTTAAATATTTCTGTGTACTTGCTACCTTCTCTGTAATATACCGGTGGTTCTCCCATATTACTGGATACACGCCCTGAAATGTAATAAAATGAAGTTTTTTTTGTGAGTGTTCATCAATAGTTTATACTCCATAAAGTTCTTCTGCTCTCTTGTTGAATGGTCAAGAATCTGATTCAGATTTTCCATACCGGTATTTTAGTTCTATTACGAGTTCGAGGACTGTCTGTGTTAGCCAAGTGAATATACCCCTGCCCATAGGTTTCAATCCTTTTACACAACTTGATGTATATAGTAGGCAAACAAAATTAGTTACCTCCATAATGGTACACACAGTGGCGTATCTAGGGTGTGGCAGCCATGGCCTGTGCCATTTAAACATGGGCGCAAAAACGACGAAAAGTATTGATTATCAAAAGTTTCAATAAAATAATTTCAAATTGGGAATAACTGAAACTTGTATTTTTACACAAATAACAACGTACAAGTATCTCAATTTGATAATGATCATTCTAAATTGTCAACCAACTATAAAAAGGGCGCATTTTTAAACTTTGCCATGGGCGCCATTTTACCTAGATATGCCACTGGTTACACATACTTCTGGAGCGTCACTCCTCGTATATTACCTTACATTAACCAAATCTGTGAGAGTTCTCTAAATTGTAAACATAATCTCCTAACAACTTACCCAAATACCCTCCTGCAGAAGTATCTGTAGTGTTAGCTGAATCCCAGATATCAATCCATACTGCACCAGTAGGGAAGTATACATCACGCTCGTATTTACCTTGCAAAAAAAAGGATTTTAGGTGTTTATCCATCCATATGTGGGGAATTTAGTGAGCACAAGTGAAAGCTTGGTCACAAGTATTCAAATAAAATGGGAAAGACAACCCAATTACCCATAAAAGTATAGTATTGGAATTTGGAATATTTCCTTACCTTCTGTTTAAATTAAGAGAAAATTGGAAATTTCATAACATTGGCGTGTTTTTCGCTGTTACCATAGAGACGAGTATCAACTTCCTATGAAACTCACATTACTAGGGTGACAGGATAACCCATGTGTGAAACTTTATACAGATCAGTCCAGTCTCTACGGCTTTGACACACAGACAGAAGGACTGAGAATAAGGGTCTCCTAGAGCAGAGATCCAATAATACTGGAATATTTCCTCACCTTCTGTGTATATAGGTGCAACCAACAAATCAGGCCCATACATGTACTGGTCCTTAGATATCAGGTCGTCATAGCAATTGGTATCTTCTGGAAATTCAAAGAATAATGGCCGCTGTACAGGAGTGCTCGTTTCATAATATTCTTGAATGAGATCGCTTGTATAGTTGGCAAGTGAAGTATGGAGCTTAGTGAGGCGTCCGAATCGTTGAAACGTGTAGTCATCATCGTATATCTGGAAATTCAATTAGTTTCCAAATTCCAATATTGTATAAATTGCTATATCGTAAAGCAGTGGTTTTCAACCTTTCATTGGTCTGAGGCCCACTTGGGAGGGGCCACGGGCCCTCGTTGAGAACCACTGATGTAATAATGTTCATGTGACACATTTGCCTTTTCTTATACATGAATTGTCTAGCCAATTTATTGTACACCCTTGAGGGGGAACTTTAATTACTAAAAATGACAAATTTTTAAATGAAAGTGTTCAAAAATGAATATAATTCAAGTGATTCAAAAGTCTACATTCCAACACAAATATATTTCTGTAACGTTTTGTTGTAGTTAGCCCCCCAAAAACCCAATAAAACAGAAGAATATTCGTTTCATTTCGAAGAATCTCTGACCATATATACCTGCCAATTGTCTTTGGGTCTGTTTCCCTCATGCGTCCTCATATTTGGTGTAAAAACTGCTGACTCAGCAGATCTGAGAAGAAGTTCTTGGCTACGAACGACACCGTACAACGAAGTGAAACCTCCAATATCAAAATGTGAGATTCCAACTCCTGAAACAAGAAATAGGGTATGATAGGATATATATATTTATCCTGGGGGGGGGGGGGGAAGAAAGCTGATAAGACAGCCTAATCATATGACGAACCACAGCTTCTCTTCCAGTTACCATTCCATGTCGCTTATGGGATTAGTTGGTCAGTTATTTGTTTTCAGAAGCATGGACTTGATGGTGGAGGAAGCCGCAATCGTCCAGCAGTTACATGAACCACGCTGCGACAGCGAGGAGTCCAGCAATCAATCCTCTCGCACATAACCAACCCCACATGGGATTCAAACCTGGGTTCGTAGGGTAATCAAAGGTTTGGTGGCAAGCATATTCCTAGCGCTTAGCATGTTGCGCCACACCGCCGAGTCAAGAAATAGGTGAGATTTTACCCAGATAGAGGAAAGTAGATGAAATGGCGGATTTCGATTTTTGAAGTATTTTAGAACAGTTTCTAACTTTCCAAAAAATGCGATTCCACAGTTCCTTAAACAAGAAGGATAATGTTTTTATTTCTGTCATGGAGGAGAGGAGTCGATAAAATAAAGTAATCATACAGTAAATATATTAAGTCTAAATAACCAAGTAAACATAGATGCAGAGAAATGCTATATTATCTGAAGTGTTATACTTTATAAAGCTCAATTTTGTGAATTCAAAATGATTTCCGCCTATTCTTTATTGAATATGACCGAATACAGAAAATACTCGATTGTCTAGTAGATTTATATTTGAGAGTGGGTTTTTCGGTTTTGGGCTCTCTTGTCTAGAATAGTTGGTTTATTTACCTGACATTCCAAGTGATAAAGCTGCTGGTATAGTTGATACCAGTCCATCGTCAATTGACCAATCAACATTCTGATCCCCCGCCCACGCACTCATTGTGTACTTTGCTGATGCAGTGTGCCCCGCCCTCATCCAAATCTGAAAAAATGAGTTATTTTTTAATAATGATGTACCTAATTTTTATATAACTATTGACTATAAAAGCCCTAAAATGCAGCCACTGATATCTAATGACATGTTAATTAAGCGATACTATTTTTGGAAGGTCTTCATCTAATCCAAATAATAAGAATTGTAAATTTCCGAACAAAAAATTCAGCACTCTTTTTATGGATTGCTAATTTATTTCTGACTATGTAAAAACTATATTGTGACCGCTGAAACAGACATGCATCACCTACATTCGATTTTTTAGGTAGGTAGCTCTAAATGAGATTGGATTTTCATCGAATTCATAGGTCTCATATCTGCAAAAATACTCACAAAAAATTCTCCATCCATATTGCTTTCATCTACTGCTGCCCTGTTTACTTCAGCCCATAATGAAGGCCAGAGATTGTGTAGCTCCTCAGCTGATCTATACAATAAAAAGATTCTTATTCCTCATTAAAAAAATGATCAAATCTTACAAACAATTTAAGAATAGGCAGTGAGAAAACAAGAGAATGATACTTGAAAACAATGAAATGATATCTTTATTTTTAATGTGTATACATTAATACAATACATGTGTATACATTTTATTGAGATACTCTGTATATACAATTTGTATAATATATTCAAAAATACAGAAATATTATTTTAGATTTTATTCAGAATAGCAGGGGGAATGTGGAATCATATTTGTTACAGGATAGCAATGCTCAAATACAGGATGTCTTAAAATAAATAGAAAACCCATTTGTTCGATTACCAATTTTGTGGGTTTATTTATTTTGGGACACCCTATATAAGGAATATGTAGTAAATATATCGTGAGTAACTCGGGTAAAGACTTATTCATAGCAAAAAAAGCTTTACCTACCTTCCGTCATGAAATATTTGACCGTCTACTGGTAGATATTCTCCAAAATCCGCCATCCACCCTGAAACAAGGAATTTAAAAGTTTATTTCAGACTAGCAGGTATTTAGTTCAATGGTTCCCAAACTTTTATTGCTTGTGGGCCATGACCCCCTTCTGGGAGCGTTTAGCACTCATGGCCTCCCTGTTTATCATTCCAGTGGTATTTATAGTGTTATTTTGATTGGTAGGTTACAAGTCCCATTATGTTCAAACAATTCATGATCAATATATTTTGGGTTCAAATTTCATGCCCACCACTAGGGGTGGTTGTGAGTCTGAACTGCCCCCCCCCCCCCCTTCTTTTGAAATGTAAAAAAAAGCATGCATAGCAATTTTTTGTAGCTCGAAACGGTTTTCAAACCCTAAAGACTCTTGAAAACCCATGTTTTTCAGCAGGACCTGCTTGCAATTTGACATTTCAGAATCCCACCTCCCTCCCTCTGGAAATTCATGGAAACGCCCCTGCCCACCACTTTAGCCAGGGTGTAGTAAACTGGGTGGCGATGCCGAACCAGAAAGATTTATGTGCACAAATAACGTACCTCCAGAAGTATGGCCACCAAGATGGCGCACAACCTGAACATAGTATGTGTGTACCGGCTGGGATTCAGGTTGTTCGACATCTTGGTGTGCATACTTCTGGAGCACCAAAATAACTTTCGTGAAAGTCAGAACAAATCCTTTGTGAATTACCTCTAAATCCGACATCTATGAGATTCGTTTTGATGACGTTTTTATACCAGTTGAATGCATCAGGGTTCGTCAGATCCACTGTTCCGCAGAAAAACTCCCCAAAATCACTTACATGGTTCTTACCATCCTTTGCTTTCACAAGATAACCTGGAATTTTAATAAATGAAAATAGTTTACTATTTGCAGGGTTTTCTCAACGAAGAGGAATTCTCCCTATGGAGAATTTTTTTATTTTTATTTTTTGGGGGGGGGGGGGGGGGGGGAGGGGGATATTACTTTGTATTTTGGTGTAGTTTTACAAATAGTGTTTAGTATTATTGTGACACAAATTTATAGACAGGTTAGAGATGCTGGGTTCTATTTCCATTACCTCACTCAGGAGAACAATAAACTAAGCTCTGCTTAGAGAATATAACTTGGAATCTCATATTTGAATGTTGTTTAACCTTGGTGAAATAAAATTAAATGGGCAGTGCCCAACAAGAAGAATTTTGATCTCCTTACATATCATTGATGATTTTATAGAGAATTGTCCAGTGTGAAAATGCAACATTCATAACCTAATGAACCTAATTCTGATGGGACTGCATATTCAAGATTATGGTTTTGAATTTCAAACTACATGTCCACTACCTCTTATAGAAAAACTCAAACTGAAAAAATTTTGGTTCAAAATAGCAGCCTCTTGCTTATCAAGTGCGCTCGTAGCGAGCCTTGTTCAGAGAGGATGCATAAAAAGCCTCAGAAACTCACCCAAGTCACTTGCATTCTCATACAATTCTCCTTTATCATTAAGATATGGGTTTATGTATGCTGTAAAGTAGACTCCTTCTTTAGCTTTGTCTTGCATGATTTGCCTGATGTTTGGGTAACGGGTCTCGTCGAGTTTCCAATCCCAGAATAATCTTGTCCCAAACGAAGTTGTGATTTGACCAACCCAATCTTGAATCCAGATTCCAGATACTTTGACATCGTTTCTGATTGCCTGGTTAAAGAATTTGCTAAGTTCCTTTGTGATGTGAGATATGCAATGTACCTCCTTCATTCCTGACCCCCAATGAAAAGAGCCAGGGTCATTTGGACCTATACTGGAGATAGCTAAATTTCTGTGCGAAGAGTCCTAAATTACAGACTAAACTTCTGGGTACAATTATAGACGCTCCTATAGTATGCGCACCAAGATGGCGTAGTATGTGTACCTGGTTAGGTTTAGGCCATAACATTATTCCGATATCCCTTATTTTAGTTCTATTACGAGTTCTGGGACTAGCCGAATGACTTCCGTAGTATTTTAAGCTGAAATTATGGCTTAACCCTAACTTGGTACACATGCTACTTTCTGGGTGTCCGCCATCTTGATGCACATACTATGGGAGTACCCAATCATAAACAAACCACATACTATGCCCAGAGAAGTGTTTAGACTTGAATCCAGAATCCAGATACTTTGACATCGTTTCTAATTTCCTGGAAATTTAACTCTATATTGCATGAAGTATAGGGTGTCTAAAAAGTTTTTTAAAATTCCAAAGGGAATTAATCGATACCATATATTGTTTTGGCCCTCAAAGATGTATTAAATGAAGTAAAAATACTTTAAATTTAAAATTACTGATTGAAAAACAACAAACCTGGTTATGTTATATTGAGAACTGTCTTCATAACAAAATTGAAATTGTAAAGGGACTTTATGGACACCCTGTATTTCTAATATCATATAACTATTTAGTATCATTGCACATTATAAACTACTGGTAATCTGACAGTACAAAACTAAGCCACAGTATGTGTACACTAGTTAATGATCCACTAATTATTGAACAGCAAATGGAAACGGTTTTATGCATAAGAAGAAAAAGAGTTTCAAAATAGTTGAAGAAATCTATTGAAAAGGGTTTTGTACATCTGCTTCCGCCACTAGTAATTCACCTGATCGTATATCCCCATCACAGTGTCAGTTCCTCCTTGCAATCCAAGCACTGCTCCTCCATTGTATGACCAAGGAGCCAAGGTTGGACGGGTGAGACCGCCAAGAAGATAATCTGAAATGATTACAGGGATTTAGGGTTTGACTTAGGGATGAATGTATCTGAAAAATTTACTCTTTGGAATGTAACCAGAAAATGGGTTTCATGAAATATAAAAATACCGGTAGTTATTCATTGCGACTAACCTTTATGGTTGCCTCAACTAGAATTTTATCTAATGTGGTGAGCTTGTCTCCAGCTTTAACAAAATACCACTATTGTTCAGGGCCGTGGCAAGGAATTTTAAGAAAGAGGGGGGTCAAATTTTTAGTTGCCATGTCAGACCATAACAGCTAGTCTTGAGAGTGTATGAAACGTTCCTAGCTATGAAAAATTGCTATGTATGAAAAATGCTTTTTTCCACATTTTAAACAGGGAGGTTGCAACCCGCATCTCCCCCACATGGGTGCACCACAGCCTTGCCAGTCCTTCACAGTCCCGCGTACCCCACTGGCACTCGGGGTAAATTCCATGGCGTTGCTTCTAGTTAATTGGAATAATATGTATGAAAATCATTCACCTGCTGTTCTCATTGTAATGTCCTTCCAATCTTTTCCAATATGGAAGTCAAACTGAAATTCTTTATCTTCCCAGACTTCAACCTCGCTGAAATCATCTTGCGTGAAGTCAAACACACTAAATAAATCATAGTTGTTTTATTTGATCAATAAGTAATAGGATATTACTATAAAAGTTTAATACATAAGATAGGATTCACATATTTATCCCGAGAGAGAGGAAAGCCGATACCACAGCTTAATCAAAAGGCAAACCACAGCCTCTTGTCAGGTTACAAGTCCATGTCGGGTATCGGATTAGTTAGCCAGTTATTTGTTCTCGAAAGCATGGACTTGGGCTCGTTAAGATATATTAAGCACCAGCTTCATAGCAAAATTTTAACAGGACTTATTTCAGATTGCTCGCCGAATAGTAGTTTATTCCCTTTGACCAGGGGTTATTAAGGTTTTAAGACCAGGGGCCAAAACTTTTGCTCATTTAGACAGCGAAAAGTGTAAGTGTGACAATATTTACAGTGTTACAAAAGCATAAGTGAAAAACAATGAACCTCGTGCCAAAACTAAAATTAATTGCAGTCTCAATAAATTCCTATTTTTAAGCTAAAACATCAAAATTTTTTTCTAGTTTGCTTGTAGTAGCATCAAGCGGGCCAGATTGAATTACCCAATGGGCCGGATTTGGCCCACGGGTGGTAGTTTGTCCATGCCAGCCCTAACTATCCCCACCTGTACTTTGAAGAAGTCATGACAGCTGAATACAACTTGTCAGTATAGAATAATGGTTCTGGCCAGTATGTTGTGTGGTAATCTCCCCCTGCCCCTCCATCTTGGGAATCCGCCTAGGATAAAATGTTCAATTATTATCTTAAGCAGAGGAAAGCTGATATTTTCCTTATTATAGTTCTATTACGAGTTCGGAGACTAGCCATGTGACTCCCGTAGTATTTGTATCTACAATTATGGCCTAACCCTAACCTGGTACACATACTACGTCCCAGTGTCCATTTTTTCAAAAAATTGAAAATTTCCTTTACTTTCTAGTGAGGGCACGTGACCTCGCTTGGGGCAAACTCTTTAATAAATATAATCACAGCTGTCAAGATGGTGGAAATGTGGATTAAATTTTGCCTTTGGTCATTTCTGACTTTTCATTAAAACACTTTTATTAGAAAACCAACACAAAAAAAAAATTCTTTTGTAATTTCAACATTAACCTTCTTGCCTGGAAATCCAATATTAAAAATAATACCCTGGATTCGGTTTTGGACTTAGATCTCTAACTCACAATGTTGGAATACTTTTATCTATTCAACGCTTCAACCACTTACTAAGAATGTCATATTCGTTGCTTTGTTTCTCCCCACACCCTGCTCTCTTGTCCAGATAGGGAATGATTTTCCCTTCATATTGAAAAAAGAAAATTGTTCCCCACCTCCGTAAATCTTCTCATTGGCAGATGAAACAAACCTTAACCAGATTCTGAAAGTACACAGTTGTAAATCATGCTGTTAATTAAGTTTTTATGATTGGATTTTCATATTTATGCCATGGGAGAAGAAAGGTGAGAAGGTGGTTCAATCCTATGGCAAACCACAATACTCCCGTAGTGTATGTACTAGGTTATGGTCAGGGCATAATTTTATTTCGATTTTCCTTATAGTAGTTCTATTACGAGTTCGGGGACTGCCTGTGTTAGCCAAGTGAATATACCCTCTGCCCATAAGTTTCAGTTCCTCCACACAACTTGATGTGAAATAGGCGAACAAAATTATTTAGCTCCATATTGGTACACATACTTTTGGATCGCCTTTTTAATATTATACCTGTCATATCCCGCAGTCCAGTTTCCTATCACCAAACTCAGTCCATCAGCATCTGATGCATTTGTCAGTGTGAGTTTTGCTTCTACTAATCCTGGTGTGTCTACATCGGCTGTTGTATGGAATATAATTATAGTATATTATATATTATATTAGTATGATTTATTTTGATTCGTGCTTTAAACAAAAGTCTTTGATGCCAAGAAATTATTATATGAAAAATGTACTGCATAGGATTAGGGATTAATTATCTTTTTTTTCGGATCAAGTGCTTTTCACTCAGACAAAGCTCTGTGCAAGAACCATTATAAGAATCTGCTTAATTTTGAAAGAACTGGAATCTTTCTGGTTGTCATTGTCTACTCAATTAATTACACTTTGAGTAAGGCCATAACGCCCACAAAAACTGGGTCAGCATGTATTCAAAAGTAGGGTTCAATAAAGTCCCCACCGCTCAGTGAGGCAGATTGCAAGAAATTTCTTATAAAAAAATATGAAAAAAAAAATTTTCTGGGTCCAGTCAAAAATTTTGACTCCTTAATACGATATTTGTTTGTCTGAATGCTTCAAGGATTTCAAATCTCAAGTTTACACGTTGAATTTTGACAGATATCTCAAACTCCACTGCTTCGAGTAGACTGAAGAGTGAAGACTTATATAGTCAGAACCGCAAAACTTACGCTCTACTGTTGTGACTGAAAAGCCGCATAACTCCTTTCAATCGAATTCAAAATTTTTAATTCTGAACACTTTCCATATGAACAATTTTTCATGATAAACATTTGACTTACGTGTGCCTCCAATATTCCTGAATGTTACAGACTCGCATGTACCAGGTGAAATCAGGCCACTTGTAGAAACTGTGAAATAGGACAGAGCTATTTTTGCTGATGTATAGTCTGTTATCTGAAATAATAAGATGAAATAAATGTATACTGTTATCTAGAGCAGATAAGACATGGGTAGTTTATTATCTGACATCGATAATGTATTGCGGTAGTTATCTTTGCTGAAGTGAGTCAGTGATATGATATAATAAGATAAGTGTTATCTGACACATATAATGTATTCAAATAATCAGTGGTACAAACCAAGTTAAAAAATTTCTTTCTTAGGGTTTTTCACAACACATCAATAAAATGTTTAGTTCCACAATATGGCATAAAGCAATTTGAATTTGATTTTCCATTGTTATTAATACTATATATGAATATGTGCAAATTACAGTACGTTTTAGTTAGTGTTGACGCCGGCAGATTACTGGTAAATTCGCTGTTGTTGAGATATGCCCAAATGTTCTAGCTATAAATCCACATGTGTCTGTATATTATTATTTTTAAACAACTCCCAACTCAAACCATCTTGTGGTTGGAAAAGTATGTGGTGATAAATGTCTGGGGCGAAACGTCCATGGGATGGTCAGTCAGTATATTCTTTAAATTAGAGATGGGCAATGTTTTTGGACCAGGGGCCTGAACATTTTGCCTACCTAGACTGGCAGGCCATGTAAGTGTGACATAAATAGCCAATTTCAACAAATTCTTTGAGTTATTTTCAGCCAAAACATCAAAATTAGGTTTTAGTTTGCTTGTGGCAGCATCAGATGGGCCATATTAAATTACCCAATGGGCCGGATTTGGCCCGCGGGTCGTTGTTTGTCTATGTCAGCTATAAACCAACTAAGATACTTACATTAAAATTTCCTCTGTATTCGGTAATACCAGTTTTTCCATTTCCACTATGAACTGCAGCATTAGATGGGGTGTGGCTCAGCAGTAACACTTGTTTAGGTGTATGCATTGGCGCTAGAAAAAAATTTTGTTTTGTTTGAGTTTTGAGATCCACTTTGCTGACTTTTAAATGATCTCGCTTTCTCAATCTACATAAAAATGCTTCCATACAACTAGGCAGACTCTTTATTTTTACATTTCATATTTTCGGCGTGTGCGAGGAATGATGCCAGGCCAACTCAATTACCATATGGCAAATTTTGGTCTCTTGTCTAGTTACCAGTCCAGGTCGAATATGTGGAGAGTTAACTAGTTATTCGTCAGATGAATGTACTTGGTGATGGAGGAAACCATGCCAAACCAGCTGTTACATAAGAATAATTTTAGTTTTAATGTCTGTTTTGATGACTTTTAATGGTCCTAAAGACTCCTAATGTTTTCATACAACAAGAAGGACACTCCATTTTTAAATTCTCACATTTATGGGCGAATGAGAGGAAGGATGCTGGAATGACTCAATCTTACGGCCTCTCGCCTGGTTACCAGTCCATGTCAGGTATGAGAATAGGTATCCGGGTATTTGTCAGATGCCTGGACTGGTGGAGGAAACCGTAACCGTCAAGGTGTTACGCGAACCACTTTGCAGCGGTGGTGAATACAGCTAACCTCTCACACATAATTATTCCCCATATGATTAGAACAATGCAGGGTAACCAGAAGTGCTAAGGCAAGAAAACCAACACCTCACCCAGGATGTATTAGATTGGGTGAGCAATGTCAAACCGAAATAAGTCCTTCCAAAAAAGCTGTACCCCCACATATATAATCAAATATCAGAAGCTGTTTGTGTGGAGCCTTGTTAGGAGCAAAAGACAAATATATACTTTGTATAAAACAATAACCTTGGTCCACCAAATTCAAGGTCAAGGTCTGAGCAACTTCATCATAGATCAATCGAAATCTTGCATTCCCACTTTGTGAGTCAACAATACATTCTTCTTTTGCACAAATGATTTGTTTGGTCATAAAGAGGATTATTGTGATGAAACAATGGTACTTCATTTTGTCTTCAGAGAAATATCAATGACCAAGAGAGTTTAGTTCTATTAATACTATTTTATAGGCTTAGAAAGTGACAAATATTTTGTTAGGAATTAATCAAATAAAACAGGAAAAATGATTACAACGCAAGATTGTAATGCTTTCTAAAACGCTTTCGCCTTCTTTATAATGGTTTATCTTGATTTTCCATCTGGTGGTCACTGTTGAATGTTCAATAAACTTCAAAATTATATTTACCGGTATTATATCTGCAAAAAAGGAATTGCAGTTTTAAATATGCATTAAGTGTTAATTTGCAAAAGGCGCAAATAAATATCAGTTAAAAAATGATTAATAAAAAAACTTTGAAATTTATACTACTCTCATAAACAATTAATCCTCAATTAATAAAATTCAAATTATTCCAATTTCTGCCTAATCTCACGCGCACATCCATATTATGTTCTGACCTTTTTCACCTCTTTAAATAAAATGTCTGCATCCCGTTTATAAACTGCTGGCTGTTAATCTTTTACAGTCTTCTCAAACAAATCACGTCATATTGACACATGTTTAGTGCACGCTGTTTCAGTTTTATCTAAAAACATATTTGAGTAGCTGATAACACAGGTCATGCTAACGGGTCAATGGGAGCTTTATAAATTTTTGTTAAGTAAAGATGCTTACTTCAGTGGTGTGCAACCTTTCCTGTGATGTGACCCCCTTTCATAAGCTTTCAGCACTGATGGCCCTGTTTATAATTCCCGTGGTATTTACCGGTATAGTGTTTTTTTTAGTAGATTCCGAATCACATTAGGTTCAAACAATTCATGCTCAACGTAGTGAAAACACTAGGGAGAACGAGGAGTTTTCTTGTAGAAATAAAAGTGAAATCAGTTTTTGTGCCTTGCATTGTGGCCCCTCCCAACTGATCTGTGGCCCCCTTGGCAAGCCACGGGCCTTCGGTTGGGAACCGCCGGCCTATGTAATATTGGTGGCCTTGTCTATTGTCTGGTTTGAAGCGGAGTGCCCTGAACAAGGCTCTGCACATTCAGCTAATGATATGTAAAGAGCTCATTTATTATTTGGAAAGACCAGAATATGTCTCGTTTATTTCCTAGCTGACTTTACTGGCTTTTTTTTATTAAACCACTGAGAATTGTTTCATTATGTTTGCGATTCTATTGCTTGGTTTTCAGCAGTGTTTGGATCAAAATGGGGTCAATCTGATAATAGGCAGTGAGAAAACAAAAAAATGATACTTGTAAATATTTTTACACTTTTGAAATAATGAAATTACTGGTTTATGGTTATTTTTATTGTGTATACATTAATAAAATACCTGCGTATACATTTTATTGGGACACCTTGTATAAATATGGTTATATCCAAAATAATTATTCAGGTCAGTGAGTATTAAACCAGACCCAGCCCGAGCCGGACTAATTAACTGGATTTGCGGGCCCGAGCCCGAAGCAAACCCGAATTTTCATATTTTTCATTTAGGAGTTCTTTGAATTGTCATTGCAAAATTTTAGTACAGTATGCGTATCCACACATAGTTTTAGTATACCTACCGGTATATATTTTTATAAACATATATTTAGAGAAGCCCAGCCCGACCCGAACGTAATGATTGACATTTCAAGCCCGACCCGGCATGAATTTCGAGTCGAGCTCGGGCTCCAGATCTTATCTCTAATTGGGATATCCTTATTAAAACCAAACATCTTATGCTACATGCTATGTGGTAAATCCTACTTATTAGAGTTTGCTTATCTAGAGCAGGGCTACTCAATTGGGGGCTCGCGGTTGACTGAACCTTTTGAGTAATTGATTTGAACCGCACCTGATTCTTTATTTTGGATCATTGCCCCCACTTTGGATATGTGAAGGTTTCCTTTTATCAAATGCGATTATGAACAATGCGAATAGCGCTATCTTGATTAGTGAATATGCACGTTCAAGGATGTCGAAATGTAATTTCTTAATTAAGACCGGACCACATAATTTTGAAAGTTTTGTATCCTTGGTAAAATTAGTTGAACAGCTCGGGTCTAGATACTTGTTCTGAGTGATGATATGAAAAAACAGTTTATACGATCATGATTGTGATTAGAACATCACCTTCTCTCCAAACAAGGCCATTTGCAAGCATGAACTAGTTATCCTATTAGGGGAATAGAGTCGATATAAATTGTTTTCCAGGGCAGTGACCCTGTTGTAAAAGTTGAAGCACCTTTTTCAATTATATTTATGGGTGGTATAGGGTATTTGAATAGTTTTATGATGTCCAGTAAATAGTAGCATTTATGGCAAGGGTTACCGCAATTCTGCAAGTACCCCAACTTAGAATTGAATTACATTATTTGCGAAGATAAATGGTCCCATTCTCTTTTATGATTTAGGGTAGTAATGCTCCTGCAAATATTAGTAGAAATTAAGTTGTCTGACTTTGAAAAGACTCTAGACATCTCTAAACAAGCCACTCCTATTGACTTCTTTACAATTATATTCATGGGCGTTATGGGATTTTTGAAAAGTTTTATGATTGCCGCCTTTGCCGGTAACATTTAAGGGTTGCTTCAGGTAATAGGAACTTTGAGATTAATTGGTTCATTATTTGTAAAGATAAATGAATTTCACAACACTTGTGTAGAAAAAAGATTCTCACGACAAGACTAACAGTATCAAATTGGAATAGCGATAAATACATGGTCACACTGTTATTGGTGGATTTCAATTATATTCACAGGGGTTGCAGGCTTTCCAAATAGTTTTCTGATTGTTGGTAACATTTATGATGAGGATCACTGCAAATACTGCAATTTTGAAATTATCATAATTGGTCCTTTATCCGCAAAAAAAGTATTCATTAACCCACAAGAATAACACAGGAATGGCCTTATGGCCCCACTTTTATTTGCGTCTTTTCGATAATACTTACGGGCTTTATATAGGGTATTTGGGAAATTTTATTATTCCAGATTTACATCATCGTTACTTTTATGGACTAGGGTTAGAAATGCTTTTAAAAAAATTAGTAGAAATTTAATTTGAGTTTATATTTCATTTTTCTGACTTTGGTCATGTGAAAAGTTGGAAGAGTTACTTCTTGATGAATGCCAAGGAATATGAAAGATTTTATTCTGATGAGCTTTGAACTTATCAAATAGATATCAAAAAGTTGTCCAAATTACTTTTAAAATTATGAAAAAGAAAAAAGAATTTATAGATAAATTTGAAAGATATAAAAGCAATAGCTGAGCAGATCCAACTATCTTCAAGTACTAAAAATTTCAAAGCAATTGGTTCTTTAATTACAGAGAATAATGATTTTCTACAACATGAATATCAGTATTGAATAGGGTTATATAGGGTGTTCATGAAGAGTTGAAATTGCAAAGGGAATTTATCGATACCATATTTGTTTTGGCCCTCACAGGTTTATTATGAATTAAAAAAAAAACAATTATTGATCACAAAACAACAAACTTGGTTAAGATAGATGGAGAACTGACTTCATAACAAAATTGATCGTAAAGGGACTTTAATAAGGACACCCTGTATGGTCCCAATTGCTATTTGAATAGTTATTTTGCCAGCATAATGATGGCAGGTTAATAACAGGGATGGATAATCACCCCAATAGCTGTTCTCATTCATAGAGGACTATTGGGCTGCCATATACCCCATAGGTTCTTAAAGTGCTCCATACGAAGCCCCAGGGCTTCGTTAGAGATACCCAGCGGCTCTGTGAGCTATTCATTTACTCATTAAAATACTGACTTGGTTAATTTTGTAACTTTCCAAAGAAGCAATAACAAAATTTGACAGTAAATAAATCCAAGTCATTAAATAAAGTAATTTTAATTTACTCAAAACATTAATCAATAAGTAACAATGTTATTTTTATTTTTTATAAATTCATTTTGGCACCGTAAATAATAGTCTACCTCTCCAGTGGCTCCATAACACCAAAAGTTTGAAAACCCCTAGCATAGAGAACCAACGTAGTTGATTAGCTCCTCAATATTTCCTAGAATTTTAATAAAACCTTGTGATTTTGCCTGAATGAAACAGTTCCCCTCTTCAAAGTTAGAGTGCCAGTGATGTACTTAAAAAAATCACCCTTAGAGGCAGTCTTCCTTCTAAAGTGTGCGCGTGTGCGCGCGCACACAGCTTTCAGAGGCTGCGCACACGCATAGATTTACTGCGCACAGACGTATTTCAATGTAATGTAACAATGTTCTCGGTTGGCAGGTTGAGAAAGTTTGTTGTTGGTCCACCCATTACCTGGTTAGGACGCCAAAATTTTTTTATTTGTTTTTGCACAAATATTAGTCATTTCCAAAAAAGTGTGGACACACCAAAATTTCTGCGCACACATACTACAAAAAATTAGAGGGAACATTGCTTGGAGGGCTAATGGGCTGCAATATAGACTAAATCGAATGTAGGTAATCTTGATTAAGACATATTCGGATCTAGCTTTAGTTGAACTCCCAAGATATAAATAAACATGTTGCCACATTCCATACTATCAACGCCCTCATGTTTGTGAGTCTGTAACATGTTTACTTTAGTTTCGAAACATGAAAATCTACCTCTATCTCATAGTACATTGAATATAATGCTCCCAGTCATTCACCTTCGCTTAAATATAATGATTTAATGATGATGTAATGTTTACGGCGCTCCAGAAGTGTGTGTACCAATATGGATGTAACTAATTTTGTTTGCCTATTTTACATCAATTTGTGTAAAGGGACGGAAGCCTATGGGCAGGGGGTATAATCACCTGACTAGGTAATGTTTACTGCTGTATCCAGGGCGACTATGAGTAGGTATTTGAGAATTAGTGTGGGTGTCGCCCTTGCTGTGGCAACAGCGTATTTTTTCTTTTACATATCAGCGAGAAATCTGAATACTATTAACAAATCTCTTTTCTCTTCATGGTGTTTCACATTTTCAGTCCAAACAAGGTTCTAGATAGGTGGTTTTTAAGGAGTTGCTATTTTTTGAAGAACATACCATAAATTACTTACACCCTGTATAAGACGTTGGGCATAGGGTTTGAATAACATAGTTAGGTCCACAGCCAAACTATTAGGCCAGCGATCCCAAAGGGGCGCCGTGACGATTTGCTCGTTAAACATACCTAACTAATATATGATTGAACATATGAAAATATTTGCCTACATGTTAACAAACTTTAAAAAGCATAAAATACAAATAACAATCACAAAATTGAGTTTTATTTGAAGGTGACAAATTTTTTTTTGTGTAGATGCACTATGAGTTTTTTCCTCTATAACTTGGAGCCGCACGAACAAAAAATTTGGGGAGCGCTGTACTAGACCATTGTGCTCATTTCACACCTGATTGGTAATACACATCTTGTGTAGCTGCCCTAAATATAAAACCTGCTGTCTATATGGCATCGGGAATGGACGAAATCGAATAATTCATAATTCACATTTTTAATTAATAATTTTGAATAGGACCTATTGAATATGTTTGAAATCGGGCCATGTACAACAGTAAAATCATTGTGCGTTCATAGAATTGGAGATAAAAATTGTCTGGCCATCTTATACCAAACTCCATAGCAGTGTTTCCCAACCTTTTATGGCTCGTGACCCTCTTCTGAAGGCTTTTACTTTAGCACTCATGGTTCCCCTGTTTGTCATTACAGTCGTATTTATAGTGTTATTTGATTGGTAGGTTCTGAATCCCAATTAGGTGCAAACAGTTCATGCTCAACAAAGTAAAAACACTCTGTGAAATAACCTTGTCAAGCAATGAAACTGTGATGAACAGGGAGTTTTTTGTAAAGGAAATAGTGAAATAAGTTTTGTGCCCCCTTGTGGATCACAGGCCTCGGTTGGAAACTGCTGCTTTGTAGTTTGAAATTTTTGAATGGAAATATTCTTACTAAAATCATATATTTATTGAATTAAATATATCAAAATTTGAAAGTACTCGAATAATGCATTCACTTTGGAAATTAACAATATTTTAATAATGAACTGTTTATTTTTACAGGTTTGCTGTCTATGCTGTTGTATTATCGCTACTTCCATCCTTCAAGCAAGAGAAAATGTCACTGTTGCATGATCTACTACCATCTAGTGTATCGTTTGTGCCCATGTAACAATGCCACTGCATTTCACGGAACTCCATATAAAAGCGCTCGTCAAGATTTTGCAGACTCTGAGAACGAATCCAGCTTTGAAAATTACGATCCTGTAAGTGCCACTCGCGATCACGAACAAATTCCTAGATTTACAGAAAATCGGAAAACAGCGAAAAAAGAGACACTAGATGGCAATGGAGGCAATGAATGGGATTCTGATAGCGAATATGGCGAAAATCTTCAAGTGAAAAAATACGAAAAAGCAAAAAATTTTGAAAAGGGAAGAAAATGGGCACATAAAACACAACGACTAGGTCTTGAAGTTTCAGAGGAATATGAAAATGACAAAAATACTTTACTTATGCCAAAACCGAGAGCTACTTCTACGCCTGGAGACGAAATTGAAGAAAAATTTGTCAAAAAATATCAAAATTTACACAAGTTAACCCAAAATAAAGGCGTAATTTTTGAAGACAGGCCAGTTTCATTTACATCTTTATCAAGTAGTACAGAGTCTTTTAATAACAGCAAATATTTGACTTGCCCAAACAAATCACCTGATAATGTTGCTTTCACTGATATGGTGACCACGACCCCTACTGCTTTGAAAAACCTTCCCGGGGCCAACAACACTCCCGGTACAAATAAAGGAAATTCCACTCTTGTGAGAGAGTGGGTCAAAAAGGCTCAAGACATGTACGGCCCAAAAAGTTCAGATGATAAAAACGGCGATGGTTCCGAAGCAGGCGGCGGTGCGTATAACGATTTTGGGACCCTTGGAACGCGCCATGCTACTAAAGATGAGCGTGACTTCATGGAAGCACATTTTGGGGATCCCGCTTCAGGTCCTAGCGGAAGAAGAGACATCCTAAGATTAAAATCATTTAATAAAAAAGACCGACAGCCGCCTAAAAAGCGCGCTAAAAAGAGAAGAAAAAGTGATTATACTGTATCTGATTTAAGAAACACATTTAGAGAAGCATTCGGTTTTCACGCAGTGGAACAAGATCAAGTGTCTGAAAGCGACGAAGAAATTGCGAAACAAACAAAAATCATCAAAAAACAACCGAACAGGAAAATCAAAACGAAGACTTGGGCGGAGACTGAAATTGACCCGGTTACTGTAGAAACCAAACAAAAACAAGCTGCAAATTTAAAACCAGTTAATAATTCTCACAAAATTGATTTTGTTCCGCAAAGAGTGAATGTTATATTAGCTAGAGTGGACAAGCCCCCCACAATGGAAGACCTACTATCATATAAATGTAATTCTAAAACCAATACTGCTACTTTAAATAAAGATAAACTTGAGATGGAAAATTTCGACGAAAATAAACTTGCAAACGATGGAATAGTTAACCTTGAAATTGGATGTCCAGTTCCGATAGATCAGCTCAAAATTGATATGGAGAATCTACATGGAACTCCAATATCAGTTCCGCTGAGCTCAGCAAATTTTGACAGCCAATATGATAACCATGGACTTGGTGTTTCAGATTCAAATCGCCATATTCAAGATAATAGAGAAGAGCCTTGCGTCGTGTACCACAATGTTCATCAATATATAGATGATGGTAGCCCTTCTTATGATGGTAAAAATCTTGAATCGACTGATAATTTCACCACTTGTATAGATGAGGTGGTCGGAGTTTCAAGATTAACAAGAGACTCCTTGCACCACGTTGAAAATGGAGAAGAAAGATCTGAGATGAATGCTCATGTTCCGCCATTAGAGGATGGTAAAATACGAAAAGTAGATGGACAGACTAAAATAAAATGGAGAAAGCCTTCTAATGATTTGGATTCTTCAAACGGGTCTCAAGATAATAAAAGAAATGGTAAAGATGGAAAAAATAGTGGTGGCAATATAATAGAGAAATCTGTGTATGATAATTTAACAGCTTCTATCTTAGTTGGGCCTGATATGGCTTCGAATTTCGAAGGACTGTCAAATTTGGAAACAAAGGATGAAAGTGCGAAAACGCTAAATTCTTGTGTCAATTCTGATAGTGGTGATGTGTTTGGCCCTGTTATATGTATACAAGGAGGAAAAGTAATGATCAAGCATAGAGATATTGATGATAATGACCTTTCTGAGAAACATAAGTTAAATTTGAACCCTGCAACTGGTGATCAGGTTGATCAAAATGAAAAACTCATCTCGAGCTCTGGATTTGATGCTGAAAAAATGAAGAATGAAAATAAACCGAATGTGAAGCTCAATTCTAACCCGGGATGTCCTGCTCCAGCGATCAAAAAGACTTCAGACATGTTGAAACCTGCTTGTAATGGAACAATGCGTCGAGATAGGGTTGAATATTTATATAAAATTGGGCGCAGCGGGCTCAAAAAAGCGGTTCAAGATTCTCCTGCGAGAAAAAGACTTTTGTTTAAAAAAGATGACAAATGGTGTGACGAAAGTGACCTAGAATCTAATTTTCACGAAGAAAACGAAGTAATAAAGCAAAATTGCAACAAAAATGATAAAACATCACCAAGAAATGAAAATTCCACAAAAAATGAGCAAAGAGGTGAAAATTCAACCCATAAAGCTAAAAAATCTGGCAACAAAGAGATGGAGCATAGCATTGAAGCTTTAGGAAAGAGTATGGAAGGGATCGTAGACGGAGGCGAGAATTATATCATCCATATTCATGGTGATGATAAAACAAAACAAAGCAGAAAATCTTCAAAGTCTTCAGGAAAAGGAAGAAGAATCAAAGAAAAATCTTTTCCGAAACAAAGAAGAACACTAGGTTCCATTGAGAATCATTAGCTGAAGTCTTCGAGTTTCCTGGTTCCTGTTCTCAAGGTCAACTTAAAAAGGCCTTTGCAACCTGTGTGTCCGCTCCCACAATAATTCATCTTATAAATTTTTAAAAACTTCGCTGCGCTTATGACTCGTAAAGTCACTTTATCTTGCAATAGTTAAAGCTGATCCTGATAGTTTGAGTCTTCGAGTTTCCTGGTTCCCGGCGTCAACCTAAGAAGGTCTTTGCAGTTCATGTGTTCGCTTCCATAAGTCCCACGATAATTCTGGGTATAAGTTATTAAAGACTTTGCTACGCTTAAGACTCATTGTCGTGAAGTGATGTCATTTTCATCCAACAATAGTTAAGAATGATCCTGCCAGTTCGAGAATCATTAGCTGGAATCTTCAAGTTTTCCGGTTCCTGTCCCATGGTCAGTCTAAGAAGGCTTTTGCCATGTATGTGTGCACACTTCGGTACCGATGTCGACGCCTTGTGGACGCTTCACTCTTCGGGCCTACTATCCTGGCCTGAATATCCTTCAGCTTTTAATTTTGGCCTCCAGTCAATCAACTTTGGGAACCACTGCTGTATAGAACTCAGAACAGCAATTCGAAATGTTTATAGTACACCATGTTCAATCAAGTCATTACTGCCACGGAAACCCTAGTAGAATATTGATAGAGGTCAGAAGACTTGATTCAATTCAACGCCACACTGCCAGGAAAAAGCCTATTTAGATGCAATAACAAACTGATTAGCTTCTTACTATTTATTGTCGCGCATCCTTTTCTTCGTTTTTGCTTTATTCAATCATTTTATTTTTTGTGTCATAGCTTGTGTTGTGTCGAGTGTAATATTTTCTGCTTTTTCAATCAAATTCAATCAATCCTTTTTAAATTTTGTTTATAGTAACTTTACCTGCCTAACAGAGAACACATAAGTACATTCAAGGGTACTCCTGAAGTATGTGTACCAAGATGGCGGATACCAGAACATAGTATGTGTACCAGGTTAGGGTTAGACCATAATTTTATTCTACTTTACCTTATTTTAGTTCTATTACGAGTTCGGGGACTAGCCAAGTGACTTCCGTAGTATTTGTACCGGAATTTATGGCCTAACCTGCTTCCTGTTCCGGGGGTCAGCCTACGGATCAAGGAAAACAATTACAAACTGAATAGCTTTCCTATATTTATTGTCGCACATCCTTTTCTTCATTTTACTTTATTCAATCATTTTATATTTGTGTCAGTGCTTGTGTCGTTGTTTAGAGCTTTTTCCAATCAAATTCAATCAATCCTTTTTCAAAATTTCGTTTACAATAACTTTTTGAATAAATTTACCTGCCTAAAAGCCAGGTGCATTCAGAGAACACATGGTCCAAAACAACCCAAATACTTGAAATAGTAAAATATTGGTTTTTACCCATTTCTGTATACTATTTTCCAATTGTGAGTTTTATTACAGCAACATAGCAATCCATATATTAATTAACGCATGTGCATTCTATGTTTGATTTTCAGAAAATGGGCAAAAATGCTTGTACACATTAGGAGTAATGCTTTTTTTTATTTCTTCAACTGACCTTGGCTATTAATTATTGAAACCTATTTAATACCTTAGCCCAGCGTTTCTCAAACTTTTCTGCCCCGAAATATCTACGCTTTTTATCTCGCCTCGCGGAACACCAAGAAATTTGAATGTAAAATTGATGGCTGGTTTTCAAAAAATTTAGCCTATAGTAAAATTATAAAATTTGCTGTTAACTTGACAATTAAAAAATTAGACCGACGGTTAACGAAAACTCCATGCTTTTTAGACTTGGCTCGAGGCCTGCCCGTCTGTTTGTCACGAGTTAGGAGACAAATTTACAACCCAGAGTCGACGAAGTACGGCCGAGATCGCTATGGCGACCAATTTAGTCGCAACTTTGATCTATGTCCCGCTTGAACGTTTCTATTACATTTGAACCCACGACAATTGCACCTGCATACTATTGCACCTATGGGAATTTTTTTTTCGGATATTTGAACCTATACTAACCCTAACCAATGGATTTTACACCCTTGTATAGATTGAACCCGCGGATATACGGGTGCAAATGTATGGGTTCAAATGTACGGTCACCAGCTTGAACGCATTTTAGCTCTCAAGATTCCATCCGGATCCGATAGCTCTTACTTTCTAACTTGGCAACTAGAAATTACAGAACCCTTCTTCCACCTTTGAAAATTTCGACCAAGTTTTGATTTCGATTCCTGTTCCGGGAACCCTCTGAAGAAGCTAGCGGAGCAGCAGTTTCCGCGTAACAAAGCTTGAGTAACGCTGTCTGAAACGAATACCTGGTTGAGTGTTGCCATATTCAATTTCAGTACTTTCTGACACTCTATTGGTCACTCGTAACTAGGGCTGTCCAAGCGAACCAAATATTCGAAATCGAATCGCAAATTATTCGAATCGTTTTTCGGCTAATTTTCGAATCGCTAAAATCAGGTACCGGTACATAAAGCGGAAACCACCTTTACGGGATGTTTTTCATCGGGCAAGCGGCGGCGCTCCGTGCTCAGACCACTCTCGCTCCCGGCTTGCTTAATTGGTTTCCCGATATTTCTCTCGCCTTCATTTTGTGATACATGTCATTACTAATGCCCGCCCGGTGGCACGTGATTAGCCATTTCATGCATGGTCATCATAACAAGGTATAATCGATCGTGACGTTTTTGAGAGAGAACAAGGAGAAAAAGGAGACAATTTAGAAAACGATAGTTCTATAAATAGAATCGATTTGAAGCTGTTGAGTTAGTTATCATAGGAACATGGTACAGGCAACTCAAAGCTGAAACAGGTGTTTTGGGATCCTTATGATGGCAATACCTTCTTTAAATGTATTTTGTAATTTCTTATGATGGCATTACTGTGTTATCCATCTATATACCAAGACAAATAATTGCACTCTTGCATTTTGATGGCTGTTGTACACTAACAATATTATAGTCATCAAATAATATTGTCATCAAACTAGCTTGGAATTTTTAAATGCAATTTTGAACTTGAGCAACAGTTTTATCTATATTGATGGTTGTTATTATTTTGCTTAAATTTACACAAAAAAAACATAAAGACTAGTGAATAGGATTAAAATAGCATTTACAGGCTTTATATGTCCTATTAAAACTGAATCCATCAAAATTGAGATTGCAATTTTTGAATAGTGCAATTTTTACTCTTAACACTCAACAGTTTTCGAGACCCAAATTTTGGAGTTCTCCAATTTTTTTGACCAGTTCATACAAGCGTGTGATCTCCTTTGATGTAACTGCACATACGTTACCACGACATCGAAGGGCAGGCGTTTATTTTATAATAGAGACAGATTTACTATTGCGCAATAATATTTCATTATTCGGTTCGATTCGGCGAAAATATTCGATTCGAATCAAAAAATTATTCGATTTTGGACAGCCCTACTCGTAACTTTACTCAGAGATCCTTCTTCTTAATTTCTGAGTGAGTGTTTGTGACCAACTTTAGTTAAGAGCAAATTCATTTTGATACTTTATTCGTTATATGATTGAGCTTTCTACATACGAACATCCTATCTCAATTTGCTGATTGTGATTTCTCTTTTCAACCCACTTCGTGCATTTTATATCGAAGCTTCATCGCTGTTAACCCTTTATCAGCACAGAAAAAAAATTTCTTCATATTATACGCTTTATTTCGGTACAATTTTGTACATTAAACTTCAGACTAGGTTGAAAGCAACCACCAGTTTAGCACGGATATGAGAACACTTCCCTAGTTTATTACTCCAATATTAATGTATGTTTGAGATAAAAGACGATAACGAAGCGTAACCATATGTTCTCTTATCCAGTTACCAGATGGACTGGCTATCATTCCCGTAAATAACAAGAGACGTTTCTTATTACCTAATATATAATACTTATTTTACCGAGTAATCTTCATGCACTGCCGTTTATATAACATCCATTTTACGCAAGTAATTGTAACTGCCATTATTATAACATTCTTGCGCGGCGGTGTGGCTCATACGCTTTATTTAGGCACCATAGCAATCCATATAATGAATTAGGCAGGGGAATTCCATGCTTGCTTTTGGTTTTTAGAGCAAAAACGCACATTGAGTTTTTTTCATATTACCTAAATACCATTTACTTTATAAATGGATTTCCCTGCACTGCTACTTGCTTGTTACGACTAAACTGCTTTACAATCAAATTTGTACATAAGATTTCAGATTATGTCACTATGATTACGTACTTACGATCAATATTTTTTGTTGTTTAATTGAACTGCATACGCACTTTTGTGCGTTATTAAATGCTTTCATGCGAGTGTCATATAGGCTCAAATTTATGTCAAAGTACAGGATAGCCCAGGGGTGGGCAAAGTGGACCAGGGGCCAAAAATGTTGCCCACTTAGACTGGCGGGCCAGTCGACTTAAAACGTTACATTTTATGAACAGAATGTCAAGAATGCGTAAGCTATAAACAAAAAAGAACGTCACTAGAGCGTGATGACTCATAGGGACGTTTAACTAAACTTCGTACTCAGTCATCACCGCACACGACAAGCGCACGAGGCGAAAGAAAGAGATGTGAAAATCACGAGGTCGAATTTAGTGAGAGAGTTCGACTGTGTAACGTCCCCATAACATAAAAGTCTGTGGCACCAAATACAACTTGCACAGACTACGATCAAAATCTAACAAGCTAATTGCACCATACAGGTTTCAATAACAACAAATATGTAGTGCATGCAGATTTGGATAAAGCAGAAATTTATGTCAGCACAAGGCGGGCCAGATTGAATCACATAGCGGGTCGGATTTGGCCCGCGGGCCGTAGTTTGTCCATGACAGGGATAGCCGATGAGTAAACTTTTTAGTTGCGAGAGCAATAAACTGGATGAGCAATGCCGAAGCACAAAGTTTCCGATATCAGGAGCCGCTTCTACTTAGCGTTTCTAAGAGCGAAGCACCTCTTGAGTTAAAACTCATAAGTCGAATCCCGCGAAATAGGTAAGTTCTACAAAGCACACTCATTTACTTCGGTTACTGCCAACTGAGGGACGAGATTTCGCCCCACACTGTCATTCTTATAACATCTTCGCATGTTACTTAACTGCTTCACAGTTTTGTGCATTATACCAGGGGTTCTCAAACTTTTGGTGTTGCGGAGCCCTTGAAAAGATTAACTATTATTCACGGAGCCCCAAATGAAATGTTAAAATTGTTACTTTTCTATTAATATTCCTGAGTAAAATTAAAAGTACTTTACTTAATTTGAATGCTAAACCTTTTTTAATAGGGTTAATACAAGTCATAAATAAATCTAAATTTCAAAGATAAATTATGTATACTAAAACTGTAAATTTGACACTTGATAAACATATTAATAAATTATGGACCGAATCTTCACCCTTTCGACATTTTCAGAAGACTTACAAAGCCGCTGATAACGTACGCGAATGTATTTTGTTACATTCGCCGATGGTTCTCCTCAGCATGGCATGTTTTTAACATCTTTACGTCGGTGTTTATTCTCCCTAAATCAAAAATTTCCGTCGGCACGTACATGTATTGTTTCACAATGACGACGATAATTGCTTTTTTGTTCTCGTGGGGAATTATGAGTTCAATGTGAAAAACATGTTACCATATCGTCACGCTAATAACCGAATTGCGTAAGTCATTTTTTGCGATTTTAAGTTTTTTTTTATAAAATAGGTATTTATGTGATGCTGCGCACCTGTCTGTTAACTCAGATTTTATATTAAGAATTCCGAAACCCATAAAAATGAAGATTTAGTATGACATGCACATTTGTGCAATTGTTTCCTCATAATGAATTATCATTGTTACCGCAGGACTATTTTGACGTCAAATTTCTTGATTGAAAAACGATATTCTGAAATAATAAAACTTAAAATGAAAGATCACACTATAAATTTTATTTCAGCAGTCTCACGTCAGATCAAAAACGCTCTTATATAGGCATTGGAAATCACAAAATTTGGTGTTATGTTAGGTTTTCTCTGGTGATTCATCGTAGTAACTGCGAAATCGTAACACAGTCAATTGTTCGCGCGATGTACCTTTTTTTCATTCTGAAACCACCGACGGAGCCGCATGCAATAAATTAATTTCAATCGTTCGTATTTTGCCGAGACCTTGTGATTTTTTAAACGGCGATTAAAATATCAATTATTATCTTGCTTAAAATAATCTCGAGTGCAAAAGAACAAATGAAGTTTGACAAATCCCAAGATCGCAAAAATACGACTCCAATTTATTTATAGTTGGCAGTTTATCACGTATTTTATGTTATTTTAGAATAGTAATCCTTTATTTTAGTAATCCTAATAGTAATCTCGAATCAAACGTGAGTAACGACGAGCACAATTATATTATTAGAACAAGACACTTCAATTAAATGCTCGCATCGGTCATGGATTAAATATTTTACGCAACAGAAATCTCGCAATCCGTTTTTTTTTTAAATCGCGAAGAATGTCGCGCGGAAGTTTCCGATTCCATTCCCACCCCCTCCTCAGAAGCCTGGCTGCGCTTCAGCTTATAAATAATTTCATTTTTTAATTTCGCCTCTTTGCCATATTTCGAGGCTATATATTGTTTCAGATATTATCAAAGCTGTTATTGCTTCTTTGAACTGTTACAAAATTAGCCAAGTCAGAATTTTGAAAAGTAATCGAATAGCTCGCGGAGCCCCTGGGTTTCTCTCGCGGAGCCCTGGGGCTCCGTACGGAGCACTTTGAGAACCTATGCATTATACTATGTCGAACGCAAAAACCAGTTCAACACGGATTTGGAAACACTACTCAGTTAATTAGTGTGTGCGAGGAGAAATGCGATTACACGGCGTAACCATATGGCCTCTCGTCCAGTCACCAGACGGACTGGCTATCATATCCGTAAAAGACAAATAAAGTTTCTTATTACCTAATATAGCACGTTCATTTTACCGAGTAATCATCCTACACTGTCGTTTGTATAACATCCTTGCTTGTTGCGACTGAACCGCTTTAGAATTATATATATTGAATTCCAAATGTATAGTCTTGCTATCACAAAATTTTTCTTTCAAAATTTCAGAGGAATGTCTGATGTATACCTTAACACCTATTTTACGCAAGTAATTGTAACTGCCATTTTTATAACATCCTTGCTTTACAAATAACTTGCGTTTACCAGATGGACTGGCTATCATACTGTAAAATACAAAGAACGTTACTTATTACCTAATATACAGGGTGTCCACAAAGTCCCTTTACAATTTCAATTTTGTTATGAAGTCAGTTCTCAATATATCTTACCCAGGTTTGTTGTTTTTTTAATCAGTGATTGTTCAAGTATTTTTACTTCATTTAATACATCTGTGAGGGCCAATTTAATAAATGGTATCGATAAATTCCCTTTGCGATTAAAAAAAAAAAAACTCAAGACTTTATGGACGCTCTATATAACAAGTAATCCTTCTGCAATATCATTTAAATGTCATCCTCGTTTGTTACGACTAAACTGCTTTCTAATCAAATTTTGTATACAATGATTACGTTGTCACGTACACTTTGATCACGTATTACTAATCAATGTTTTTACTCAATTAAAGTGAACAGCATATTTAAAAGTGTGTTATTAAACGGCAGAGGATAACCGATATGACAACTTCGTTGGTGTGCGGGTTGGTAATTCCAAAGTACAAAGTTCCCAGTTCTTCTGAAATTAGAGGCATCTTTCGTATCGGCTGCTTCTTCTGGTTTCATTACATTTTAACCCACGTACATTTGAACCCACGACAATTGCACCTGCATACTATTGCACCCATGGAAATTTTTTTTACGGATATTTGAACCCATACTAATCTAACCCATGAATTTTAGCACCCGCATATAGATTGAACCCGCGGATATACGGGTGCAAATGTATGGTTTCAAATGTACGTGGGTTCAAATGTACGGTCACCGCTTCTGTACGGCCACCGCTCCTACTACGGAGTCTTGCTAAGAGCGAAGCACCGTTCGAAATTCATATGTTGAACCAAGCTAAATCGGTAAACTTCAAAATGCACACTCATCTGATCAGGTACTACCAGGGCTGGATTGACCATCAAGCAAAATAAGCACGTGCTTAGGACACCGCAGAAATTGCCGTAGACGAATTTGCAATAGTGCCTCAGTGTTTAATAATGAAATAGTTCGAGTTGATAAGGCGACTCAGACCTCAATATTGGTCAGGTTGAAATGAATTGTTGCTTATTTTTCGTTCTCAGATATCATCATATCTCTTAAATCTCTATAAATGTTTGACGTTTCCAATTTCTATACAGAAAACACTACTTCATCAGCGCGTGGTATGACACTAGCATACTTTTATATGCGGTAGTGAGGGAAATTATGAATGCGTGATATCCGAAACAAAACATGATGGTATGACATGGCGGTGTCATTTGACAAAAGTTAAAACAAATGCTCACATCTATCACATCATATATATTATAGGGTGTCAATGAGGTCCTGGAAATTTTCCAAATTGCAATAGAATTTATCGATAGTCGATACCATTTATTGTTTTGGTCCTCACAGATGTATTAAATGAAGTAAAAATACTTGAACAATTACCGATTAAAAACAACAAACCTGGTTAAGATATATTGATAACTGACTTCATAACAAAATTGAAATTGTGAAGGGACTTTATGGACACCCTTACTGTCCTGTTTTTAGATTAAATATTGAGGTTTGGTAATTTTCCCCACTATATATATATATGCTTGTGTTTTTCGCACAAAAATCAAAACGACGGCAAGTTAAACCGTTTCGCTAACATCAGGTGTGCTTTACATATCTTCTATATGAATATACATTGTGGCAATCATGCGCTAATTTAGATTGTGATTATGTACTTATACTCAATATTCTTTCTTCATTTGAAGTAAACACGCATATTTGAAGCTTGTGTAATTGGTCGGTTGGCGATGTGGCATATCTCTTTAGGCGATTGGAATACGCTCGCCATAGCCTTTCTGATTACCCTGCGCGGTTCGCAGGTTCGAATGAAGTGGGGTTTATTCATGTTCGAGAGGGTGGCTGAACTCTCCTCTCCGCCGTAGGGTGGTAGGTGGTTCACGTGATCGCTAGTCGGTTACGGCAAGTCCATGCATCTGAACAAAATACCTGGCTAACCAATCCCATAACCCAGGGCTACTCAACTAGCGGACCGCGGTCCGAATCCGGACCTTTCGGGTATTTGATTCGGACCGCACCTAATTCTTTATTTTGGATTATTAGCCCCACTTTTGAAGTTTCTTTTTAAAAAATAATTTATATAGTTTTGATAAAATATGTAAAGAACTATATCACTATAATAAACAATCTTGATTAGTTAATAATCATTAGCCGGTCGAGGAAATGTGCGAATAAGGATGCCGAAACATGATTCCTGGAAAGACCGGACCCAAATAATTTTGAAGTTTTATATGTGGATCTTCGATGAAAATAGTTGAGTAGCCCTGCCATAACCGACATGAACTGGTCACCGGGCGAGAGGTCGGGGTTCGCCGTGGGCCAGTGTTTTCTGTGATAAGTCTATTACCAGTTTCCACACTAACTTCTGCTCTGCAGATACTAAGGGGAAAAGAAGCAATAATAATCGATGATAATCATCCAATCTGTCAGGAGCTAGCGGGTTCTGTAGCAATGAATTCTGATTCATCGTCTGATGAAAGCTCGGTGTGCACATGTATCATTCTGAAATGGTAGCACAGCGTTAAAGGTTTAGAATTGAATAGTACTTCGCCGTAACGCCAATACGTTTAAAAAACGTCCATCGCTAAATGTTTAAGTAGCATTTACCGTAACTACAATAGTATAAAAAAAAAAGTCAGTCGCTGAATGTTTAAATATCATTTCGCCGTAACTTCAATACTGTTAAAAAAGCGTCAGTCGTTGTATGTTTAATAGCACTTCACCGTAACTTCAATACTGTTAAAAAGTGTCAGTCGTTAATTGTTTAAATAGCATTTAGTGATAACTTCGATTTTGTTTAAATGGCATCAGTTGTTAAATGGCATTTTGTTGTGATTCTAACCAAAGTACATACTGTTAAAAAGCGTTGAACGTCAACCAGAATTTTGTCGTAATTTTAATCTGACCAAAATCAGTCAACATACGGCTTCAACTAGTCACAGTAATCATGTTTAATATGATTTTTGTTTGTTTGTTTTGTTTGTTACCGACACATACGGATCCGAAGAAGTATGTAAACAATGAGAAAGGGCTTGCAGTTCAGCTCACTATAGTCAAGTATCATTTAATAATTATTCACCCATTTACTATTCCAGGCCCTAATCGTTAATTAAAACAGTTATCATATTTGTACAGGGATCCAACGATATTTAAGCCAAGCACACATTCAGTAGTTGAGCAACGCACTGCGTAGTTCAGTTAATTATTGCGCGAAGTAATCAGCTTCTTCAGGAGTTGCCAAACGTCGCGTTTATAAATCGGTTAATTAAGTAAGATTTTAATTTCCAGAATCCTCACCAGTAGCGGTGGCACAAGAGAAGGAAGGAGAGTTATTCGGCGGGGACAGAAAGAGACTCGGAAGAAGAGCAGCGAAAGGCGAGAGAGAAGAGAACGTCCACGCCAGACAACAGGGACACAAACCAGGCAGCCGCACGAAAAGCAGGACGGCGCTAACGGGAAGAGGCAGTGGAGTCGGCCAAGAGAACAAAAGAAAGAGACAGCTAAAGACCAGACAACTGGGTCAGAGCAGGCAGCCGGGCGAGGCGAAAAAAACCCGTCAAGGACAGCAGCGAGAGGCCAGAGTTTTCGAATGGTTAGTTAACTCGAACGAGGAATGAAAACGGAAGAAAAAATGACAAATTACAACAGTATAGAAGAAAACGAAACGCCCTTAACAAACAACAAGCGCCGACAGCCCTATTTTAGTGCTTTTCTCAAAAAAAGTCAGAGGGCCGAGCGAGAAACATTTTCGTTGAAATATCGACGGCCCGGTAAGGGGAATTAGAAAAATACCACAAGTATATATAGAAAATAGAACATATAATATTTAATTTGAACCCCTGCATATACCTAGCATGGCTTATTATATATACAGATATAGGGGGAAAGGAGAGTTTTGGAAGATCAAAGAGAAACTATCAAGAAAACTGAAAATAGGAGCCAATGTACCAGGGTTTCCGTGAAGTCCCTTTACAATTTTAATTTTGTTATGAAGTCAGTTCACAATATACAGATATATCGCAACCAGGTTTGTTGTTGTTTTCAAATCAATATTTGTTAGAGTATTTTTATTAGTATATTTATTCATTCAATACATCTGTGATGATCAAAAGAATATATGGTATCGGTTAATTGGACACGTTTAGTGGCCATCAAAGTCTTTATATACCTAAGTTGCGCAACAATGGAAATTGGCCGCCATTTTCGATCAATATCGCCTGCGAGGTTACGGCGGTTCTGCGTGATCCGCGGCTAGGCTGGTGCCTTCTGCTATAGAATTAAAGGCTGTTCGGCTCTAATTGCAGCGGGAATAGCAAAACAGTGCAACTATTGAAGCTATCATCAGTTGCAGAGAAGGAGGAAATGGGAAAATAACTGTAGGCGACGTAAAGACTGGAAATCTGGCCAAGGCAGTTCCTTGTGTGAGGTTAGTCAAACGAATGGCCTAATGTCAAACTAACACCAGGAAAGATAGGTAGTACACAGTTTTAGGATGATTTCATATTTAATTATTTATGTCACGTTGCCGATTCGACTCATTTAAGTTAGCTCTGACCCCAGGAAAGTTGAGTTAAATTAGTAAGATTTTCTAAATGCTGGCTTCAGATGTCAGGTCAGCAGGTTAGGGAAACTGTTTCCAAATCTTCCTAAGTAATGCAAAGTCAGAACATTGCATTGAATGTATCAGATTTATTGTCACGATTGTTTAAAGCACTGCAGTAGCAAAAATTTATAGTAATTAGCAGCAATATGAGTAGACAATTCGGAGCTTAGTGGAAATAATGAATTTCTGAACTGAATGCGTGTTTCGTTAAGTCACTGTCAATTATATTTTGTGTTAAAAATGGGATGCTGAACGCTTGTTATTTCGAAAGTACGTTCATTGTGTAACTTACAACTCATTCCTTTTTCAGACTCATTTTTGGAGAATACCAATTTGAACCGAAGAATACGGATAAATGGAAAAAATTAAAATAAAAGGGAATGACAATATTCGATGTGCCAAATCCACCAAAAAGTTCAAATCATCAAGACCTGTATTAACTAAAATATTGACTGAGATGAAGTTTCAAAAAATAACAATAGGCCCACAGTGAGCTGTGAATGCCAAAGTAAACTCTAATTGCCAGATTGAATGTCTCATAAATCATTTCTTAAACGTTTTAACGTTTTGGGTTTGATTGAAACAGCCGACTCCAGGACGAACCAGTTGTGTCAGAAACTTATAATGTTGGGTCATATAAAAAAGCACAAAAATGCGAGAATGCTTTTGGAAAATTTAGAGGGGGGGGGGGAATTTCCCTCTAATCGTTTTTGCGATATGAAACAACATAACACTTTCATTATAACACGGGGGTGCTATTTTTTGCGTTTTTAATCAGCCACTCATATGTAGTCGCCATCGCTTGGCTGACATGGGCAGTTCAGAGCTCGTAATGGAACTAAGATGAGGAAGGTCGGAATGAAATATGGGCCCAACCGTCACTTGGTACACCTACTGCTGAAGTTTCAATTATTGTACCTTTTTCATGTCTTTGGTATTTAATTGTTGAAATTTTATTTGTTGATCAATCGAATAGCACTTCTTTTCTATGTCTTTCATATTAAGGTATTTACATGCTATTCTTGATCAATTGAATGGTCTTTTTCTCATGTCTTTGTTATTTGATATGAAGTATCATTTCTTTTTATTGGTTAATCAAATTATTTCCAAATTCTAGACTATTAGTTTGTTTGTAATGGTTTCGTGAATCATACTGTAACACCAAAGATTTAAATAAAAATGTTCGCTATTCCTATGATGATCATTGCTCGCTTTGTTTTGTAGACACGATTCCCAAGATGTGAATTATTGAATTTTCCTATTGATTGATCCTCTTGTGTGAGTCAGAAACATTTTCAAAACCCCACCTGCTAAAACTTATTGATAAGTACATTATAAGTATTAACATTCTTGGAGTGCAAGGTTGCAAAAATCCCAAACATATATATAAAGTTCATGCAATTTTTAAACATTTTCAGATCATGACAAACCTATGAATAGAATTCCTCTTGCCCTATCCAATGTGTTACTGTGTAATGTGTATGTCCACTGGGTTGCACTTTACTTTATTTGTTATTCACGCTCAGACACATCCTCATCACATTAATTTTTTTGTCCCTGATCCACTTTGTGTATATAGCCAATTTATTTATTTTTTTTCTGATTATTATCGTCCGAACCTCATTGAATTCAGGTATCAGTTAGGTACAATTTTCCATCACATCCCCTCATTTTGTTCACAAATTTATTGTAAAAATATTATCTAAATAGTTCAAGTTTTGCCATTAGTCATCTCTCAGGGTTAAACTTAATATTGATCACTTCGAATAGATAGACTAGAATAGATATTCAAGAATGAAAAAATTCCAAATTGTTTTTTGCGTTTTTCTCAAAATTGTGGCTGTGGCTATTTTATTGATGACTGTATTTTTTGGTTGACAAAATAATAAAATCTCTCTCTCTCATTGTACTGCCATTGGTAAGGACGTTTACAATTCAGTTATGCATATGGAGCCTGGAGTGTCTAAAAAGGGCGAATTTCTAATGTAACATTGACATCAATATTTAGCTACAGTCCCATTTGACGTCGCCTTCACTGTCGAAAAATTTAGTTAGTTTTAGTCATTTAGGCCTGTTGTAGTGTGAAACTGTGTTTGTCTACTATCCTAATGGAAACATCATCACGGAGGTCTTGTCACGCCATCGGGACGCTTTGGTTGTCAGTAAATTCCGGACCACCGGGACGCCAGACGTCAAATCCGGGACTGTCCCTGCCATTCCCGGGACGGTTGGTAGCCCTAGCATCAGCAGGTCTTGAATAGTTTAAGATTTTGCCTACTTTCCCGATTTTCCGTAGGCTATATGAGTGTGTGTTGACTTGCATTGCCTATATATATATTTAGTGTTACGAAAAACCGAAATAAACTTTACTTTACTAACCGTGCGTTATATTATGTTTGTTACCGAGCGGCGTGGGTTCTTAATGTAAATGCCCCGTATTGGGTTCGATACTGATTGAGACATCCTATCGGATTTCTGCGCCCTCGGAATATAACTACTGATTTAAATCTGCCCCAATAGCCTTTTAAAACTACTAAAATAAGGCTTGTTTGCGTTACACTACTCGAGCCGAATGATCGAAAATGGCGTCCATATGACGCCATAATGGGACAAGTTAGTTGCACGGGGTTGGTGGCCATAACGATCGTTTCAAAATTTTGTTGTTATTGTTATTTGTCTCCGTCTCCATTTTTAAAAATCGCTTTTCTCTTCAAATACTGGACCAATTGCTTTGATATTTTCAGTGGTTAAAGATAAATTTTTTCTCCAGCAGGCTATTACTTTTTTTTGCTATGACGTCATCAAAATTATTGCCACTGGGTGGCGTTACGTGTCCATATATTTGAGCATAGCTCTCTTGTTTCCTTTGCAATTCAAATTTTTTTTCATGACTTCATGGACTACTCATATATTATCCTTTACCGGATCAATAAACGAACATCATAGATGTTAGACTCCATGCAGCACCACTAAACTTCGAGAATTTTGTGACGTTTTTGGAAAGTCGTGCGTTTGGGGATTTCTTTTACTTTTGTTCAATTATTGTCACAGATACAATGCTAGATAGAATGTAAAATTAAATATTCATTTTAGGTAAAGGTACGGTCTGTACCGGCAACGGTATGCTAATAGAGCAACTGAATCGTATGTCTGTATGATCCACCACGACGCACTTACCGGTATCTTTAGTTTAACGTTTTTTTCACTCAATACCGGTACCGTAAATTCTCTGTGGTTGTGTCAACATGTGTGCGTGTATGAGCTACTTTAATAATGTTAAAGTGCGTTATATAATAAATGTTTCCGGTACGGTAGTGTACGGTAGGATTATTGCTGTTTTGATTAAGTTTGCAGATGTTATTGTAATCTTTGATTAGACTGAAAGTACGATAGCCTACTACCTTCTGTACTATTATTGTAAGTGGATCTTACTGGATATACTATCTGCATACCTACCTAATTTTACCTTGCAATCAATCACACTACTGCACTAACGTTACTTAAAGATGAACAAGGAAGTCCAAACCCAGATTCTGGCAGCTATCTCATCTCTTCAGGCCAAGCAAGAAGAGCTAATGTCACATGCAACTCTATTATCTGCCTCTAAAGACCATGGCAACCAGTCCCAGGATATCATTAAGTTCCAGAATGACGTGGCTCAAATCTCCTCCAAGATCCAGGAGATTATTAGCAGGCTGGAGACTTGTGAAAAGCAACAGGACGATTTAGAACAATACCGTAAAAGCGCCTAACTTCGGACAAAATTACTATATTCTCGTCAATAACTCGGCCATTTATTGTCCAAACGGTGCCAAAATCGCTCGGTAAAACATTCTTGCGGTAATTTACATTCCCTGCAAATTTCGGTTCAATTGGACTATTTTTACTATTGAAATAATCGATATTTCTTGCCATCTGACCGTTATCCTTCACTGCCCTAACTTCGGACAGTCATTTTCTTCACTGCGTAACCGCGACGCACAGAGAGAAAGAGGCTTCCGATGCGGATGACGTAATCACGTCGTTGCGTGAAGATAAGACGCTCGATCGTCGTCGTAACGTAACATTGACGTCACGACGAAAATGCATTATTTGAAACTTCCGTCGTCCTATGTTTGCATCTTTCGTTCGTTATTTTCGATACTTCAGATGAGTATAATAACACGTTAGTCATTTTCATCAGGAAATGCTTACGTAGATATATCTGATGCAAACCGTTTCAATCCACAATGAAGTATTTTAACGGGCTTCTATCGAAGTCTTTGAAGTATTAATATTCTCGACGGATAGCTTTTTTTTATTCTGCGCGGTTATCTTTATAAATGATAATTTATATCAAACACACGGTAAATCCGATTGTAAAGTTTAATTTAAAATTCAACTTAATCTTGTAAACATGTAGGTCCCGTTTATTTGTTGGAGATTAAAATTTATTTTTAATTTCGAGTAAATAAAATTCACCCAGGCCGTATTCAATAACTGTCATTTCGACTACTAATCCTAAAATAATGGTTAAGTCAGTGCACTGTGGACGTTGGAATTATCATAGTTTTATATATTCGATTTTTAACGTCATCGATTAAGTGTGACATGTATTTTCATTAATGTAATTTTGGCATATATTCTTACATGACCGAACAAAATACAAAAATATTACATTGGAACGCCGTCTTTATCTCAACGGAAATTGTCATATTGGCTCCGTTGTGTCTGGCGTCAAAATTCATTTCCGCGACGCAGTGTGACGTCGTGTCGGAAGTGAGCGAAAAATAATCTACGTGAGGTTGACGTAATTTTTAACGCTGCGTGAAATCTTAATATTCTTACGGAATTTATAATTCAGAATTTTAGGTTTTATTTAAATCTCGTACGACATCTTGCGATCACTCAAATAAATTATATACATTGTTGTCGCCCTCTACCGAATGATGGTATTTTGACGATGAAAGCTTCAGTAGGAGCGACGCTCTGCGCCGTTGAATGCCGGGCAGTCAATTTTCCGCAAAATTTCCGTTTTTTTACCAGAAAAATAATTATGCAACATTAAAAAAGATGAGAATAGATGTAGATATAACAGCGCAACCTATAATAATTAAAATTAGCAATATACGGCGCGTTTTAGCCAAGATATGGCCGTTCAAAAATTTTGTCCGAAGTTAGGAACTGTCCGAAGTTAGGCGCTTTTACGGTACAGCCGAAGAAACTGTGTGATTCTCCATGGCTGTAGTTCTGTGCCAGAAACTGAATACCATAAGTTCGAAGACTTCGTAGTGAAAACTCTCAACGACAGCCTTAAACCCAACCATCCTATTGTGAACACTGACATTGATATTACTCACAAATTAAAATCAAGATCTCCGAAGAACCCCATCATCATCAAATTCGTCAGAAGATCAACGAAGAATATGGTGTATGGTAGAAAAAAAGAACTCAAAGGCAGCGGATTGTCCATCACTGAGTTCTTGACCCGTAGCAGGCTCAAGCTACTCAGCGCTGCCAAGGAAGCCTTCGGAAAACAAAAAGTGAGCACAATGAATGGGATTATCTACGCTTACCTAGATAAAAGGCGAGTAATATCTTCCTTAAATGATATCACTACTCTCTCTCGTCCCCTCTACTCCAAGGCTGCTGCCCGTTCAGTGGGACCAACCTCAAGACGTAGCGGTAGCCTATGAGCAGCGGGGAACGATTAACTCATTCCTAATCTCCATTTTTTTTATTTAAATAGGCTAGTGCTGTCTAATCAATGGTTCTCCATCTTTCAAACATCTGGAAACCTATATAGCCAGACTAGATATTTGACTTATTTATTCATTTTTATTTTTACTTTCATTTTGTTGTGTCACTGCCATGAAAACTAATTTAAAATACCCATGTAGAAATTGCCACAAATCAGTTCGAATCAAGCAAAAAGGTCTTTATTGTGACATTTGTTCTTCTTGGATACATTTAAAATGTACCAATATTTCTGGACAACAATATGAAAACCTTGAATCTGAAGCTGATCAAATACCTTGGTGCTGTTTCCTTTGTGAAATAGACTGTATGCCATTCTCTTGTCTCTCTGATTCTGAAATATCTGAGTTATTTGTTCCCCTTCATACAGAAAAAGCTGAAGCCCAGGCACTTGCCAAAATTCTTGATCCTGAATACCTCAACAAACTGTTTCTTGAATCAGCCAATACTGATACTGATGAATTCAACAACATTGATAGTGTTTTCTTGTACAATTGCTCAAATCAATATATCTGCTCCAGTGATGTCAATGCCCTTAAATTCAACGACAGCCTTAAACTAAGTGGTTTCATGACTCTCTCCATCAATATCAGATCTTTAGCCTCTTTCAAAAACTTCACAAAATTTGAAGCACTAGTTAATTCACTGAATTGTAAGCCTCATGTAATTGCTGTAAATGAAACATGGATTGTATCTGGTACAAATGGCCATTTCAATGCACTGGATGGCTATGTTTTTATCTCTAATAGTAGATCTCATCACCGAGGTGGTGGTGTTGGTCTCTACATTCGAAATGATTTGAAATACATTGTCCGCAAAGATATTACTATAATGTGCGAAAAGGTTTTTGAATCTATATTTATTGACATATCATTGGAAAATAAAACAATAACCTGCGGTACTATTTATAGATCACCACTAACTGATGAATTGAACAATGCTAACTTTCGGAATCTCTTGTCCCAAGTTCTCTCAAAGATGAACAGGTTGAATTATAATTATATAATGGGTGACTTCAACTATAATCTTATTGATGAGTCCAATATGAATACCAGCCTATTTGTTGATATTATGCACAACATGGCCTATTATTCTTTGATAAACTGCCCCACCAGGATAACTTCAAGTTCTGCTACCTGTATAGACCACATCTGGACAAACGTATATGATAAAAAAATTAACAGTGCTGTTTTAGCAGAATGTGTTTCTGATCATCTGCCGATTGTACAATGCTCTCTTCTAGAAAAGCAAATTCAGACCAGAATTGAAACGCTTTATCGCCAGTTTACTTCGTCCAACTTGAATACTTTTATGAATGAACTGAATTCTATTGATATTGATGACTTCAGCAGCATCGAGGATCCCAACACTTGCTTTGAAATTTTTTTTGAAAAATTCTCCACTGCTTACTCTCAATCTTTTCCTTACAAAAAACAGACAGACAGATCAAACAAACCTTGGTATGATACTGAGTTACGCAAACTCAACAAAGTCAAACAAAAACTTTATAAGAAATTAATAAACAATAAAAACATAAATGACAAGCACAAATTACAGTTCAATGAATGCAGGAACCTTTATACTCGATTGCTCCACAAAAAGAAATCAAATTATTACAAATCTAAATTTGCTTCTCACAAAGGCAACATCAAGGCAGTGTGGAAAACAATTAATGAACTTATTGGTAAAAATAAAACAAATTCTTGTCCTTTGATTGGATTTGATTGCAGTAATACACAAACTGCAAATAAATTTAATGAACACTTTTCCCAAGTGGCACAAAGCCTGCTTGACTGTATGCCACAACCAGCTGGCTGTGACAAAAATTACATTTCATATCTTGGGAAGCAAGAATCCTCATCCATGTTCTTAAGGCCAGCTACATCATTAGAAATAAAAAATATTATACGCGATATGAAGCCCAAGTCAAGTTTTGGAATCGATGGTATTCCATTTAAAATATTGAAATATGTTCCAGAACATATTATTGATATCCTGACATATATATTTAATCTTTCACTATCTAGTGGATTATTCATTGAAAGCTTCAAGACATCCAAAGTTCTTCCTCTCTTTAAAAAGGGTAGTGTTTCAGATCTTGGAAACTATAGACCTATTAGTCTTTTACCATCATTTTCTAAGATTCTTGAAAAAATAATGTATAGTAGAATGTCAAACTACTTTGAAACTAACAATGTTTTCCACTCGCATCAATTTGGTTTCCGCAAGCATCACTCCACTGCTATGGCTGCTAATGTTTTGGTACACAAACTGACCAATGCGTTTGAATACAAACAACATGCAATTGGAATATTTCTTGATATCTCAAAAGCTTTTGACACCATTGACCATTCCATCCTCTTAAGTAAGCTCTATCACTATGGAATTAGAGGCGTTCCATTCAATTGGATCAAGAGCTACCTTCAAGACAGGAAGCAAATTGTGCAATATGACAACTCATTCTCTACAAATATTTGTGTCATGAAGCACGGAGTTCCACAAGGATCTTTACTTGGCCCATTATTTTTTCTAGCTTACATTAATGACATGTCCAGGTGTCTGAAATCCTCTGAGTCGATCATGTTTGCTGATGACACTAACTTGATTCTTCATGGGGAAAACCTTGAAGATCTATTCACAGTTGCAAACCAAGAACTAACCAACATTCGTAGCTGGATGTTAGTTAATAAATTATCTCTGAATGCTAACAAAACTAAATTTGTATTATTCCATCCAAGCAAGCATAAAAGTGTGAGTTGTTCAAAAAAACTACTGCTCAATGGCAATGAAATTGAAAGAGTGAAAGAAATAAAATTTCTAGGAGTTATCTTTGATGAAAATCTGTCATGGAAATCACAAATAATGCATGTTATTGGTAAAACAAAAAGAAACCTAGCAGTTTCTGCCAAAGTATCCCAGTGTGTTGATCAATCAGCTCTACTAGCAATGTTTCAATCATTACTACTTAGCCATATTCGATATTGTTGTTCAGTCTGGCTTCATGGTAATAAAACACTTGTCTCAAAACTGCAGAGTATTTGTAATAATTTTTTAAGAATAGTTTTTGGTAAAAGAAAACGTGAAAGTGTAGAATCTTACTTCAAATCACTAAATATACTTAAGGTTGAAGATATGATGAAATTTGAAATATTATCTCTAGCTCACGACTTCCATAATAATGCGCTGCCCAATTGCTTTAATGACATACTTGTCAAAAATACCTCCAACCGAAGAAGCAGTTCTGATTTATTCGTACCTTTCATGAGTAAATCCGTGAGTCAGCATTCCTTGTCTTTTACTGGACCCAAACTTTGGAATTCTCTTCCCTTAAATTTGAAGACCTTAAAGTCCAAAAAATCTTTTCAAAAACAAGTCAAGTCTCATTTAGTTTCCAAATATTAAAAATTACTACTGGTGGTATTCGATGACAAAAACTTGGGACACTCCACACTTGCACATTATTGTTTTAATGAAAATGTTGAACAGCTATAATAATATTGTTATATCTTGCCACGACTTGGCCAGAACTAGTCCAGCACCAAAGAAATGGTATTCTGACATGCTTGAGTATATATATATATTTTTTAAATATATAGGTAGCTAACGTACCCGGATGATATTTTCTTTAAATAACTGCACACATTCTATCACTTCACGCTCGTGTTTTTATCTTTTTCTAGCTGTGATGTCCTTATCATACACGCTTGGTCTTATGTTTGAGTGATGGTATAAGGGTTGTAGATAGTACAATATTGTTCCTGCAAGGTTACTAATTATTGCAACTAGGCGAACAGTAGAGCTATGTTGGTTTCTCCCCTTCAGATTTCAATTTGCTGTGGGTCATTGTAATTGGATGTGGTTTTTATATCATTTATGTATGCATGCGTTTTATGTTAAGGCATGGTGTTTGAGTTGACTTGTTGGCCAAGGTATAGATAGTAAAATTTTGTGTGTTTTTTGCATGGTGTGATAAATTTTTCTCTGTCCCAAGCAGAATGTCATCATAGATCATCTATCCATCGCTATACAATGACAATACATCCCATTTAATTAAACAATTATTTTTTGCCTGTAATAAATAGTTCAGAGCGTTCCCCTTCACCCAATCATTGAAACATCTACTCGCAGTTTTATTTTTTGTTTTTCAGGTTACTTCAAAGTGATTAAATGAAGTAAAACACATAAGAAAAAAATCAAAAAAAGACTCCGATATCCTGTGAAATAACAACCTTATTCCTATATCCTTGTCTGAAATCAATACCCAAGAATGAAAAACCTCACTTACACCCTTTGTAACCAATTTATTTCCACATCCTACTTTACTTAATTATAGTAATTTTAGTGTTACCGGTAACTTTAATTACTTACTACAATCTGGACTATAATTTGGCAATAATAGGCTCTAATTTGGGGAATGAAATGGTCTCGCCCACCTCTTCATGCACCCAATTCTGGCAACTTTGGTTGGGCAACTTGGCATTTGACTCCAACTATAATCAGCTTGGCAATATGTTTTCAATAGAATCTTCCTTTTATATCTTAATTGACGATTAGAAGATCGATCAATTTGGCAATGGCAATCATTACAAAAATATCAATATGGTGTGGCAGAAAATTTTTTTTTTCTTTTCTTGTATTTATTTATTTATTTTTGTTTACTGTATAGTATACCCTAAATTTATCGCGTCTTATTCTTACTTAAATAAATTCTCAGTGGTTGTGTGTGTGTGTGTGTGGCTGGTGGGTGCATGTGAGCGTGTGTGAAATAACTTAATAATTTTAGGTGAGTAAACACGTACCACTTCCTCTTGGCAAAACCTTCCATCTTATATTTTGTACGTTATAAACCTTATCTAAGGTTTTGTTTGCTCCCCTGATTTCATAATCAGTTTTTATTTATTTGTTTTTATCTGTCAAATGTATTGTTATGCTGATTATGGAGTCGAAATAAACTTATACTTATACTTACTTATATACCCCTTCTTCTTGGCAAAACTTTTCATCTTATATTATGTAAGTTTCAAAGTTTGTCTAACAGTCTAAGATTTCGTGGTCTCGTGTAGTTTCGTACTTCTAGTAGGCGTAGCATGAAATTTTCTTGACATGTCAATCCTAACCTTCACCTGACTACGCCATCCAAAAATTACGTCACTACGACGTCACAATCACGTCATAGACATTGCCAAATACACTTACGATCGCCCGAAATGGCATCGGCTCCGACGATGAAGAACTGACTAACGTCAGCGATCTCTCTCCTATCGGGATCGTTACGATGAGAAAACGAGAGAAATGGCTGTTCGATTTCGGGTTCTCGTCTGCGCATCTTGGATGACAGTTCGCATAATTTGAAGGGCTTTATTACGTCACTGCTGCACTGTGACGCCGTAGTGACGTAATTTTTGGATGGTGTGGTCGGGTTGGGGTTAGGATTGATACATGAAAAAATTGTTATGCTACGCCTACTAGAAGTATGTTAGGTACGAAACTACATGAAACCCAGATTTTGTTTACTCTCCTGACTGCCTGATTTCATATTCAGTTTTTATTTGTTTTTTTATCAATCATTTTATTGCCTGTTAGGCTGATTATGGAGTTGAAATATACTCATATAATCCTATCGTACTGCATTGGTACCACACTGTTCAGCTGTTTGCGGTCTTGCAAATCCCCAATATTTCATCCAATTTCCGTTATGGGTATCTAGTGACTGGTATCTTGATTGTCCGCAATAATTCGTCTACAGTCTCACTACCGGTATCTATTATTTGAGCGTCATTCCTCAAACGCCATTTTGTAACGCCAGAAGGTAGCATTACAGACCGGTATGTCTGTATGTTTTATTATTATGACTGTATGCCATAAATATTGCTTTCATTTATGATTGTTTTTTGAGGAGAATGGATAAATCCATCTATCTGCTCATTGGTAGTTTACAGCATACAGGCATTGGGCTCCATGAGAGAAACCTAGCGGCTCCGTTAGCTATTCAATCACTTCTCAAAATACTGACTTGGCTCCGTAAAAGTTTAAAAACCCCTGCTTTATTTGCAACATCAGTTTTTACAAATTTAAAGTCACAAAGATGTTTAGCCAGAAAGTATAGATGTCTCACCTGCACATTCTAGGTGTAGGGAGTCTGGTCGATTTTGGTATCACTTAGGCTTTGCCAGTAGTCTAGTAAGAATTATTAGCGATTTTTTGTTTGTTGTTCGGCGAGGCGGTGTTGCTCATCGTGCTATCCGTTAAGAATACGCTCGCCACCGCACCTCTGATTACTCTACGTGAGTTCGCAGGTTCGCATCCCATGCAGGGATGGTTATGTGCGCGAAGATTGCTGGACTCCTCATCATCGTAGGGTGGTTCACGTAACCGCTGGTCAGTTGCGACTTCCTCCACCATCAAGTCCATGCTTTCGAAAAAACAAATAACTAACAAATCCCATACGCGGTATGGAATGGTAACCGGACGAGAGGCCAAGGTCGTCCGTCATATGGTTGGGCCGCTTTATCGGCTCCCCCCTGCCTTCGTTATTTATACCCTGTATCATTCAATAAATGAAGCATGAATGAACAGAAATAGCGTCGAATTATTGATCCATTGCTGAACATAGTTAGGGCTCTACACCCTATCTCAGGGGTGGGCAACATACGGCCCGAGGGCCGGGTCCGGCTCGCGTCAAGATTTTGACCGGCCCGCTGACTGTACATCAGTAGGCTACATTATGTTATTACATTATTACACTTTTAGTACATTATGATAAATTCCTTATGTTTTTTGGTCTCTCTTTTTTTGTAGTTTAAACTTTACTTTAAACGAGATTGATAATTTTCTTTCTTGCATTAGCGAATAAATATGTGATTAAGATATTGAATACTATTCATGTTATAACCTGGCCCATTTCATTCATTTTCCCACATCTGACCCGTCGACTGAAAATGTTGCCCACCCCTGCCCTAGTTTGATTCAGCCAGCTGGTATGTTTGTTCTATTTGTGAAATCATTTATCGCTGGGCTAAAGTGATTTACGCGACTCTCAGGGGTATAAAGACTTTTTGAATTATAAATTAGTTTTAAATTGGCCTTGGGAATTGCTTAAAAATAATAATATTTGAATACACAATAATTTTTGGGACAATTGGGCATAGTTAGGTTAGGAGATTATAGAGTACCAGATAGATATGTATCAGGTAGATATGATAAAAAAAAATTGCTTGGTTACTAGGAAACCAGCGGGCAGCAGGGTGACAAAACCGCTCCAAGCTATGCGAGGTGTCTCAGGGTTCTGAATTAAAAATGGAATTAATAAAATAATTGAATAAACCTATCATAGCTACAGTAATTAATAAGATGCTTTGATCATAGACTATTTAGGCATTAAAGAGCAATATTACCGTAAAAAGTTTTATTAAAACAGCAAAGTATGGTAATTTCCAGAATGATAGATATCTCCAATAAACACTTGGGGGTTAATTTGGCTTTGAATGAAAATTCAGGGGTTCACAGTGAAAAAAAAGGTTGGGGCATTGAGAATATTAGTTGAACACTGTGAAACTTGTCAAAAAATGACCATAAATTGGTGTCTCATGCCATGCCAATGTGGTCCACTCAGTTTTTTATATAAAACTCTGTTTTAGTAAATGTGCTAAAGGGGTCAAACCTACTGTAGAACAAATCTCAAAACTACGCAAGTTACTGAGTGTTCTCATTTGGCATTGAACACTATCGTTAGTCATGAATTGTTACTAGTCACCTCAGTATTCTGTTTCGTGACTTTCCCGCAACTCTTGCATGTTGTGTATACCAGGCTACAAAAAGTAGGTTCATCTCCAGAGTTCAATTATAGTCTGTTTTCAGAATGCTCATAATTGACTGAAATTTTTTCAGTATTCAAGGTCATTTTGATCTCATATGTTTCTTATATTTATATTATTTGCCAACATTATATTATTAGTATTAGGGTATTGTGTATTGAACTGGGTACTCCTGTAGTGTGTGTACCAGGTTCGAGTTAGGACATAATTTTATTACGATTTTCCTTATTTTAGTTCTATTACGAGTTCAGGGACTGTCTGTGTTAGCCAAGTGAATATACCCCCTACCCATAGGCTTCAGTCCCTTTACACAACTTGATGTGAAATATGCGAACAAAATTAGTTACCTACCTCCATATTGGTACACTCACTTTTGGGAGGCGCAGTTCTTACCACTTCATGGCAGCTCCTGCCACGAACGAACCGCGGCAGCGGAGTGCCTTGAACTGCAGGTCCTTTTTTGTGTTTACTTACTACACTGGATATATACATGACCATTGCCACAAATATGGCATTTATCATCATAAAATAAGTCATTCACAAAAATGTGAAACAACAAATTGATAGGAATCACAGAACACTAGTGAAATATACTTATATATACCATATGAAATATACCAAGTATATTTGATTATGGTATATTTTATATAGACTCTTGAGTTACAGTTCTTTTCATACATATCGTAGTCAGGTGCAAATATGAGCAAATTTAAAAAATCCTCTGAAGCTATGAAAATAAATATAAGCTTTAATAAAAAAAAGCTTTCACATATCCAAAATTGGGCCAATGATTCAAAAAAAAGAGTTAGGTGCGGTCCAAATCGAATACTCAAAAGGTCGGATTCGGACCGCAGTCCACAAGTTGAGTAGTTCTGCCCTAGGGTTTTGCAGAACCATGATTGGAAACTATTGTCTTGTAGACGTTGTAGTGATAAGATAGAGTAAAATAATCTTTTTCCCGTGGAATAGTATATTTGTGACCTTTGATCTTGTGAAAACCCTATACAAGTGGTTCCCAATTTTGGGGGGGTCACGGAGCAGTGAGAGGGGGGGGGTCACGATGCTAGGCTCAAAACTAATTTTACTAATTCACTTTACAAGAAATCTCGTACTTCCTAGTTTTATTGCTTGGTAGAGTTATTTCACAGGGTGTTTCACTCTGTTGAGCATGGATTGTTTGACATACCGTATTTGCTCGTTCTGTAGCCCGGGCCCATATTTTTTTAACCAAACTCACTAATTAGCCCTTATTCAAGCACGGGCGATTGTTATTTTTAAAGTAAAATTATACACAAAAATTACGGTAATTGGACGCCTAAGGCGTGAGTGTTATCTACAAGCGCTTAAAATTCTACAGCGTTGTGACAAAAGCGCTTCTTATTTCCTATTGTTCTCTACCACTGAAAAATCAGCATTTTTATCGGGCGGGTATTCAAGCACCGTTCCTTATTTATTTTTATGTTCTGTTCACACGGGCGGCTATTCAAACAGGCCCTTAATCAAGATCGGGCGGTAAAACGAGCATATACGGTAATTGGATTTGGAATCCACCAATCAAAATTACACTATGAATACAACTGGAATGATAAGCAGGGGGCCATGACTGCTAAAAGCTTTCGGAAGGGGGCCATGAGGCATAAAAGGCTGTTGACAGCCTATAATATGATAATGCTGTTGATGCTTGCAATAATATCTTTTAACAATGTATGTTTAGACCTGTTTATAGTTAACTTCATACATTATTTAAAAAAATTGCTATGGAAAGCAGTGATGAGTTGGAGATAATTGAAGAGGTATTTACTTGTCCAAACTGCGACAAAACATTACCAAAAGCAATTTTGAAAGACCATATGATGACACATATGCACAAAGAACCAAGTGTACAAAATACACGCAAAAAAGTTGAAGATTTGGTAGAAAAAGTGGATAACTCTAAAGCAATCAAATCCGGGAAATACTTCATATTAAAGAAAAACTTAAGGACCCGCATGCTTGTTAATGCGAAGGATAAATCACCTGGGAAACCGGCTGGTATTTCTAAAAAGGATCCACAAAATTCAACGCCAGTTCCTGCAGAAGCCAAGGAAAGACCGCATGTTTGTGCTCAATGTGGACGATCTTATACTTTGAAACGAAATTTACAAGCGCATTTGCAAAGTCATACAGGAATAAAACCACATAAATGTGAAGAATGTAACAAGGCCTATTTGTCAAAACGGAATTTGCAAATTCATATGCGTACACATACAGGAGAAAAACCGTTTGCTTGTGATGTATGTGAAAGAGCATTCACACGAAAAACCACATTACAAACACATATGCGTACTCACACAGGAGAAAAACCATATCCATGTGAAATGTGTGGGAAGTGTTTTGTCACGGCAAGTGATAGAAAAAAACACACGCTTATTCATATCGGTGGAAAACCACATATATGTGAACAATGTGGAAAAGCTTTTATGCGAAAAGATAATCTACAGACACACATTCAAACACATGCTGGGGAAAGAACTTTTGCTTGCGATTTGTGTGAAAAATCCTTCAAAACGCCAGGCTATCTAAAGCAACATTTATGGATTCATACCGGCAAAAAACCATTTTCATGTGAATTATGCAATAAATCTTTTTCACGTAAAGCAACTTTACAGACACATATGCGCACTCACACTGGTGAGAAACCTTACGCATGTGATATGTGTGAAAAGTGTTTCACAACACCAGGAGATGTGAAAAAACACATAAGAGTTCACACAGGAGAAAAACCATATGCGTGTGATATATGCGGAAAATGTTACAGAACTGGGCATGAACTGACAAATCACATGCGGGTTCACACAGGAGAAAAACCATACACATGCATAATATGTGAAAAAACATTTGCAATGGCACGTGAACTTAGACGTCATATGCGAGTCCATATTGATGAGAAATATTACTGCAATCTCAAAGAATTTGGAGATTATTTTTCGAAGAAGGAGTCTGCGGAAAACGAACTACTGAACAAAATATAACTGAAAAACACTGCTAGTGAAACATGTATTAAAAAATGGAATAACACAATCACTTTCCAAGGAATGGAAAGTATATTTGTTAGCTTTGTATTGTAGTCTAACTCAGGGCAGGGGTGTGCAACATTTTTTGTCGGTGGGTCATATAACCAACTTCAGTAATCCAGCTGGGCCACACAAAAAGTCCAGTTTATCTTCGTACACAACAAATTAAAAAAATCTCTCGGGGCAAAATTTTATTTATTCAGCATTTTAGCGGGACACTTGAAACTTCGATTTTTGTTTAGTTTGTTAACATCAGCTTGACAGATGTTGTAGCAACACTTAGCTGACTGGTTAAATGTCCATCAGTCGACTGACATCTACTTTTGCTTTTTAACACAGCGAGAAGAGCAAAAACTATGTAGTTTTATCCATGTAAGCGTTGTTTTAAACATAAACTGTTGGATTAGGATTTTGTGCTTGATGGGAAAAAATCTAAGTGTTGACAAGGGCCACACTAAACAGCTTGGATTATGGCCCGCGATAAGACTGTTGCACAACTTTGGTCTAACTTTTCCAAACAAAACAAAATATAACTTTATCAAACAGTATTTTCAAGATTCCTTGTGGCAAACCTTTGTATTGGAAAACATCATGAGTGGCTATGAACATGCCAATCGTCATTAAGACTTTATATCCATATAACATCAACGAACTCTGCTTGTATAAGAAGTGTTTGGACCTCCAGAAGTATGCGCACCAAGATGGTGCACAACCTGAACATCGTATGTGTGTACCGGTTAGGATTGAGGTTGTGCGACATCTTGATGCGCATACTTCTAGAGCACCAAACTATAGCTCAAGAGCTGGACACTTTTTCTATGGTGGTATACATACTTTACTTTCATATCACCTCTTTTCTGACCAAATCAAACAATGTACTATTCGAAATCAGGGCTGGGGAGGTGGCTCAAAATCACAGTGGCACCGGTTCCGAGCATCATTTATTTCACTTAGGAGCTGGGCACCGTACCCATCAAGGTTATTAAATGTGACCACTGTTCTGAAAATATCTTCTAAATGCAGTTTCATGGAAGCGGGACTCAAAACGATGATGATACCAATTAGAAGAAACTTTTGAAAATATAAATAAATTCAACTTGAGATTTTAAATTAATATTATGAATGGAAATTTATAAAAATTTATGTGCTGTAAAGAATGGATTTCATTATATGTATGACTTCATAAATGTTGAAAAAGAATTAGATATTTCGGAACCGAAGACACTATAATCCAGCTCTCTCTAACATGGTAAGCTCGGCTCCAGCTCCACCAAAATGTCGCAGTTCCGACTCCAGATTCCAGCCCTGTTGTAAATGGATTCAATAGCATTTAAGTAAATATAATATACATTATGAAACAAGGCGCACCTGTAGTATGTGAACCAAGATGTCGGACACTGGAACGTAGTATGTGTACCAGGTTAGGGTTAGGCCACAAATTTATTCCAATTTTCCATATTTTAGTGCTATCACGAGTTTGGGGACTAGCCAACTGACTCCCGTAATATTTGTACTTGAAACTATGGCCTAAGTGTCCGCCATCTTGGTTTACATACTCTGAGATTACATAAAACAATCATGTTAAACAGGGAAATTTACACACGTCATTGTATGTCATATAAATCGCATTAGACAATGATGCATTATTGTTCAGATAGACTTGGTTTTTATTAGTATTCTCTCTTTATTGCAATGTCAGGAGTCAAACTGAGTTTTGTGTCTTGTCTTTTGAATGGCTCCAGACTGACTTTTTTTGATTTAATGGCCTTGCTGGCCATCACGAATTAATTTCAGTATATCGAGTATAAATTTATTAGGCAAATCCTTTTAAATGTTGCTTCAATAGGGTTTAGGTTTGGATTTCAGAACCATTTTTTAAATGGAATTTGAGCCTGAACTTCTGTCAACCTGAGTCATTTTAGAATGGCCCCAAGTTCAATGATCTTTTTCAACTCAATGGCCCTGCTAAAGATCACCATGCTTCCTAAAGTGTTTGCTCGTGCCGCGCTAAATTATCAGGGAAAAAAACTAACAGCGCATTTACTCGAAAAAAAAGGCTCCCTTCAATAAAAATAAATTTTATGATTGTAACAGAAGGCTACGTAACAGAAAATAAACGTTATAGAGAGGCAAAATAAATTATTGATTCGGATACACAGCGTTCAAAATAAGAAACAATAAGACATTAATAATAAATACAATATGTAAAATATTCAATCATAAATTAGTTACGTTTAACACAATTCTGTTGATTTTCGTGGCTCACTTAGCAAATCGCCGGTGTCTCTTTCGGGACCCGCTGCACTACAGTATATCAGTAGTGAGAATTAGGTTTTCTATTTTAAATAAAGTCGGTCAAAATTTTCACTAATCTTTAGTCAATTTTTGGGTACTCCTGTAGTATGTGTAAGGCCATAATTTTATTCCGATTTTTCTTATTTTAGTTTGGCGACGGTTGTCTTAGCCAAGTGAATATACTACCTGTCCATAGGCTTCTGTCCCTTTTCACAACTTGATATAAAGAAGGCGAACAAAATTAGTTACCTTCAAATTGGTACACATACTTCTGGAGCGTCTATTTTTAAATGACTTCAATTCAGTCTGGTGCGCTTTTCCTTCGACTCTATGGCATTACTTTGAATCATGAATAAAATTTAAATTTGCTAATTCTTTATTTTTAAACATAGCTTTAAATTTCAACTACTAGACAATTGCTTCCAGTTGTTCGATATGGAAGTGTTTTATAGGTTATTCTATTTATATTTATTTTTCATATTTTCTGTATTCTCCATGGAGTCCAATGTCTTTACAAAATGTTGCTGCTTCTTAAATTGTGCCACAAAGTGTATTGTCTGGCAACCTAGTAATTTTTGTGGTGCCCGATGTCTTCTTATTTTCATAACAGCATGGGAAACTGGAGAAAAGCTCTATAGACTAACAGCCCCTAATATGTAATGAGCTACTACTGTTTTCCAAATAGCGATATTTTTATTGCCTCCGTAAGCCTTGATTGAGAGGCTGGTAATGGGGATTTTGCCCGAGAGGTTTCGCCAACATTCCAGGACTTTAAACAGGGACATACCGAGGGGGGAGCGTTTCGACGACCTGCAACCTATAGATGCCCCCAAAGGAATTTATTTTTTTTTTCGAAGCTGGAAACTCCTGAAATACTGCTCGCCGTTACAATATAACTTGGCAATTTGAGATTTCAGAGCCTCCCCTCTTGATGACTCTAACTGGCTATTGCAGCCAATATATTGGGGGGTGGAAAATGATTAGTTGCGGTGTGCTAATATCAAAGTCTTTTAGTCCGGTAGTAGATATCAAGCCTACTTAATGCTGCTAATTATGAATGTTTGTTTCTTAAAGTTTTTAAATCATTGTAAATCTTCTCGTAAATGTTGTTCTATCCATCATGCTTTGAATTTTTGACAGTGAAGGTGAAACTTTTTGCCTTTTTAAAAAAGCATATCATGTGCTACTTTTTTTCATCCCTTGCCTGTAATTTTTCACTTTTTTGTTGCTTTTTTTTGAAAGCCGTTTTCAACATTGCAATTCAGGAAACTTGCCCAGCTAAAATTGAAGAATTATGGCAATATTCAGATCCCATAATGTAGAATTCTAAAAGTTTTTCTATATATGTCAAAATTCAGGTTTCACTACAAAAATTGGAAAATTACACCAAATTTTTTTTATTTATTCAAGTTTCTGAAAAGATAATTTCAATCCCCTTCAACTAACTAATTAGTTTGTCAACTCACGCTATATGTTTAAAAATGTTTTACAAATTTATTTTTCAAGTTGTTGCCACAAAATATTGTCTTCCCCCAAAATTGGGCAGAAGGCCTCCAATTATCCGGTGGTAAAAAACACAAGGATAGCTCAATTACTTTTAATTCATTTTTTTCCTTAAGGGCCGTTATTTTATCAAAATTTTGAGAAATTGCGACCTAAATAATTGTGCTTTATGACAGTAGGACAACGGTACCACTTTTGTGCCCAACATATATATGGGCTTTGCTTTCTTGCTTCTAATATTTCTTTAATAAATCTGTATTCGTATTATGTATAAACATTATTGATGAGTTAAGATATGATTGTTGTCTGTTTATTCCAGGGAAGAGCAAAAACGCTGTGTTACACACCGTTCTGGTTTAGGATATAGAAATATTGCAGGCCAAATGGTTGGAGTAAGCATATGTAGTCGGCGGCGAGGAGTCCAGCAATCCTTTCGCACATAACTGTCTCCGCATGGGATTCGAACCTGCAGACCCACGCCGTGTAATCAGAGGTGCGGTGGCGAGCGTATTCCCACACCGCCGAGCCTTTATAAAACTTGGCGATTGTTAAGAGTATTCATATGATGTGGAATTCAAGTAATTGCAAGACGAGTAGGACACCGCATATCTTACACACCCAACGGAAAGCTGATAAGGCGCTCTGTCCATAATGGGGGACTGACTTGTCTGGTCATGGGAATAATTGTTTCCTATTTATTATCTTAGATAATAGAGGATGCCATAACCTACCAGCTATCGTGTGGGATAGATCTGGTTTCGTTCCGCTTGTACAAACTACAAAAACTGATGGCGAAGAACCCGGACAGCCAACAAAACCTATCGGCAGGTGTAAATCGATGGTCATTTTTTTGGATTTAAAATTATATGAAAAGGCGCTTCAAAATCAGGAATACTGAAGAACTGTTAATTAAAATTAAATAAATAGTCGCTTAAGACGGCGGAAGCCGTTCTGATCGTTTTCGTGCTCAAGATATCGCTTTGATCGTAAGTAAGATCATAAGCCAACCGACCGTATCAATTTCTGTGCCTAACTAACGAGGAAAATCTTGGTGCACATACTTCTGGAGCGCCGTTTTTTGTGCTGGAAAGTTTAACCACTTATGACAGTATTGAGCAAGGGCACGGGAAAAAAATGTTTGATAAGGGTTGCTTTTCAATGCAGAATTTATGAATTCCCGGAGCATTTTGTGACCCCCACTCTACGACCTGTATTTTGTCATCATATTGGTAAAAGCTGAAATGCTGCCTCACACATGTGGGCCATTGCTGAAGGCAACAAATTTTGGGGCTCCCGAAGTATGCGAACCAAGATGGCGGACATCGGAATGTAATATGTGTACTAGGTTAGGGTTAGGCCATAATTTTAGGTATAAATACTACGGGAGGCTCTTGGCTAGTCTTTGAACTGATAATGGGACTAAAATAAGGAAAATTGGAAAAAAATTATCGCCTAACCCTAACCTGTTACCCATGTTATGTTCAGATGTCCGCCATCTTGGTTCGCATACTTCGGGAGCACCCAAATTTCAATTGCTTTTTTTGACTGAAATGGATATTCGCCCGCAACGCTCAAATAAAAAAATATAATGGCCTTCTAATAGAAATCAATATCGTTGCGGACCCCTGTGCAGTCATCAAGGAACCCAGTTTGAAAAACGCTGCATTAAAGTATAAAGGTGTTGTGTGCTCGATAACGAATCGCAACACCCATATAACGATATAAGTATATTATTGCTGTTGTTGTTACAAAATGAATATCTAGGAGGTTAATAACAGAATGGCATGGAATAAAAAAGGCACCATAACTAGAGCTATGATTTTGGATATAATTAATAATGTTAATATCTCAAAATATACCCATTTTTTCGGATCTCCTGAAGTATGCGCACCAACATGGCGCAAAACCTGAACTAAGGTTGTGTACCAGGTTAGGGTTCAGGTTATGCGACATCTTAGTGCGCATACTCCAGGAATACCGTTTTTTCTTTTTGGTAGATAAAGAGTCAAAAGTCAGAATGACGTCCGCACGCCTTCGGGAATGAAGCGGGGCGAGACGCGCATTAGTACTGTAACAAGAGAGCTGTGCTCAAATATATGACATCTTCACAAGGTGTGGCTATTTTTTATTCTGACACATGAAAAACGAATCTCTTGAAGTGCACAGAAATTTTTGAAATAAGTTAATAATAATAATAAGTTAAGTAATATCCTTCTGGCAAAAAAATCAATCTTTAACCACTGAAAATTTCAAAGCAATTGGTTCAGTATTCGAAGAGAAAAGCGATTGTATCATGACGAAAGAGAAGAATACTAACAAGAACAACAACATAATATTGAAACGATCGTTATGTACACTGACGTGTCCAATAATGCAATCTCGTATTACAATGACCGAAGAGCGAAATATTTTAGTGGCAGACCCGGGTAGAGAGAGTCATAACATTTGCAAGATATATCTGATGTCCACCCAATATGCAGTAACGTTATGCTGCCTTATGTGATTGTATTTACGGGAACAAGCCCAGGCATATTCAAGTGGAAAGAAGGCTTATGTTCGAAAAGTACTTACCACTGGGTATAAGTGTACATTATAGGCTTACCATATTTTTGTGACCCTAAAGCGAGGCGCCTCCAAAGACCATAGCTGTTATTTTTTCAGCTTTTAATTTACCGATTTCACATTAGGGGCCTACATTCAAAACTACCCTGGCTGTCTTCATTGACCACATTGTCCTCGAGAGTTCATGCGCTGTCTGTCTAAATATCGGTTGTTAAGCACCCCTTTGGCGTACGGGGCTTACACGTAACAAATTGTAGCAATTATCCGCTAACAGAGAACAACGAAACAAACAAAACCACGATTCCACCTCCGGTAAGTAAGCTACAAAGCAACAACAGTATCGAGAACATACACAATTGGTAATGTTCGTGTATTTTGCTGACTGGCTGAATGCCAAAGCGGGACTTTTGGATGAACGGTCGGGACATGACTTTGAAATGTGGAACTGTCCCGCCTAAACGGGACGTATGGTGAGCCTATGTATATAGTTCAAGAAATTCGAGCCAGACGTTGAAAGTTACAATTATAAACATAGTCTTGCATTCACTCTGCTCCTCAAGTTGTCCCAGACTGACGTTCGTAAAAAAACATGACTTTGGAACGTGTACAATCCCACGATATGAGTTTTGATTGCAGGTCAGTTGCATCATTACAAAATCGCAAACGAGCATGGCTTTGAAACGAGTGCCGTAATCCCACGATCTGATGTTCACTGGCAGGCAAGGTGAAGCATTACGCATAAAATCGCATTTTCTGTCTTATTGCTGCAGGCATGGACAAATTAATTTCAACATCAGCTGTTATTGGAACTGTGCTGACAAAAGCAGAAATTTACATTTTCTGTATTTTGGGGTTTATCGTAGTCGCGGACATTTTTTATTGGTAGAGATTTTTGTGATGATTTTTCATATTTTTTTCGCTCACACCTATTACACTTAGATGCAAGGCTGTTGTTCGTCCTTTATTGCGGGAGTGGGAGGTTGGCTGAGCGGAGGAGGACGAAAAACTTGCACGGTTATTTTTAGCGAGAACTTTAGATCTAGCGCGGACGCCACTGCACTCAATTGTGCTGTCATGTATTCTTCAATATTGTAATGTATTGTAGAAGATATAGGTTTAAGCTCACATAGTACGGTAGGCTAGATATTGGGTAACCAGCGTTTTCCCTATTTGCACCACACTATAAGTGAGAAATTGCCCGAAAAACAATCAGTCACAAGCTTTGCTTCTGATAGTAAAAAAAACAAGAGAAACAAGAGAGCTATGCTCAAATATATGGACACGTAGCGCCACCCAATGGCAATAATTTTGATGACGTCATAGCCAAAAAAAAAGTAATAGCCTTCTGGAGAAAAATTTTATCTTCAACCACTGAAAATTTCAAAGCAATTGGTCCAGTATTCGAAGAGAAAAGCGACTTTTTAAAAACGTGTCAAAGAACAAGAACAACAACAAGGATAACAAGAACAAGAGAGCTATGCTCAAATATATGGACACGTAGAGTCACATAATTTTGATGACGTCATAGCAAACAAAAAAGTAATAGCCTTCTGGAGAAAATTTTTATCTTTAACCACTGAAAATTTCAAAGCAATTGGTCCAGTATTCGAAGAGAAAAGCGACTTTTTAAAAACGTGTCAAGCGGTACTGAGTTAGCAGTCAGGCAGCATCTTACCTGTACACTGTAGGCCATATACGGTAATTGATCACAGAACAGTTGTTCCCTTGCAAATTTTATGTTGTTTACACTTTAGGACAGATAATTGATCACAGAACAATTCTTCCCTTTCAAATTTTATGTTGTTTCCAGTAGACTCTCATCAAAATAAACAAATATAGTAGGCTACAAGTGCTACAACGCTTGCATTACTGCACTGGTAGGACCGTGAAAGAATAAGTTACGGTAATTTCATTGTGGTAAGACACCGGTACCGGCACCAGTACCAGTATCGTACTTACGTACTGAGCTACCAGTACCGGTTAGCAGTCAGCCAGCATCTTACCTGTACACTGTAGGCCATATACGGTAATTGATCACAGAACAGTTGTTCCCTTGCAAATTTTATGTTATTTACACTTTAGGACAGATAATTGATCACAGAACAATTCTTCCCTTTCAAATTTTATGTTGTTTCCAGTAGACTCTCATCAAAATAAACAAATATAGTAGGCTACAAGTGCTACAACGCTTGCATTACTGCACTGGTAGGACCGTGAAAGAATAAGTTACGGTAATTTCATTGTGGTAAGACACCGGTACCGGCACCAGTATCGTACTTACGTACTGAGCTACCGGTACCGAACCTGTAGGTCTGATATTCCGTTCCGCATACGATAGGCTATAAAACTTGCATTGCAGCATTAGTAATACCGCGGAAGGAATAAGTCAATTTCACTGCGTTACGGCACCGGTATAGCAACTTACCAGTACCGACCTACAGTAGCTGTAGTACTGAGCAAGACAATCGATCGCGAAACCGCTTGAAATAAGTGTAAAACAGTGTTCCCATGAGTAAAAATAAATACCGCGAAATTTTGTATGAAATATCATATCTCATAGGATTCATATAAAATTTAAGAATAAACAAAGTAATAGCCTTCTAGCGAAAAAATTAATCTTCAACCACTGAAAATTTCAAAGCAATTGGTCCAGTATTCGAAGAGAAAAGCGACTTTTTAAAAAACGTGTCAAAGAACAAGAACAACAACAACATAATATTGAAACGATCGTTATGTCCACTACGTGTCCAACAAGAGAGCTATGCTCAAATATATGGACACGTAGAGTCACATAATTTTGATGACGTCATAGCGAAAAAAAAAGTAATAGCCTTCTGGAGAAAATTTTTATCTTTAACCACTAAAAATTTCAAAGCAATTGGTCCAGTATTCGAAGAGAAAAGCGACTTTTTAAAAACGTGTCAAGCGGTACTGAGTTAGCAGTCAGGCAGCATCTTACCTGTACACTGTAGGCCATATACGGTAATTGATCACAGAACAGTTGTTTCCTTGCAAATTTTATGTTGTTTACACTTTAGGACAGATAATTGATCACAGAACAATTCTTCCCTTTCAAATTTTATGTTGTTTCCAGTAGACTCTCGTCAAAATAAACAAATATAGTAGGCTACGAGTGCTACAACGCTTGCATTACTGCACTGGTAGGACCGTGAAAGAATAAGTTACGGTAATTTCATTGTGGTAAGACACCGGTACCGGCACCAGTACCAGTATCGTACTTACGTACTGAGCTACCAGTACCGGTTATCAGTCAGCCAGCATCTTACCTGTACACTGTAGGCCATATACGGTACAGTAATTGATCACAGAACAGTTGTTCCCTTGCAAATTTTATGTTGTTTACACTTTAGGACAGATAATTGATCACAGAACAATTCTTCCCTTTCAAATTTTATGTTGTTTCCAGTAGACTCTCATCAAAATAAACAAATATAGTAGGCTACAAGTGCTACAACGCTTGCATTTCTGCACTGGTAGGACCGTGAAAGAATAAGTTACGGTAATTTCATTGTCGTAAGACACCGGTACCGGCACCAGTACCAGTATCGTACTTACGTACTGAGCTACCAGTACCGGTACCGAACCTGTAGGTCTGATATTCCGTTCCGCATACGATAGGCTATAAAACTTGCATTGCAGCATTAGTAATATCGCGGAAGGAATAAGTCAATTTCACTGCGTTACGGTACCTGTATGGCAACTTACCAGTACCGACCTACAGTAGCTGTAGTACTGAGCAAGACAATCGATCGCGAAACCGCTTGAAATAAGTGTAAAACAGTGTTCCCATGAGTAAAAATAAATACCGCGAAATTGTGTATGAAATATCATATCTCATAGGATTCATATAAAATTTGAGAATAAACAAAAGTAATAGCCTTCTAGCGAAAAAATTAATCTTTAACCACTGAAAATTTCAAAGCAATTGGTCCAGTATTCGAAGAGAAAAGCGACTTTTTAAAAACGTGTCAAAGAACAAGAACAACAACAACAACAACATAATATTGAAACGATCGTTATGTCCACTACGTGTCCAACAAGAGAGCTATGCTCAAATATATGGACACGTAGAGTCACATAATTTTGATGACGTCATAGCGAAAAAAGAAGTAATAGCCTTCTGGAGAAAATTTTTATCTTTAACCACTAAAAATTTCAAAGCAATTGGTCCAGTATTCGAAGGGAAAAGCGACTTTTTAAAAACGTGTCAAGCGGTACTGAGTTAGCAGTCAGGCAGCATCTTACCTGTACACTGTAGGCCATATACGGTAATTGATCACAGAACAGTTGTTCCCTTGCAAATTTTATGTTGTTTACACTTTAGGACAGATAATTGATCACAGAACAATTCTTCCCTTTCAAATTTTATGTTGTTTCCAGTAGACTCTCATCAAAATAAACAAATATAGTAGGCTACAAGTGCTACAACGCTTGCATTACTGCACTGGTAGGACCGTGAAAGAATAAGTTACGGTAATTTCATTGTGGTAAGACACCGGTACCGGCACCAGTACCAGTATCGTACTTACGTACTGAGCTACCAGTACCGGTTAGCAGTCAGCCAGCATCTTACCTGTACACTGTAGGCCATATACGGTAATTGATCACAGAACAGTTGTTCCCTTGCAAATTTTATGTTATTTACACTTTAGGACAGATAATTGATCACAGAACAATTCTTCCCTTTCAAATTTTATGTTGTTTCCAGTAGACTCTCATCAAAATAAACAAATATAGTAGGCTACAAGTGCTACAACGCTTGCATTACTGCACTGGTAGGACCGTGAAAGAATAAGTTACGGTAATTTCATTGTGGTAAGACACCGGTACCGGCACCAGTACCAGTATCGTACTTACGTACTGAGCTACCAGTACCGGTTAGCAGTCAGCCAGCATCTTACCTGTACACTGTAGGCCATATACGGTAATTGATCACAGAACAGTTGTTCCCTTGCAAATTTTATGTTATTTACACTTTAGGACAGATAATTGATCACAGAACAATTCTTCCCTTTCAAATTTTATGTTGTTTCCAGTAGACTCTCATCAAAATAAACAAATATAGTAGGCTACAAGTGCTACAACGCTTGCATTACTGCACTGGTAGGACCGTGAAAGAATAAGTTACGGTAATTTCATTGTGGTAAGACACCGGTACCGGCACCAGTACCAGTATCGTACTTACGTACTGAGCTACCAGTACCGGTACCGAACCTGTAGGTCTGATATTCCGTTCCGCATACGATAGGCTATAAAACTTGCATTGCAGCATTAGTAATACCGCGGAAGGAATAAGTCAATTTCACTGCGTTACGGCACCGGTATGGCAACTTACCAGTACCGACCTACAGTAGCTGTAGTACTGAGCAAGACAATCGATCGCGAAACCGCTTGAAATAAGTGTAAAACAGTGTTCCCATGAGTAAAAATAAATACCGCGAAATTTTGTATGAAATATCATATCTCATAGGATTCATATAAAATTTAAGAATAAACAAAAGTAATAGCCTTCTAGCGAAAAAATTAATCTTCAACCACTGAAAATTTCAAAGCAATTGGTCCAGTATTCGAAGAGAAAAGCGACTTTTTAAAAACGTGTCAAAGAACAAGAACAACAACAAGAACAACAAGAACAACAACAACATAATATTGAAACGATCGTTATGTCCACTACGTGTCCAACAACAACATAATATTGAAACGATCGTTATGTCCACTACGTGTCCAACAATCGCATAGAACCTTCCAACGACAAACGTTGCCAAATACGGTGACGGTACATTTGAACCCACGTACATTTGAACCCATGCGTATATCCGCGGGTTCAATCTATATGCGGGTGCTAAAACCCATGGGTTAGGTTGAGTATGGGTTCAAATATCCGTTAAACAAAAAACAACTCATAAGTGCGATAGTATGCAGGTGCGATTGTCATGGGTTCAAATGTACGTGGGTTCAAATGTAATGGAACCGCCAAATACAGGTTCACGGTAGCGCTACACTGTCGCCATATTGATTACTCTCCTTACTTGACGTGATGTCTCCTCATGTCACGTACGGATTTTTTTTAAATTATGATGAAAAAGCATAGCAGAATGCTCAATTCAGGCAAGATGTCGAGCGAGCTTGATAGCTCTTAAATTGGTACTCCTGTAGTATGTGAACTAAGATGGCGGACATCGGAACATAGTATGTGTACCCGGTTAGTGTTAGGCCATAATTTGATTCCAATTTTCCTTATTTTAATTCTATTACGAGTTCAGGGACTAGCCAAGTCACTCCCGTAGTATTTGTACCTAAAATTATGGCCTAACCCTAACATGGTACACATACTACGTTCCATCTCGGTTCGCATACTGCAGGAGTACCCTAAAACTGCCAGGTAAACTGAATTGCGATGGTTCGAGAGCTGCGATTCAAGATGCGTAAAAGTTAAAACCTTTGTAGCGTATTGTTAAGCCCAAGGAAAGTTCTTGCATTGCACTGCTAATCGAATTCCGTGATTACTGAAATTCTCGCAATGTGAGGTTAATTCATAGCAGTCTGTTATAGATTTTACGTAGTCTTCTAATGGTGGGCATCCAAATACCTTCTCAATGTCGGTTATCTCGTGCTTTGAAAGCAAAGCAGTGGCACCAATCATTTAAATATGTCGTAGATTATTTAAAAAACCTGAATAACGAGCGCAAAAAATATACAAAAGCGAAAAAATTTACATTTCGTGAAAGATCGAACAGTCTTGTAAAAAAAGTGTAAATGTATACTTTGAAGTAAGCTTCCTTAAAATGCACCAGTATTTAGAAGCGTTTGGTCTATTAGCTAATGAGAATCATAATTTTTGGTCCACAACAACAATTCATCTGTCTGTATATTTACATGTTTAATCTTTTGGTAAAAAGTTTTAGATAAACTTGTCTTGTTTCAAAAAAACTTCATCCTAAGTCAAAATGATGAATAAAATCTTGGTACTGACTCTGATGTTGGCTGTTGCTTCATTGATGATACTCAACGTAGAGGCAGGTGAGTTTAAATACAAATGAGAGCGATACTCAAACGTTTATTTTTGAACATTGTGCCTTAGTTGTAAAAATCAGCCATTTATTAAAAACGGTTCCATTACATTTGAACCCACGTACATTTGAACCCACGACAATTGCCCCTGCATACAATTGCAAATATGAAAATTTCTTTTTTTACGGATATTTGAACCCATACTAACCCTAACCCATGGATTTTAGCACCCGCATATAGATTGAACCCGCGGATATAGAGGTGCAAATGTACTGGTTCAAATGTACGGTCACCATTAAAAACTAATTCGCTCAAGTCGATATAGAAGAAATGATCGTCTAGAAATGAATTTGGTACAGAAAAGACTCATTGTTCAACTACGTGCTTATTGCTATTCAGCAGAGAGGTAGAGTCGCAGTTGTATTTCAAATTGCTCGGCATAGAGACAGAGCTCTAGCCTAGTGAAAACCTTATACGTAGCCGAACAGTCGAAGCATGATTTCCCAATTGCAACAGAAATGACTTCTTACCAAATTGCGTCACCCCGGATACGCGAGCATAGTGTTGGACTAATAAATGGGCGCTCCCGAAGTATGTGCACCAAGATGGCGCACAACCTGAATCCTAACCTGGTACACATACTATGTTCAGGTTGTGCGCCATCTTGGTGCACATACTTCTGGAGGTCCAATAAATGTTTGGAACCCGGAATCGAATTTCAATTTGTCGATTCTATAGGCTTTTCAGACTGAGAACTTCTTGCTCGACGTAAGCCATCATCAAACGAAAATGACGTAAAGCCAAGGAATTGCAAAGCGACCTCTTACAGCCTAAGATATTCAATTCATTATTTCCATGTATGCATGATGAAACGAGACTTGAAGTCAGTACTGTTAAAACCTGGTTAAACAAATATTAGTTGACTTGGATTATGAAGCCACACTTTATAATACCATGTATATTCTAATAGACATTTCCTAAAATTTAAACTTATTCTATTCGATTACCTTTAGGATGCGAGACGTCGTGTCTGCTCCGTCGGATATGCAACTTCGACGGATGTTCGTGAGTTATCGTAGACCCAGTGAAGTTTGCGTTAGATCAATATGCGAAGTAAGCGCCGTCTATTTCATTTTGCGCAAATTATTTCGTCAATGGTATTGTCGGGCTCTATTTTAGTGTAATATAATAATGGTGCC